>CM028353.1:26590209-27063795 GCA_016618105.1 Dendrobium huoshanense | reverse complement strand
CAATTTCTATTCTCCTCTTTACTCACTGTCATGTTAAAGATGGCATCATAGCCATCAAAGCTCTACTCTACGTAACTATGTAAGGCCCATGAGTCCTTCAGTATGGAGTCTCTCCTCCAAGCTAACGGGTCTTTCAAAAACACTAAAAAGTTAGTCTTCCTCCAACAAAAGTGGCAAAAATAGATGTGTAGGATCCTCTTGAAAAAAACGATAGTGGACGACTACACAAGAGGGTTAGTGGCTAAGAAGTCAACAACTCCAATACTATAAATCAAGCCCAAATGAAAAACCAATGCAAAACATAAAAAATCCATATAAAATATTTTACTACAAATTTTCAAAGAGAACAAGCAACAAATATATATTGCAACAACTCTCTCATACATTTCAGCTATCTGGATTGCAAACCAAAGACAACCTGTCATTCTTCCAGTAAGCTTATTCTAGAAAATTATCAAAATAGCTTGATTGCTTAAAAAGATAAATTTTCAAATTCCCTCATAGCAAACAAGAAATTACTACTTGGTATCATATGATTTGGGCTATGAATAATCCAATTTCGAGCTGATAACAGGTTGGGATGATGGCTTGGAGTTTTGCCTCAAAATAGAATAACAGCATGATTCTTCAAAATTTGAGCCAATTCAGATGAACATTACAACAACAAACAACAACAACATCAAGCCTTGTCCCACTACGTGGGGTTGGCTACATGAATCCTTTTTCGCCATTGTGTCCAGTTAAAAGTCAAATTCTCATTTAAATCTAATAAAAATTAAAATCATTTCTCTTATATCAAATTTTTCTAAAATAAATGAAATCAGATAAATGAGAAATATATTTTGAAATAATCAAATGTTCAAAAATATAATAAATCTAAATATAATACTAATTACAACAAATCCATACTTATATTCGATTTAATATATACAAATTTTTATTTTTTTTATTTTCATTTTAAAAAATATTAAAATATAGAAATTTATATTATTTAAAAAAATGCAAACTAAATAAGTGATTTATTCAATTTTTACATCTAATTATATTGCTACTTTCTTTACCAATAATACTATAATAGCAAGGCAATCATGACATTTGGATTGACACAAATAATTACTTAAACATAATTCCATTGAAAATGCAATATGCATTGGCGTTTTCAAGAAAAAAACTATCACTATTTGCATTTTGTTTGAAAATGCAAATAGTAATCACGTTTTCTTCAAAAACGCAATTACTGTTCACTGGTATGATCCTTTTAAATTTATTTATTATTATGATCCTTTTGCTAATACTTTTTTAAATCATGATCCTTTAAAAATTTGCCTTAATTTCTTATATAATATTGAAAACTAATAGCAAAAGCGCAACAAAATAGCAGCAAAAGCGCAGTGACTTCTCTCGTTTTCAACTGCTCTTTTAATGCGCTTTTAATACACTTTCATTGCATTGTAACTATAAAGTATAAAGTGCATCATAATCTTCCAATCTACTAATATTAATGTAAAATCTGTATAGATTTTTCATGTCCTGCAGAATATTACTCAAGAGGAAGCAGAAAATGTAAATGTTGACTTAACTGTTATTAATAACCTCCATATTCAATCTCCTCATCAATCTCCTCACTAAATCCACTCACCAACACTAAAGAAATTTTCCACTCCTACCCCTCAAGCCCACCCACATCCTACTCATCAAGACCCCCCACTAGCTCAAGGTGAGAATTGGGCTAGTGTTGAAAAATAAATTGTTTGGTGTCATCGAAAAAGTTAGCAATAGAATTGAAGAGAATTTGGCACCAGGCTTGATCAAATTGAAGAAAATTTTGATCGACTTGAAGCAAAGGTCGATTCTCTTCAATACAAGTTCAACTACCATATAGCTCAATGTAAATTAAATTCTGAAAAAACTCTTTCAACTTCCTCATCCTCATCTATTCCATTTGTACAGAAACCTCCCACTAGAGTTTCCCCCAAAACCCACAAATTGTGCATAAACTCCCCACATCCCCCACCAAGCCAGCTGCCACCCAAGTCCCCCAATTTGAGAAAAGAGCCCCCACCACAGTTGTACATCCAGCACTCCCATCTGCCACCCAAGTCTCCCCATCTGAAAAATAGCCTCCACCACAACTGCACATCCAGTACTCCTACTGTAAAACCCGAAACTGTTGATCGAATGCGTCGCACGCACTTCGATGCACCATAATGAATTTAGGTGAAATTTCAAAAGTCATCGGAATTCGACGCGATAAATTTTATTAAATTCAACGTGAAATTTCGATCGAAATGGTATAAAGAACGTATACTTAATTTAGCACAACTTGGAAATTAAAAATCACCGAAGAGGTTTAAGTAAATTTAGCCCTTTTATACCCGTTTTGCCCTTCACGAGATAAAAGAGAATTAATGAGAAGAAGGGGTACATGCATAATTTACCGCCTAATATTTCCTTAAAATCCCTCATACACTTGGGGACTGATTCATTCGGTCCCTTGCCCTTTTGTTTCGGTCGAACGAAGGTAGGCGGGCGGAAACGATAGAGAGGGCGATGGGTGGGCTTGGCGAGCGGCGGCCGGTGGGTTTCCGGCGGCGGTTTAGAGGGGAAATCGAAGGGGAAGTCTAAGGAATGGTTTCCTAAAGACATTTCAAAGCTTTTCGTGTGATTTTCCTTGGATAAAATTTCTAGGGTTTCTTTCGAATGTTGTTTTCTCCAAAATCTCTTTACAATAAAGATTTCCCTTACTATTAGAAATATTTTTATGCTTGCAAATCAAACTTTCATGGGAAAAACATTAGATTCTAAAATTAGGGTTTCATTTAAAAAATGAGATTTTTATTTAAGAATGTTGTCAGGAGAAATTTAGAAGCAAGTTTAAGCAAGAAATTGAATTTTGTTTCTATAGATTTTTGGAGTTTTAAATTAGGGCTTTTCCTAATTTTGTAAATTGAAGCTTGCATTTTAATTAATTTTATTCCTAAGGGTCATTGGAGGTCTCTAATTAAGAGAAATTGAAATTTTTTTATTAAAAAAAAAAATATTTTTCCTAATTTTTTTATGCATTAATCTGAAAATCATTTATTTAAAATCATGAAATGAATAGGGATGATGATGTATAAATGATATATAATGTTATGACAAGGTTTATGCTGTTGTTGTTGCTGCTGTTGTTGTTGTTACCCTCTTATCTTTAAGTTATGGGTAGGTTCGAGAATATTAAAGAGCTTTATGAGAGATTAATAAATTAATAGAATGTGTAAGATGATTAGTGAGGTATAGTGATTTGGTTGATATAAGAGGCTTATGTTGTAACTTTTCCTTAGGACTTGAGAAGAGAATGTATTAAGGAGAGGTTGGTGAAACGACTCTTTCAAATGGCAACATTTGAGGTAAAAACACCATACTCTACATATTCATGTTCCTTTAAATTGTTTGTTTTGAAATATCTCATTAGTTGATACATATTAAATGCATATGAAATGTCTTTATTATTTGATAGAAAGGTACATTAAATGTTCTATGAATCAAGGCATTTTTTATGTTCTCAAGCATATTAGAGTTCTCATTATGTGATAGTAGCAATGTATAGAAGTTTCTTTTTATGCAAAACTTGTCTCATACTCAATGCATATAAATGATATGAAAATGCTACACAACCGATCTATGTTTCGATGAAAAGAATGGGTGAATGATTGTGCATGTTGAAGGCGTAGTACCAAATATGGTGTAAAAGCACAAATACGACTCTTATGAGTAATATAGCCCTTTTGGGGCAAAAGTGAAAAGGAAAATAATAGCCAAGTTATAAGCCCTACTTCTTAAACAAAAACAGCCTTCTCACTCTTCATATACATTGAGACTAAAAGACATGATTTTAAAAGCGTTTAAGTGAGTCTACTTGGTAGTCCTCTCCAAGCAGGATAATAAATCCAAAGGTCGGGCAGGCTATGTCTCATGTGAGGTATAGTTTGTAAGTCATTTTTGCATTCCATTAGACTTAGGTTCGAGGTACTACCCTTCAGTAGTCCTCATCTTGATTTTAGGATCCGAGACATTGTACCATCGAGGAAGAAAATGCATGGAAATAGTAAGGAGAGAATACACTAGTGTTGTTGAGAGTAGTGTGTAGCGCACTTTTATTTTCTGCACCTCGCTATGTAAATAACACAAGTGTGCCATGTACTATTGCCGTGTATACTCTCATGTATTTATCTTCTTTTAATAGTATATATGTATGGCTTTAACTTGAGTTAAAAAAATAAACATATGTCAACAAACGGTTAAGCAAATGCTAACTTGATCAATCTATTTAGAAAAAAAATTAAATTTTATGTGCCAATTGCTTCCATTTTCACTCAAAAGGCCAGGTATTCAAATACCTAGTTGAAGAAGTGATCTTTAAAGTTAATATGAAGAAATAGTAGAGATACAACAAAAGGATCCTTAAAGTTTACATTAAAAGATGGCACTGCACACCTATTGCTACGAATTGCAATAGGTTCATTAAAGTTTATATATGAAGAGAGAGTAGAGATGCAACAAAAGGGTCTTAAAAGTTTACAAAAAAAGACAAAATTGCACACCTATTGCTAAGAATTGCCAAGCTGTTGGTATCATGAAGAAATGATACATCACCAATCACACATACAACCTGAACAAATAAAAAATATTGTAGCTATAGTTAATATAAGAAAAATAAAATGATCATAACCATAAGCGTATCAGTGGCACATAAACTAGGCATTCAAAGCTGATGTCTTAGAAATAAAAGTATCTAATAAAATGGACATTGTGCTAATCAGATATGGGGCTGGTCAGAAACAAAAATGATGGCATTAATGAGTTTTTAAACCATGCTTAGGTCTTTATAATTTCAAAAATATTAAACTGAGAAAACTTTCACTTGACTGAAAAGAGATAGCTAATCACCAACATAAGTAGAACATCATTAGCATCCTTATCCCATCTATAAGTTAGATTTCTTACCTCTCATTTTCCATTCATTCTTGTTGAGTATTGTTCAAGGGGTTCAACCAATTCTATGAAATATTTTTGCACAACTTCTATGCATATTACCTTTCATCTATGCATTTCTTTGCTAGTTCTTCAACATCAATTCTATCCACCCATTTTTTATTGTTAATTTCTACCATTTATTGTACATGTGCAAAACACGTAACTCTATTTTTCAATACCTTATCTTTAATAGATATTATTCTCCCCATCCATTAAATTTTATCATTCCTCAATTTATCATTTCTATTTTTCAATACCTTATAAGTTGATTCCAAATCAGCCTATAAGCCCTCACTTTCCGGACAATTCCTCCAACATATATTGTTGGAATATAAGCCGCAACTTCCTAATCAAAATGATCAACTTAAACAAAATTAGAGTTCAAAAATATAAAGCCCAACATAGGATAGTTTGAGCACCTCTGAGTTTCCCTCAGAATCAAGTGCTCATACTTCACCTCCTTCGGCTCTCATTCCAAAATCTGATTCTAAGTTGATCCTTTCACTCCTTAAAATTCCTAAAGGCCAAAATCCTTTAAATAAGACTTTCACGGATTTTCAAAAATCAAACTTTAGGCAATATTTAAATGACTTCAAAAAAGAAAGAAAACCACTAGTTTAATCAAAAGTCTTCCCAAAGCCAAAGCTTGGGATATAATTAACCATAGGGGATTGCCCCTATTGGACGTCTGTACCCTAGAAATAAATAAATCACATCCGATCAAACATCGAATGGGGGAATCTCTGTTAAATTGTAAATTTTATCATTGAGTCCATAAGGAAATGATATTTTTACCATTCGGGGTAATATATCATCATTCTTATGCCGTTCTCAATCATAAAGTATGCAATCCGTTTGAGGACAACAAAAATTCTCCAACAATATACAATAAAAAAAATCCACGTGGATGATCCACGTGTCTAGTTTTAATTGGAGTCCAAACGTAGCACTACATCTGGTCTCTGCAACAAATAATTTTCCCTATAAAGTAGGTCATATGTACCAAATCTAACAAATTCTTAAAAATGTTTCAAGTTCTAACACCGAAGGAACTCCCTAATGAATTACCCCAAATAAGCTGATCTAGTTACAAATTCACATCCTCAATGTAAGATAAATCCAATTGAGTTGAAAAGATTGACAGGTTGTTGCCAAATTTTCAAATTTGAGAGTTTAAATACTTGGGTTGTCCATATCCTACTAACTCCCAAAAAAAGTAAATTTCAAACAAAATGTGCTAATAATTGAACCATCAACAAAGCCATTGTTAAGTATTCGTACCTGATTCCATGTTTGAGTAATTCTTTTTTTCAAAAATTGATTTTAAAAATAATTACCACAAGAACTAAATTCATCTGAGAGATGAGTATAGATGGCTATTAAGACACCTGAGGGTATATATGAATGGCTAGTAATATCATTCGGTATTTCAAAGGCATCTACTACTTTTATAAGGATTATCAATTAAGTTCTTACGCCATTATTAGTAAATTTATAATTATTTACCTTGAAAAAAACCTAATTACCACTATATCCAAAATAGATAAGCGGAATCATCTTGCCTTGTTTCGGAGACACTTAGATCTAAAAAGTTACATAGTAGTTTGAAGAAGGGTACTTTTCACTAGCTCTAAGTCATATTCTTAGGCTTTTGTGATCTTGTCAAATGGATTGTTGATCCACAAAAGGTTAAGACTTAGTAGCCACAACAACAGCCAATTTTTTATGTCCAAAATTTTCATGGACTAGCCAATTTTTACCATAGATTTGTCCATTATTGCTTCTTTAACAAACATCTTAAAGGAGAAAAAACTAGGAAGATTGAATCACTGGATCATAAACTTCATGGACTAGCCAATAGCATTGGACTCGTATAGTTGTAAAGGCATTTGACCTTGTCAAAATTAGGATGCCTGAATTTATGGAGCATAAACTTCATGATTTTAAAAAAGTTTTAAATATCATGTATGTACTTTTAGAGTAAGAATTGGTGGCATTATAAATCACGAACTCATTCTATTGCATACTTTAATAACAAGTTAATGAAACGTAAAGATAATCCACATATAACAAAGAATTTATTGTCATGGTAAAAGCTTAGCATAATTAGCATCATTATTTTCTTAAAAAATTGCATTTTACTCTAATCATCTTCAAGCTCTAGAATTTAGAATCATGTAGTTATGCAAAATGGGTTATGTTTATGCATGAGAACCAATTTTTTTCTCAAAATTGTTCTTGTACAACAACAACAAGCATTTATCCCACCACGTGGGGTCAGCTACAAGGATCATTTTTCTCCATTGTGTCCTATTAAAAGTCAAATTCTCGTTTAAATCTAATAAAGTAAGGTCATTCCTAAAATTTTCTAACCAAGTCTTTTTAAGTCTGCCTCTACCTTTCTTAACATAAGTCAAACCTAATATCTCTACTCTCCTAACCAGGTCATCGGAAGGCCGCCGTTTTATGTGACCAAACCATCTAAGGCGACTCTCTCAAATCTTATCTTCTACTGGAGCTACTCCAACCTTTTCATGTATATGCTCATTTCGTATCCTATCTCAAAATTGTTCTTGTATTGAGAATAAAATTTTTGATGTACTAAGTGGGGTTTGTATCTTACTTAGTATCACAACTATGAAAATATGATTGAGAGAAGAAAAGATGAATATGTCAAAATCTCAATCATCCCTTGGCATTTGATCCCACGGTCGGGATTAGAATCCGTGGGAGGCTCACCTGGATCATGTCAATATCCTTCTATATTTGGGTAGCTGAATTAGGAAGGATTATATTGAGGCAATTATGTATCAATTAGAAGTTATTTATTTTTTTATTAAGACATCTTGTATAGATCTATAAATAGGGATAATTTTGTATAATAAGCAGAAGGTATTTTTAGCCTTCTCAAATTCTATGAATTCTAACATGGTATCAGAGCTAACGGCCTTCATTGTCGATTGAAGAACGATCCTAGAATCGCCGGAGGAAAAGAAGAAGAAGAATAAATCGGAGCTGCCAGACGCTGCGGACGCTACCTCCGACTCGGACGAACACAAGAAGCCGGAGTCGAACAACCAGACACCCCTGAAGCTGCCTACTGTTCCGGACGAATGCAGCCTGCCCTCAGCTTTCGATCTGGGACGGGATCGGACGGGCCGACCGCTCCGCAAACATTAAACCCTGAAGCCTAAAGCTGGAGCCGAAAGTCTCGATCTTCTGCGGAGAAGCTCAAGCCTCGCGGACGGACGAAGCCGTGCAGGACGATCGAAGCCTCGCGAAGACAAAGCTTTCGAAAGGACGGAGTTGTGCCGACGAAGCCAAATACCCGACGGAACCTACGGGACGATGCGGGAGTAAACACTCTCGCTTGTTCTTTTTTTTTCGGATTCATTCGGGAAAAAGCCGCACGAAGCTCTTGGACGAGCGGACAATAGCAAGAAGTCTTAAATCAAATTTAAGATCTGATTAAGATCTAATATCAACCTTTATTGTTGATACAAGCAAATCAGTCTTTATTGTTGATACAAGCAAATCAGCCTTTATTGCTGATACAAGCAAATTAGCCTTTATTGCTGACATGATCAAATCAGACTTTATTGCTAATCAAATCAACTTTTATTGCTGCTATAAATACAGCCTTCATTGTTGGAAACCTGATGAATACAAAATTCCCACCACCGGCCTTCATTGTCGGAATTTTGAGGATATGTTCCCATCATCGCCTTTATTGTCGGCTTTCTCTTGTGGTTGATATCCTATCTATAACCAATGCAGCTCTACCTCTAAGCGAGTAATTGCAAGTTGGTCTCCAGCTTGAGGGGGGAGTGTCAAAATCTCAGTCATCCCTTGGCATTTGATCCCACGGTCAGGATGAGAATCTGTGGGAGGCTCACCTGGATCACGCCAATATCCTTCTATATTTGGGTAGCTGAATTAGGAAGGATTATATTGAGGCAATTATGTATCAATTAGAAGTTATTTCTTTCTTTATTAAGACATCTTATATAGATCTATAAATAGGGATTATTTTGTATAATAAGCATAAGTTATTTTTACCCTTCTCAAATTCTATGAATTCTAACATAATATCTATTCTACCCTAATTTTATCTTAGGAAAAATGAAATCTTGTTCTCTCCATACTATCGTTTTGTGCTAGATTCCTTCTAAAAGAATCAAAGTTATGCATTCCCTATATTTCCTTAAGAGATTTTCTTCTTCGGAAGTGGCATCAGAATTACGTCATTATCTGAGTGGACTGATACAGAACATGCTCATGCTGACGTAGAACAGCACAATGATGTCCAGAATAGTGCTACTATGATAGATAGTTTTTCAGAATTTCACTGCTAGCATCAGGCTAAGCAGTGACTTAGTTTAGTATAAAATGATGCAAGTGTAAGCACTAAGCCGCTAGTGCTTTGTCAGCATATCAAATTGGAAATAACGGAAAGGTATTAAGAAATCATTTATTATTTTCATTTTTTTTTTTTTTTCATTTATTATTTTCATTGCCCAACTTAACTACTAAAATTAGCAAATTCAACAGTAGCATAATGAGCCACAAAGAAAAAAGAATATATTCCAGACCCAAAACAAAATCAATAAATTGTTTTAATAGTTTTGAATAAAAAGGCAATGACATTGTAGACTTGTAAGGCTTCAATTTCCATAATCATAAACGTTTGAGTAAATTTTAATAAAAAAAGGATGCTTTCTAATGCACAACAAAATTAGTAAGATACCTTCAACGGAATTATATGGAATACTAGTATCATCAAGACCTGCATTGAAAGAGAAAAAGTGGAGTATAGGATTTATAAAAAATTTCACGAAAAGAGTAAAGGAATAAACAGGATTCATTACTGCCATCCATATAAAAGAAATTAAAGAACTTATGCTTAGAAGAAACAAATTTGAAAGTACAAAACATAATAAGAGAGTATAATCAGATACTATGCATTTTCCCAAAATCAAAATACTTTGCATTTTCCCAAAATCAAAACGACAACCTAATATTGTGAAAAGGAGAAAAGAGATAAATCTTGACAAAAAAGGTGTTGTTGAGTCATCAAGGTAACCGTTTTGATTGAAAGATAGAGTTGCAAATGAACCGAGCATTCGACAAGCTACTCGTGGCTCGGCTTGATAAGATCTCGTTTATGTTCGTTTGATAAGGTAAACGAACAAGCTTGAACAAGTTTGACAATACTTGATAGCAAAATAAACAATCTTGAACAATCTGGCGTTCAGCTCGTTTATGTTCACGAACAACATCGTTTAGAGCTCGTGAACATGCTCGTTAAAAAGCTCGATCATGCCTTATTTTAATAAAAATAAATATTAAATATATTCAATAACATATATTATAATATATATATATATATATATATATATATATATATATATAATTATTTTAATAACTGTTTTTTAGATAATCTATTTAATAATGTTAAGAGATATCCTAAATAACGTTATCCATTTAATAATTACCCAAAATACCCTAATACTATTTTTTTAACTCCCTCCCCGCCTCTCTCTCTCTCTCTCTCTCTCTCTCTCTCTCTCTCTCTCTCTCTCTCTCTCTCTCCTCATTTTCATGTTTTTGTTCTCCCGTGCCTGCCTCTCCCTCTCTCCTCCATGGCCACAGGAAAACAAAAAAAAATTTGTGGGGTTTAGTCCCACACCGCCTATAGAAGAGGGATTTTGCTAGATAAAAACAAATGCATCTATAACGCATTAGCTGAACAGCAGGCAGCTGGTGGGCTGAGCTGAGCGGCAACGAGCTGCTCGGGCCAATTTAAACAAAAAATATATGTTTTGAGAATTGTGGGCAGCTTGGCTCGTTTGACTAAACGAACCGCTCGATAAGAGGCTCTACAAGCGAAATTTAACGAGCTCAGATCTGAACACGAACCGAGCTCGAACATGGGAATTTTAAGCGAGCTCGAGCTCGAACAGCTGTCCAAGAAACTCGATGAGCTTCGAGCCGAGCTTGAGCATGGTTTTGGCAAACGAGTTTGAACTCGAACAGAACGAAGCTCGGCTTGGTTCGGTTCGTTTGCAGCCCTATTGAAAGATACTACGGGAATTGCCAAACATGGAAGAATCATGATATTTGCTTTGCAATTGACTGCTACACAATGGTTGAAACTCTATCCTCTTTTTGTTAGCCTTAAATTTTAGATGAATCTAGACATTTAATCCTTTTATTGTACTTGGTCATTTTTTAATAGAATTTGACAAGTCAGGGACGGGTTAAAAAAAGCATGTTAGAATTTGCAAGGGATAACTTCAGAAAAATGTTTAACGTTAATTAATCTGATCTCCTGAAAATTTCTTTAAATAAAAAGACAATACGAAATGCAACAAAATCAAAGAGCAAGACTGTCCTCTCCACAATGGTTATCTTGCACCATCAAAGCCTTTTGGTGTGCAAAAATTCGAATCTAAAACTAGCCTGCTTGTTATGATGGGGTAAGGCTCCAAACATCAACCCTTTAAAACCCCATAAAGGATGGAGGAGGTTGTACAAGTATGCTATTTAGAACGACCATAATGCAAGATAATTAGAGCAGATTATGTAATTAGGTGCAAGTTCATCCCATTTTAATGTTGTAAGAAAGTATGTACATCCACATAAACTCAATTTCAAGGTTGCAAACACTTGCGTATAAGTATTTAGATGCAGGTTCATCAATTTGTTCTATTATGCATAAGTTTGTGCAACCCTATAAATAAAATTTATGATGCACACTTATGTGAAGTTGTTTTAACATAGGTTCTTCTATATTTTGTGTTGTACACATGTATGTGTAATCCTGTAAACTTGATGTAGGCAAGGGGGGGGGGGGGGGGGGAAAAACAAATTGAGTTGAAATTTTTGTAAGTTATACTTGAGTCAGCTCATTAATGAGCCTCTTCTTATGTTTCAGCTCATAAATGCTTTCCCACTACTTAATTCAGCTCATAATTTGTGTATTTATTGTCAAATCTAGATTCATTCTCCCTCCGTTACTCCCCTCTCTAAAGACTCTTTGGTTTCCCCACTTGTGCATCTTCTTCTTGTCTCCATTTCTTCTCGGCTTCTTATCTCTTTCTTCTACCCGCAAGTTTACACCCCACTTGTATCCTTCTTCTAATGGAATGAAGCATCATTAGGTTTTGTCTTTATATCAAATGTTTGTAAGCGTCAAAGTTTGTAAGTCCTTTTATTTTATAAAAGTAGAGTTTGTGTTTTGTTTTGAAAGTCATATTTTGTCTAGTTTTTGATAAAGTGTGTCATTTCTATTTCCTAGTAAGGTTTTGTATTTGCTCGCAAAAATTTGGGACCCTTCCCAAATTTTTGCTTGCATCAAATGGTATCAGAGCAAGTTAGTATATCCTAGGTTATTGGGTTGTGTTGTTATTTGAGTCTTGGTGTCGTAAGAGTTTTTTGAGTTTTTGTTTTGAGTCTATATGGATAGTCCATGTAATCATCCTTTAGATCAAGATTCAAATGAGTCCCAAGGAGAATTGAACCCGCCAAAGTTACAAATGAACCAACTATTCTGGATGTGAAGATTCCAACTGTAGAAGGCATTCCATCGCAAGGAAATTCTACAAATCCCCTACAAAACGAGTTGTATAAAATTCAATATCAAATGTACTTGTGTTCAAAGAAATTCGAGCAGAGAAAGAAATTTCTACAAGAACAATTCCAGAAAGAGCGAGATGAAATCCTGAAGAAGTATGCGGCAAAGATTCAAGAGCTAGATGCACTTCCTTCGTCTCCTCGGATCAAATCAAAAGCTTCCTCATCGAGTGATGAGTTCTTTCAAGTGGAGAAGAATTGATGTAGGCAGGGGGGTCAAAACAAGTTGAGTTGAAATTTTTGTAAGTTCTACTTGAGTCAGCTCATTAATGAGCCTCTTCTTATGTTTCAGCTCATAAATGTTTTTCCACTACTTAATTCAGCTCATAATTTGTGTATTTATTGTCAAATATAGATTCATTCCCCCTCCTTTACTCCCCTCTCTAAAGACTCTTTAGTTTTCCCACTTGTGCCTCTTCTTCTTCCCCTTGTCTTTTTGGTTTCTGCTGGTTGTTGTTGTTCCCGTGGCCCTTCTCGTTTTCCCTCCTCCTGGCAAATTTCCCGTGAATTACCTCCCTGTTTTCTATGCTGGCTCTTTGGATCCCTAGCTGGCTGGGATTCCCGTGGCTGCTGGGTGGGGATTTCCATGGCAGCTGGGTGGGGATTTCCATGGCTGCTGGGTGGGAATTTCCGTGCTTGGCTCCCTGTTTATGTGCAGTTTTGCTGTCTTTTGGTCTTCTATTTCTTTCTTTTAATTAAGATATTAAATGTGTTTTAGGTGGTTGTTTGGCTCCCCTTTTGTGCCTATATATTAGAGATGTTTTGAAGCATAAAATGGTGTGATGTGTGCTGATTTTTGGAAAGAAAAACCTACGGGTTTGTTGTTTGGAAAAGCTTGCGAGCTTTGTCCAACTCCCCTCCTTCATTTCCTCTTTGAGAAAGCTTGCGAGCTTATCTCCATTTCTTCTCGGCTTCTTATCTCTTTCTTCTACTCTAAAGTTTACACCCCACTTGTATCCTTCTTCTAATGGAATGAAGCATCATTAGGTTTTGTCTTTATGTCAAACGTTTGTAAGCGTCAAAGTTTGTAAGTCATTTTATTTTATAAAAGTGGAGTTTGTGTTTTGTTTTGAAAGTCATATTTTGTCTAATTTTTGAGAAATTGTGTTATTTCTATTTCCTAGTAAGGTTTTGTTTTTGCTCGCAAAAATTTGGGGTCCGTCCCAAATTTTTTCTTGCATCAAAAAACTCAATCTATGGGTTGTACGCTCATGTGTACAATGTTTAAATGCAAGTTGTTAATTTATTTGGGTAGCACACAATTGTGTAGAGAAATATAAACTAAATTTCAAGATTGTACATACCTATGTATTGGTAATTTCGGCTAAATTCTTCCATAATTTGTATTGTACATAGATGCAAACCATGTAAACCCAATTATTGGGCTGTACACACATATGCGCTACTATTTACGTGCAAGGTCATCAATTTTTTGTGCTATATAAGCACTTTATTGTAAGTTCTTCAATCATTTGGGTTCTACACAAGTCTGTACAATCATATAAATTCAATTTCAGGGTTGTACATATGCTAAAGCTGTTAGATATGCTTGGGGAAGTTAGATTGTAATATGTAATAGTGATGCCAACCGTGCTTCTTACTCGTGGAAAACCTCATAAAATTGATGGTAACACCATAAACTTTTTATCAACCATCTACCTTCAAAATGATTGTCAAACTGAGGTACTAAATGGAGATCTTAAAATCTATCGAGATGTCTTTGTTGCAATGAGCCTAGATAATTGGATCTACAACTTTCAATAGCTAAATTTGAATGCAATAGAACGTTATGTAAATCTAAGGGCAATAAACCATTTGAGCTTGTTCAAAGACAAAATATAGAAAGCATGCATATATTTTCCATTCATCATTACATATATATTCTGATTTCGATGTCTCCGTTGCAAAACATATACGTGATTTACATGATAAAGTTAAAAAGCATGCACAATTTGAAATATTTTAATATTAAAAGAAATATTTATGAGTACAATGAAACAGACTTTGCCATAATTCATGTACGTCCTGAACATTTTGCACAAACCAGATATAACAAGTTAAAAGCAAGATTCTATGGTCATTTCCAAATAAGTAGGAAAATTCTAATGCTTATATTTTAAAGTTGACTCATAATATCTTTGTAAGTCATATTTTTAACAATGAATATATCCTACCCTATCAAGGAAAGTTCAAATCTCAAAAATTTTCTATTAATTCTTCTAAGGAGGGATTTTTATTACGATTATTCCTATATAGATCTCATCATTCCAATTCCACAATCCTACTTGGATGTTGATAACATCATTTCAAACGAAGTGATACTTGCAAAAATTTGAGCACATATTACTGTTCAAGTGGAAAAGTGTACCTCTTTCAAATGATACATAAATGAACAAGAATGAGTTACAAAATCTAGCACTGAATCCCTTAGATGGCTATATGGATATTAACTCTCCAAGGGAGTTCTTTGCATGCCAGAGAAGCTAATGCAATAGTACAGAACAACCCATTAATCAAAACAAATGGGATGTAGATGAGCACAGGAGTTCTAGAATTGAGCATAGGTGATTAAAATAAAAAGTGTTTTAAAAGAAGAATGAAATAAGATAACATCATGAAGAAAAAATACAGAAGCAACTATAACAACAAATTTTATAAAATGAAATGAGGATGTTAAGATGAATGATTTCAAAACTATAAAGGATGGTTTAATAATTAGTTAAATGAAACAGATTACAGAAGCAACTATAGATTTGCAGTGAAAAATAGATTTGAGTGTTTTAGACATGTACAATGAAGTGCAAAAGATGTACCATGAAATGGATAAATAATACTAAAATTGAATTATTAGGATGGAATAGGGGTGTACCAAAAATAACATGTATAGAAGTTGTGCAAAGAGATTTGCAAAAAATAGATTAACATCTCAAATAGTGTTCATCAAGAATATATGGAGAATGAGGAATCATGAATCCAACCCAAAATCATTGGGAAAAGGCCAATCAGACCATGAAATCAAAAGCAAATCCCAGAGGCACACACGGAAAAACAAAGAAGTGAGATCAAAACATATTCTTCGGCTTAACTTACTCATCGCTGAGACAGAACAAAGAAACTCAGGCATGTCATTATGCATATTTCCTTTCCAGTAAAAAACAAAGAAGTCTGATAAAGATTGATCTTCATCATTTATAAGAAAATATCTTCACAACTTTATATCAAAATTTAGCAGAAATATTTTAGGATACACAAACTGAGCCGTGATTTTCAAAAGTCAGCCCTTTTTGCCTGCAAAATTTCGAGTGCAAATTCAAAAAACCATAACTTCATAGGAATGTTGATTAACTGCAAAGAGTGATCCTTTCAGGAGGCAGAAAGTTGAAGTGATACAGGAAATGAAGGTTCCAGTATACAGTATGCTCAAGTCTCTCGCAGTTAAATAGTGCCCGTACTGTAGACAGATGATATCTAACTTCCAAGATTACTTAAACAATCAATCTCGTTGCACAGCACATATTATTTGTAAAATATTAAAAGCATGCCAGAAAACAGGTAAAGAATATTTCTAATTGCCAAAAAACCCTAAATTTAACCTTATCAGTAGTTTTAAGGAAACAAAAAAAAACAAAGAATCATACCTTTTTCGGAAAATTGCGAGTATGAATCAACCTTGGAGGACATGTGGTTCTTGGAAGCCGCATTCTTGCTCCTGTTCTTGAGCAACTCATCCAGCTCTTTATAATAAGGTAACTTCGCAGTCCCACCGCTCCTATACTGATGCTTGGCCTTCTTAAACTCCTTGAGCAAATTCCGCCATTTATCCGTGCACATGGTTGGCGATCGATCAAATCCTTTATGCCTCATCTTTGCGGAGATTTGCTCCCACAAATGCTTATTAGACTTGGAAGTGTTGAACAGCCTGTCCATCTCTCTCCTCAAACTAATGAGGCTTCGTGTCTCTTCTTGCACCCACGTCTCTGCCCTCTTCTTCGGGGCCTTCACCTCGGGATCCTCTCCGCTGCTTTCAGCCAAAATCATCTGCTGCTGCAGAAGCGGCAGGCCACCATTGCTAGCCACGTCGATCATCATCTCGCGACCTTCCTCCTTGTAGAAATCAATCGGTCGGGGCTTATCGGACAAGTACGCAGCCCTTCCCTTACCCACCACCTCCTCCTCCTCGCGGAGGAGTTGTTCTAGAGTGATGAGTGACATCCGGGTGGTAGAATGAATAGGGTTTTGAGATTGAAGGAAGCCGGATCAAATCCCATTACCGAAATTCCAAATTTGGTTAGAAGTTAAAGAGAGAAAGAGAGCGTTTATGAAAAGGCCCAGGAGCAAGAGGGCTTCATCGGTTATTTTCTCTCGGTATTCGTTGGGTGAAGTGAGAATTTTGTTAGGGGGATTCATGTGAATGACCAGAAATTATTCTGTGTGGAATTCGATCACAACTATGTGTTCGGTTGCTTACGTGGAAAGAGTTAAATAGTCAATTGACTTGCGTAAACCTCGTAAACCCGACCCGTCTTCCAGCCCGACCCGGGAGATTTAGGTTGGCGCTTCATTTTTTCAGAATTTAAGGCGCGCGCGAATCACCGCAATATATAACGCTTAGAGCCAAAATTTTCGCAGAGAAGCCAAAAATTTCGCAGAGAAAATGCCGATGAAGATGGAGATTGATCTGGAGGAGGATGTTGGTTTTTATGAGCAGACAATATTTTCACAGGTCTCGGAGGAAGCCGATAACCTGGAGAATGCCGACGTCCAGGAAACAAGCGCACATGAAGTAGAACACGTAGAACCAGTGGGACTAGACGAAAAGTTCAGCATATCGGTAAAGTTTGCCTCCTTTCAAATTTTCTTTGTGTATTTATTGTGTTTAACAAAGACGGTTTTTTATCAACAATGTGTATAATGTAAAATTGTAATTGATTTAAAAAAGAATACTCGATGTTCTCTTCTTCTAAAGTATTATTGATCTAGGCTACAATAAGGATTTTGTAGTTCGATTTTCTTATTTCAAAGTTTTGTTGCGTATGTATTGCGTATCTGTTTGATATACATTGAATATTTTTCTGCGTATTAAATTGGTATACATTGAGTATACATTGCGCATATGTTGGGTTTTTATTGCGTATTGTGTTGCTTAATTGTTGCTTATCTTTTGCGTATCGGTTGCGTATTTTATCATTCACTTAATGCGTATTTCTCAGAATGTTTATGTTAATGAGAAAGAGACATACGAGGCTTATCGTTCTTATGGATATAATCTTGGTTTTAGTGTTCGTAAGGATCATCACAGTTACTGGCCAAATTCCATAAATTTAAAATCCAAGGACTTTGTTTATTCAAAAGCTGGTTTCAAGAAATTGCCTGATCTTAATATCCAAAGGAAAAATCGAAGATCAGATACTCGAACTGGTTGTCCAGCTATGGTTAGGTTTACAGTTGATGAAGTTGGATATTGGAAGGTGAAAAAATTTATTGAAAATCACAATCATGATTTGTCTGGGCCAGAAGACCGACATCTTCTTAGATCATGCAGGAATATGTGTGATGAAAAAGCTTCTGTTCTTAAAGCAATGACAGATGCTGGGATAAGAACAATTGATGCATTTTCCTTCCTTACTGATGAAGTTGGAGGTGTCGAAAATATTGGATTCACAAGGAGGGATGCGTACAACTTTATTTAAAAAATAAAAAGAGCTAAGATTGAACTTGGAGACACTAATACTTTGATTGAGTTATTTAAAGAACGACAACTTAATGATAACATGTTCTCTTGGGATGTCCAGAATGATGAATTTGATAGATAGTTAAATTTTTTTTGGGTTGATGTGATTGGTAAGATAGATTATGACTGCTTTGGTGATGTGGTAATTTTTTATACAAGTTATAGGCTTAATAAGTATAATTTGGTATGCGCATCATTTGTCGGGGTTAACAATCATTGGCAAAACATTTTGCTTGGGGTGGTCTTCTTGTTCGAATAGACAATTGAATCATTTACGTGGGTGTTTATAACTTTTGTTCGAATGATGGGTGATAAACAGCCAATAACAATATATACAGATCAAGACCAGGCAATGGCTAGGGCCATAGAAGTTGCACTACCTCACAGTCGTCATAGACTGTGCCAATGGCATATCCGTAAAAAGGCTCCATCAAAAGTATCGTGCTACAATACCAACAACAAAGTCAAAGGCCTCTTCAATAAGTGTTTGAGCAGATGTGACTCTGAGGAGGAGTTTGAGAATGCATGGGCTGAATTGATCATACAAGGGAACCTCCAAGATCATGTTTGGTTGCAGGATCTTTATAGGATAAGGAATAAGTGGTCAACTGCCTTCAATAAGGATTGTTTTAGCATGGACATTCTATCCACACAATATAGCGAGTCTACTAATAATGTGTGTCATGGCATTTCTAAGCCCACAAGTTCTAAAACTGATTGCTTTTTGGGTTTAGAAAAGTTGATGAGGAATTGGCGCCGGAATGAACAGGATGAGGATTATAGATGCAGCCACTCCAAAATATAACCTGTAATAAAAAACTACTCGATATTAAAGCAAGCTGCTCAATTTTATTAAAAGAAACTATATTCATTTTTTTAACAAGAATTTTTACAAGGTGTTTGTGTAATGAGTGTAGAGCTTGAGCATAGTGATTCTTCTAAATTTTTTATCTATTACACAGAGACCAAGGATCACTCTAAATCATGGGTTGTTGATTTTGATGCACAAAATGGTAACATTCAATGCTCCTGCAGAAAGTTTGAAATAATGGGTTTATTGTGTTCCCATTGCATAATAGTTTTGAGGCAAATGGCTATTGGGAAAATCCCCGAGAAATACCTACTGTTGTGATGGTCAGCACGAGCTCGACAAGATATATATTCTGGTCTAAATTTGAAAGAAAATTCTCAGAATAGCTCTGAAGTTAGTAGTGGATTCATATTCAGAAATTATATCAGTAGGTTTGCATATGAAATGAGCACACGAGTGCAGCTGAATGAGGGTGGTGAAGAATTCCTAATGGCTGCGATGAAGGATACATCTGAAAAACTTGATTTGGTTGTTTTTGGGATGAGAAAGACATACAAGACTACACAGGGTGGCAGTGTACAACTGAAAGACCCTCTAAAGCGTAGGCCTAAAGGCATATCCAATGCTAGGCTAAAAAGCCACTAGAAAAGAAGACAAAGAGCATGATTTTTTATTTTCTGAATAATTTTATTTATTGTCTATTTTGACATATTGTTATTAATTTTTTTAACAGGGAAACCATCAATGAAGAAATACACAACAAAAATTGAGACTCCTTCAAGCATGCCTGAATGCTTAACTAAGGATTTCATAAATTCTGTACACTCCAAGCAACCATCAGATCAGCAGTGTAATTTCACAAGCATGCCTGAATTCTTTACTGAGGACTTCATAAATGTTGTACATTCCAGTCAGGCATCTCCTGCTAAGCAGTACAATTTCACAAGAATGCCCGAATGATTAACAAAGGATTTCATATCACAAGCATGCCTGTCTAGTCAGGCATCAGTACAGCAGTTCACCAGCGTGCCTGAGTGCATGACAGACGATTTCATAGCCGGGGAACCGTCCAGTCAACCATCAGTAAAGCGAGCAAAGCATTCTAATTTCACTAGCATACCCAAATGCTTCACTCAGGAACACATAACTGGTGTACGTTCCAAAAAGCCATCAGCAACATACCTGAAGTTGATGATGGATATCAGTAAATCAGAAAAATTTATGTTATAAGAATATTTGTATGATGGATATTTATTTGTAAGAATATTTGTTTTAGCTATTAATTTTAATGTGTATGACCTGCATATATAGCGCGTATACAGCGCATATAAAAACATATACATATCGTAATGTTTGTCAGGCATTTATTTCATTTGGTAATGTTTGTTAGGCATTTATTTCATTTGGTTGTGATAGGTTGAAGTAACATTAATGGTATTCATTATTGCTTTGAATGAATTTATTGCTAACTATTATTAGTTTGACTAATTTTCTCTATAAAAAAAAAGTTTACCAAGAAGAATCACAGCCGCAACCTTCAAGGCAAAGAGATTGCCATGAAGAATCGGCATTCCAAACATACATTTAACATTTTTATAAAAAAAACAAATAATAATTGAAATTCTGTCTTTTACGTATTTTATGTGTATGATCTGCGTCCTTAACGCGTATCGTTTGCGTAAATAGTGCATACTATACCCATACCCATGTAAACATTCCTAATCGAATGGAATGAAGGTTCAATGAAGAAAAAAACTTTGACTCCCTTTATTGTTGTATTTACAAGGAGAATCATTCCAAAAAACTTTGACTCTCCACATAATCATTTTACAAATATGCTAAAATAAGTATTTAAATGTTTCACATCGAAGGAAGGCATCTAATACATTAAATTCGAATTAATTTGATTTTTTAATCAAAAAAGCAAGAACTGTCTTTTGCATATATATGGCGTATGAGATGCGTCTAAGACGCGTATGTAATGCGTATTGAGTGCGTACTTTGAATACCTAAATGAAAACCTTCTTAATCGATTTGAATTAAGGATCAATGGTGGGAAACCCTATATTCGACGCTCCTTGCTGGTTTTATTGACGAGGAGATGCATTAAAATTAATTTGACTCTCCTCCACATACTCTAATGAATGCTCCACCATAGGAGCATAACACCCACACTCTAGAACCATCACTTGTGTAAGGCACAAGGGTGTACACAAACACCAAGTCTCATTGAGGAATTCTTTCAAATCATTTTAAAATGATGCTAAAATGAGTATTTGAATGATTCATACTGAAGGAATGCATCGAATCATTTAAATTCAAATTAATTTGATTTTTTAATCAAAAAACTAAGAACTGTCTTCTACGTATATACGGCGTATAAGATGCGTCTGAGACGCGTATGTAATGCGTATTGAGTGAGTACTTTGAATACCTAAATGAAAACCTTCTTAATTGATTTGAATTAAGGATCAATGGTGGGAAACCCTATATTCGACGCTCCTTGCTGGTTTTATTGATGAGGAGATGCATTCGAATTAATTTGACTCTCCTCCATATACTCTAATGAATGCTCCACCATAGGAGCATAACGCCCACACTTTAGAACCATCACTTGTTTAAGGCACAAGGGTGTACACAAACACCAAGTCTCATTGAGGAATTCTTTCAAATCATTTTAAAACGATGCTAAAATGAGTATTTGAATTATTCATACCAAAGGAATGCATCGAATCATTTAAATTCAAATTAATTTAATTTTTTAATCAAAAAACCAAGAACTGTCTTCTACGTATATGCGGCGTATGAGATGTGTCTAAGACGCGTATGTAATGCGTATTGAGTGCGTACTTTGAATACCTAAATGAAAACCTTCTTAATCGATTTGAATTAAGGATCAATGGTGGGAAACCCTATATTCGACGCTCCTTGCTGGTTTTATTGACGAGGAGATGCATTCGAATTAATTTGACTCTCCTCCACATACTCTAATGAATGCTCCACCATAGGAGCATAACACCCACACTCTAGAACCATCACTTGTGTAAGGCACAAGGGTGTACACAAACACCAAGTCTCATTGAGGAATTCTTTCAAATCATTTTAAAATGATGCTAAAATGAGTATTTGAATTATTCATACTGAAGGAATGCATCGAATCATTTAAATTCGAATTAATTTGATTTTTTAATCAAAAAACCAAGAACTGCCTTCTGCGTATATACAGCGTATAAGATGCGTCTGAGACGCGTATGTAATGCGTATTGAGTGAGTACTTTGAATACCTAAATGAAAACCTTCTTAATTGATTTGAATTAAGGATCAATGGTGGGAAACCCTATATTCGACGCTCCTTGTTGGTTTTATTGATGAGGAGATGCATTCGAATTAATTTGACTCTCCTCCACATACTCTAATGAATGCTCCACCATAGGAGCATAACGCCCACACTTTAGAACCATCACTTGTTTAAGGCACAAGGGTGTACACAAACACCAAGTCTCATTGAGGAATTCTTTCAAATCATTTTAAAACGATGCTAAAATGAGTATTTGAATTATTCATACCAAAGGAATGCATCGAATCATTTAAATTCAAATTAATTTAATTTTTTAATCAAAAAACCAAGAACTGTCTTCTACGTATATGCGGCGTATGAGATGTGTCTGAGACGCGTGTGTAATGCGTATTGAGTGCGTACTTTGAATACCTAAATGAAAACCTTCTTAATCGATTTGAATTAAGGATCAATGGTGGGAAACCCTATATTCGACTCTCCTTGCTGGTTTTATTGACGAGGAGATGCATTCGAATTAATTTGACTCTCCTCCACATACTCTAATGAATGCTCCACCATAGGAGCATAACACCCACACTCTAGAACCATCACTTGTGTAAGGCACAAGGGTGTACACAAACACCAAGTCTCATTGAGAAATTCTTTCAAATTATTTTAAAACGATGCTAAAATGAGTATTTAAATGATTCATATCGAAGGAATGCATCGAATCATTTAAATTCGAATTAATTTGATTTTTTAATCTAAAAATCAAGAACTGTCTTCTACGTATATACGGCGTATGAGATGTGTTTGAGACGTGTATGTAATGCGTATTGAATGCGTACTTTGAATACCTAAATGAAAACCTTCTTAATCGATTTGAATTACGGATCAATGGTCGGAAATTCTATATTCGACGCTCCTTGCTGGTTTTATTGATGATGAAATGCATTCGAATTAATTTGATTTTTTTATCAAAAAACCAAGAACTGTCTTCTGCGCATATACGACGTATGCGCTGTGTCTAACACGCGTATGGTAGGCATATAGCGTGCGTACCTTGAATACCTCAATAAAAATTTCTTAATCAATTTAAATGAAGTTTCATTGGTGAGAAACATTATATTCAACACTCCTTTATTGAGGAATTCTTTCTCAAATCATTTTAAAATGATGCTAAAATCACATGAAATCATTCTTAATTACAAGAAAAAAATATAAGTTATGTACATAAATTTAAAATATGAAAAGTTCATTTCATTGAAGCACAAAACAATCCGTATGCAAATTCTGCTCTATATTTTGGCATTTTTTCTTGTTAATCCGTTCTCTCTTGCTAGTTGGAGTTATTTTGTCGAACAATATTCTCCATGTATTTGCAAACAAACATACCACAATCTGTATTGTTGGTCTGAGTTGGCGCCTTCTTCATTGTCTTGAAACTCTATTTAGTGATATTTTGACGAAAGGTTTTTTTGCAATCCTTATTTAAGCTTGCAATCTGAACAATATATGGAATAGAATTAAGTCACTTAAAAATAATCACGAAATTTATAAACAATTCAAGATTAGAATCAAACTCACTATCTTCACAACAATACTTTTATGCATAGGGTTGGGTATAGAGTCATAAAATTCCCACCTTTTCTGCTTTATGTAACCAGCTAGAAGGGTCCAATGCTCTCCGTGAATAATTGGATTAATTATAATACAGTTTGACTGAACAGAATAGTAGTCTACGTGCTCAAGGAACAATATTGATTTTACATCCTTAACCTTGTAATGCTGCAAAAAATTAAATATAAGAATTAAATAGTTTAAATAAAAAATTATATATAAAATAAACTAGTATACTAATCTTGTGAGATGTATAGATATTTTTGATACTCATCTGGTGAAATTTTAGACTTCTCATTTAATAAAATGACAAAAGCATCAACATGGTCATTGTCCAGGTAACTGTCTGATAATATTTCATCGATCATGCGTCTTGAAATCATCACGTTCCCAGATTTAAATACACGCATGCTACTGAAATATTTAAACAAAAAATACGCATATAAAACACATTAAATACGCAATCCGTACGCACAGAGTACGCAATCCGTACGCAAGTAATACGCATACCATACGCACATTATACTAAAATAAATTACCTGTCAAGATATTTCTTTATGTTTTCCCGAAGAAAAAATTCCTTCACTGGACTCAACATTTCCATGCCTCTGTAATTAACTGTGGGACTTGCAGGATAACCTTTTATTACAACATCATCAACATTGATTATTTCTTTAGTTTGTGGAACTTTATAGGGAACTTTTTGGAAAGGAATAATTTCTTTTGAAGGTTCTTGTTAGGGGGGGAGCTTCTTTGGACTGTTCTTCTTTGGGGGGAGCTTCTTTGGACTGTTCTTCTTGGGGAAGAACTTCTTTGGGAGCTTATTTGGACTGTTCTTCTTGGGGGGAGGGGGAGCTTCTTTGGACTGTTTTTCTTGTGAGGGAGGTTCTTTGGATTGTTCTTCTTGGGGGGAGGTTCTTTGGATTGTTCTTCTTGGGGGGGAGAGCTTTTTTGGACTGTTCTTCTTGGGGGGAAGCTTCTTTGACATGTTCTTCTTCGGGGGATCTTCTTTGACAGCTTCTTTGGACTGTTCTTATTGTTTGGGAACTTCTTTAATAGGTTCTTCTTGTGGGGGAACTTCTTTGATAGTTACTTCTTGGGCAGTTTCTTTAGGGATGTGGTGTACCCTTTTCTGTTTCTTTTTTTTTTTTTTTGCTTGATTTTCTCTTTAATTTCTTCTTTTTGCTAACCCTTTCAGCAGCCTGGGTCATCTCAACATTATTGATTTTTTCTGGGGCGTCGGTCTTTGTGTGTTCAGATGATATCCGAATATTATTGGGGGATGAAATTGTATGGAGAATGAATGATAAGGAGGAGGGAGCAGCTTGCTGATCAGGCTTAATAATTTCTTAGAAAATGCAATGTTGGAGCTTCTCATCAATAAGATCAATTCTTCTCACAATTTGTTCAAAATTCTTCCTCATTCTAGCTTCAAATTCCTGGAGGAGGTTAACCATGGACTCCTGCACAATCCCTATTAATTTCTTTTCAAGTTCATCTAATGATTGGGGTTAGGTTTTCAAGGTGGATTTGGGCTGCAGAGGAGATTGTGGGGGGAGATGATGTTCAGGTGTGTTAGTTTGAATGGATGAAAGAGGGGTTGATGGATATTTCTTTACACCCAAGAGATCAGATTCTTCAGGGGTTACTCTTTGGATGTTAACAAAAATCTGTGAAAAATTATTCTCAAATAAATACGCATTCTAAACTCAATCATATACGCAATATATACGTATTATATACGCAGTCTATACACAATCCATACGCACAACGTATGTAAGACATACGCACGGTATACCAAATCGTACGTAATATATAAGCAATATATAAAACTTTTCACAATAAATATCTGTCTTCTCTTTAAATTAACAAATAATTTGACAGTCTTCTCAGTGTTATACACAATGTCATCAGACCATCGAAGGAAACGGGGTCTTCTGTCAGGATACTTTGGGAGATGAATGGAAGTGTGCTCCAGGAATCAAACATGTATAAAATTGAGATATTCTCAGTTAGTTTTAGCAAAACAATCAGTCAATTAAAATGTTTAATTAAAATTGTTTTAGCACTCACAATAAGCAATGGCACAAATCCATTTACATAACCCGCTAGCCTGTTATTTGAGATCTTCATAGATACATTATTAAAATCTTCAACCAAGCATTCCCAAATTGCCCATGCCCAGTTAATTGATGAAAAATCATCAACATTATTTGCTATTGTCTTTAACATATTAGAAACTTTAAAATTGCTTTGTTGGAAAAATAAATTAGAACACAAATATATAATAAATATTTTCAACATGGTATCTGGGGAGCTTTCCCTAGTCAACTTAAACATTTCAGTCTTAATATCCTTTGAAGTGATTGTTAAAGTCGGCAAGGTCATCCAAGTAATCTCCTCACCTCTATTTGGTAGTCCAATCAGGAGGGCCACTTCATCAGCTATGAAAGGCACAACATGACCCTCTATAATGAAGCTTTGCTTTTCAATGTTCCACATTGTTAGCAGTTCGTAGATAAGTGGGGCGTTTTGCTCAAATCCAGGAAATTAAAGAAATTGATAAATATTCAGTTCCTTCAATTTTTCTTCAATTTCAACATGAATTATATCGAAAAATGTATCACACATTGTTCTGAAGCTAGGTCGAAACATAGCATCTATATGATATAGGACGAACGTAGATCTGCGTAAAATAAGAAACTATAATTATTTTAAAGAAGCATATTATACACAATAAAGTACGCATATAAAATGCAATAAAATACGTATATTATACGCAACGTGTACGCATACCATACGCGATGTGTACGCATACCATATGCAATGTACGCAAAGGATGAGAAAAATATCAGCAGAAATCTAGAGTTTAGGGTACACTAATCGTTTTTCTTTATTGAAAGTTTAGTTTTATGATTTAAAGATCCAAAGTACTTATTATAAAATGTTAGGGTTTGTCTTCAACATATACGCAGAAAATAAGGGAAATTTACGCAGATTATACACATTGTGTACAAAGAAAATACGTAAAAAAATGAAAATGGTGAGATAAATATAAACTTTTATAGTTACTTGGAATGATTTTAATTTATTTTTTGGTTTCTTCAGCAAATACGCGTTGAATACCAAAGATATCCGTAGTTCATTTTATGTCAATGTAAGAATTTTCGCACCTTTCTCTTTGCAGGTTAATCTTTTCCCTCGTCCATGATGAGAAGAAGAGATTGCTGGAGGAATTCAGAAGATGTTTTTTTGCTGGAAGCTCGGAAGAAATGGAGCGAATGGCCGAAATGTGGAATTTGGAAAATGTTAAAATTTTCCGCCTTTTTCAATGTATATACTGGGTGGGCCTCGTATTATTTACTCTTGAAAATACAAACGGGTCGGGCCTTAACTTTACATGTATGCACGCCACACGTTATGTTTTTATTGGCTACTATTAGAGACCAAACACATCGTTGTGAGCGGATTCCACAAAGAATAATTTCTCGTGAATGACACGTGAGATTGCTAGGCGATGTTTTTAAAATTAATTATATATATTTTTAAGGGCTGGAATATTTGCACCGTAAATATATGATGTTTTGCATTTTAATTTTACACCAAGATATAATACATAGACCAATAATAGAGATGAGTGTATAGTAATAAGAAACATCAATATTTTTATTTAGAAACCTCTAAAAGAGAAAAAGTTATGGTGTTTAACCCAATTAAAATGATTATACTAATAATTATTATTGGTTACAAATGAAGCCCTTCCTTGAAGGGGAAGGTATTGGCTCGATGTAGCAAATATATATCATATAGAGTGTGTTACATTGTGGAAGTTGGAATAATCTAGATATAAGAGTTGCTCCTAAGAGGTGTTGGCTCATTCATTCGGTCGTTAGGATCATAGTCGAGCTACGGTAGTTGGAATGATCATAGTCAACTAGTGATGAAGGTCAGAGGGACTGTAATAGACTGACGACGAGGGTCGGAGGGATCGTAATCTGTAGGCATCAGAAGTCTGAGGGGATCATAGTCGATGGGCAACGGAGGTCATAGGGATCGTAGTCGATAATCGAAGATGGTTGGAAGGACCCATAGTTGACAAGTGATGATGGTCAGAGGGAACATAGTCAGTGGACGCTAGAGATCGGATGGACCGTAGTTGGCGGACAGCGGTTGTCAGAGGGACAGTAGTCGGCGGGCAACGGTGGTCTGAGAGATTGTAGTCAGTGCGCGAAGGTAATCGGAGGGACCATAGTTGGTGGGGCGATGGAGGTCAAAGGGATCATAGTCGCATGTGACAGTGATTGGAATGACCGTAGTAGGCGGGCGACGGAGGTCAGACGAACTATAGTCGAAGGGATCAACGTCGGCGGATGATAGAGATCAAAGAAACTGTGGTTTGTGGGCGATGGATGTTATAGTGACTGCAATCGACAGAAATTGGTTGTCTAACGATGGTCAGGTGGTCCAACGGTGATCGGTGGTCAGGAAGTGGTCCGACGATGGTCGAGTGAAAGTCAAGCGGCGGTTGGCGGACGGGGCGAAGTCCAGCAACAATCAATGGTAGGTCAGTAATCCAAGAGCCAGCGGTGGTTCTGTCACGCCCCAGAATCTAACTTGGAAAGAATGTCAATCAATTCCACAACAATTTACCAGAGTTATCTATAAATCCTTCAGTAAGCAATCTATCAAACATCTATAAGATTTAAAACATCAATATAACAGTCGATTCATATTTCAAAACATCATATACAATACTCAGGAACTACACTATCAATACAAGTAGAAAAGCTATCCTGTCCTGAGTACAAAAGAATCAACTATCTATCAAAAGAACTAAAAACCTGCAGATCTGGATCAATGCCTATCTCCTGCTCCCGAGCCCTGACCTGAAAATATCAACCACATATAATGAGCTTTACAAAGCCCAGCAGGTCACCTAATACCTATAACTGAAATCAAAGCACGGCAATGCGATCAATATGCATGTCAATCTATCAATCCATATCAGTCAATGGTCAATGAGTCAATGCAGCGGAAATCAATAGTCAATAAAACCAGTCAATGCTAGCGGCAGGCAATACGATAAATCAATTCAATCAATCAACGTCGTCAATCAAATCGATGCTATCAAATCAATACGATCTATTCAATTCCAATCAATCGAGAAAGGCGATACGAAACAATGAATCTATAAAACAGTCAATACAGTGAAGAACAGTAGCGACAGTGAATCTATAAGTCTATAGGCAGCAATATCAATGAATCTATAAGCAGTAGTACGATGTCCATGCTATCAATGCAATATCTATATCCATCCATTTCTATATCAATGCTCAAAGTCGATGCACAGAAATCAATCAGTGAAATCAATGAAATCGTACGATCTAGTAAATCTAATCAAAGTCGATAAAACAGGAATCTATAAAACAATACAGTAAACATGCAATTCAATACTATATACTGAACAAGTACAATCTACTGGTCATGTTGCTGTTGTAGAATCCATATTGCTGTTGTAGATAATACATTGGTTCAATCAATAAGAGTCGTCACTCTTTTCGCCCGTCGGCATATCAATAAACTCCTTATGTCTCCCTTCAATAATCAATAATCAATGTTTAAAGGAAAGCCCGTCGGCCCACCATCCTGTACAGGTATCAATATCAATCTCCACCAATGTTCAACCAGGTTCCACTTGCGATCAGTATCAATAGTCAATTCAATCAATAAGCAATTCAATAGTCGATATTAAAGCAATCATATCAATAATCAATGCATATCAGTTCAATCTATCAATTTCATACAATTCGGGAATCATACGAAAATCGGGCAGCGTAACGGCAGTCGGTCAAATTTACACAAAAATCCTGCAAAAAGACACAGTTTCCAAATCTTTCCAAATTACAAAGGAATATCAATAACATCAATACAAGACTATTATCCTATAGAAATCAAATCAAATCAAGTCCCGATTATTTTCTATTCGATTAAAATCACGTAGAATTCGATTAAAATCTCGTAGAATCAATTCCGACCGGTAAAATCTTCGTAGAATACAGTCAAATCGTGTACAATAATCATATCTATAACATACTAAAAGTTGTGCGGTGAAAGTCTTGTCAAATCAAAATCAGGTCGAAAAGTCGACTACGAAAACACAAAACGGATCATATCTCGGTCAAAACACAAAATCTCTGAAAACAGAAACAGGGTTCGGAGTCCTTACCACGAGATCTTCACTTTTCCCAACAGCGGCGTCGGACGAAAAGCGCTCCGCGGTCTCCGAAAACCAGTTTCCTCCTCTCTTTCCTTTCTCTTTCTCTCTCTACAAAATATCTGATTTTAAATTTTGATTTTCTCTCTCCTCAAAACGAGCTCATTTCCTTAAGTAATGCTCATATCGGCCCGGCCGATCGTCTCGATCGTCCTGGACGATCAGACCAAATTCCTATCGTCCTGGGACGATTTTTCAGGACGATTAATACTGTTCATAGGCGATAAAAACCCCTACTCACTGACTTGTGCCATCCACTAATCGTCCCGGGACGATACCTCGATCGGCCTGGACGATTTCGTCCAGAAATCATTCCAGAAAGCATTCCAGAAATCAGCTGTTCAATGCACTGATCGGCCTGGACGATCCAAATTTCGTCCTGGCCGATTCTGGGAGGAAAATCCAAATCAGAGAGGAACAGTAAGGAAACGAGATATTACAATCTCCCCACCTTAGAAAAATGTCGTCCCGACATTTCCCTAAAGGTACGAAGCAAAACACGAAGCAAACCAAATCGATCAAATCCAAATCCAAAACAAAACTCGTCGAAATCCATACAGAACACACAATGCAATCAATCAAATGTCAATATGCGATGTTCATATGTCAATATCAATCAGTTAGTCAAATCAATCTTACCAGTAGAATCTTCTGGTCGTTGCTGATCCTGATGCTGTAAACTCTGTAGACTGTAGATGCGTGGCACCACTGGAGATCGTGGCGCAACTGTTTCCCTCTGATCTCTGACAGTCCTATCATCAATCCTGTTTGCTGATCTCTCACTGTAGGCTCTCGAGGCAACAGTCCTCTGCTGCCCTGTACCCGTATCAGTCCTTCCACCCAGTCCTTTCTGAGGACACTCTGCTGCTCTGTGTCCTTGCTGTCCACAATGAAAACACTGACCCGTCAATAGGTAGCACTGACCTGCATGTCGTCTACCACAATGACTGCACGTGCCAGAACCACCAGATGATACTATCGATGCTGATCGTGACGCAGATCCCGATGCAGATCCCTTCGAACCCTCATACCTGCTTCTCTTCTCTCTATCTCTGGAATCATCTCGTCGTACCTCATCTCTCCTCCTCCTGGTATCCTCGTACCTCGATACTGGTGTCGCCAGCTCAATCTCTATCAATCGGGCCCTCTCCACTAGCTCAGAAAACTCATGGATCCGGAAAGGTACTAGTGGTTGCCTCAGCTCTCTATTCAATCCGTGCATAAATCTATAACACTTGTCTTCAGAAGTAGGAATCAAGTGAGCAGCGTACCTCGCAAGTGCAGTAAATTCGGCCTCGTACTGCATCACTGACTTGCGGCCTTGTTCCAATCTCATGAAAGCTTCCTGCATCTGTCGCTGAGCTGACGGTGGTACAAACCACATCCTGAACACTATAGTGAACTCATCCCAGGTGATCTCAGCATTGGTCTTCCCCTGAAATTTCTCTCTCTGCTGTCCGATCCACCATCTCTCTGCCTCACTCTCCAACATGAATACTGCCAAAGGTACTTTTCTGTTCCCCGGACACTGCATACTATCAAAAATCTTTTCTATCCTCATTATCCAATCCTCAGCAGCCTGTGGTCCTACAGCCCCTTTGAACAACGGAGGCTTCAGCTTGTGGAACATCTGTAAATGTCTGTCAACTTCTTCCTCTTTGCTCCCACTCATCTTGCTCTGAGCATCTCCCATAACATGTGCAATCGCAGTAGCTAACTGCATCATACTCTCTGACGGTACTGGAGATGCGCTGTGTTGCTCATTTGGTACACTGGATTCTGCCGGAGGATCCATATCTTTTCACCTGCACAATTCAAAACAAATGATACACACATGCAATGATGTATGCCAATGAACTCTTACAGCTACCCAATCTACCCAACTCTCAATCCAAACCTACAACTCTGGTAACAATCCATTCTTCCAATAACATTGCTCTGATACCAACTTGTCACGCCCCAGAATCTAACTTGGAAAGAATGTCAATCAATTCCACAACAATTTACCAGAGTTATCTATAAATCCTTCAGTAAGCAATCTATCAAACATCTATAAGATTTAAAACATCAATATAACAGTCGATTCATATTTCAAAACATCATATACAATACTCAGGAACTACACTATCAATACAAGTAGAAAAGCTATCCTGTCCTGAGTACAAAAGAATCAACTATCTATCAAAAGAACTAAAAACCTGCAGATCTGGATCAATGCCTATCTCCTGCTCCCGAGCCCTGACCTGAAAATATCAACCACATATAATGAGCTTTACAAAGCCCAGCAGGTCACCTAATACCTATAACTGAAATCAAAGCACGGCAATGCGATCAATATGCATGTCAATCTATCAATCCATATCAGTCAATGGTCAATGAGTCAATGCAGCGGAAATCAATAGTCAATAAAACCAGTCAATGCTAGCGGCAGGCAATACGATAAATCAATTCAATCAATCAACGTCGTCAATCAAATCGATGCTATCAAATCAATACGATCTATTCAATTCCAATCAATCGAGAAAGGCGATACGAAACAATGAATCTATAAAACAGTCAATACAGTGAAGAACAGTAGCGACAGTGAATCTATAAGTCTATAGGCAGCAATATCAATGAATCTATAAGCAGTAGTACGATGTCCATGCTATCAATGCAATATCTATATCCATCCATTTCTATATCAATGCTCAAAGTCGATGCACAGAAATCAATCAGTGAAATCAATGAAATCGTACGATCTAGTAAATCCAATCAAAGTCGATAAAACAGGAATCTATAAAACAATACAGTAAACATGCAATTCAATACTATATACTGAACAAGTACAATCTACTGGTCATGTTGCTGTTGTAGAATCCATATTGCTGTTGTAGATAATACATTGGTTCAATCAATAAGAGTCGTCACTCTTTTCGCCCGTCGGCATATCAATAAACTCCTTATGTCTCCCTTCAATAATCAATAATCAATGTTTAAAGGAAAGCCCGTCGGCCCACCATCCTGTACAGGTATCAATATCAATCTCCACCAATGTTCAACCAGGTTCCACTTGCGATCAGTATCAATAGTCAATTCAATCAATAAGCAATTCAATAGTCGATATTAAAGCAATCATATCAATAATCAATGCATATCAGTTCAATCTATCAATTTCATACAATTCGGGAATCATACGAAAATCGGGCAGCGTAACGGCAGTCGGTCAAATTTACACAAAAATCCTGCAAAAAGACACAGTTTCCAAATCTTTCCAAATTACAAAGGAATATCAATAACATCAATACAAGACTATTATCCTATAGAAATCAAATCAAATCAAGTCCCGATTATTTTCTATTCGATTAAAATCACGTAGAATTCGATTAAAATCTCGTAGAATCAATTCCGACCGGTAAAATCTTCGTAGAATACAGTCAAATCGTGTACAATAATCATATCTATAACATACTAAAAGTTGTGCGGTGAAAGTCTTGTCAAATCAAAATCAGGTCGAAAAGTCGACTACGAAAACACAAAACGGATCATATCTCGGTCAAAACACAAAATCTCTGAAAACAGAAACAGGGTTCGGAGTCCTTACCACGAGATCTTCACTTTTCCCAACAGCGGCGTCGGACGAAAAGCGCTCCGCGGTCTCCGAAAACCAGTTTCCTCCTCTCTTTCCTTTCTCTTTCTCTCTCTACAAAATATCTGATTTTAAATTTTGATTTTCTCTCTCCTCAAAACGAGCTCATTTCCTTAAGTAATGCTCATATCGGCCCGGCCGATCGTCTCGATCGTCCTGGACGATCAGACCAAATTCCTATCGTCCTGGGACGATTTTTCAGGACGATTAATACTGTTCATAGGCGATAAAAACCCCTACTCACTGACTTGTGCCATCCACTAATCGTCCCGGGACGATACCTCGATCGGCCTGGACGATTTCGTCCAGAAATCATTCCAGAAAGCATTCCAGAAATCAGCTGTTCAATGCACTGATCGGCCTGGACGATCCAAATTTCGTCCTGGCCGATTCTGGGAGGAAAATCCAAATCAGAGAGGAACAGTAAGGAAACGAGATATTACAGGTTCGATGATGGTTGGGCAGAAGCAACAGTCGGCGGTCGGCGGTCCAAGTGTCCAACTGCGGTGGTCCAATGGCGATGGGCCAACGGCGGTGGGCAGTAGTCCGATGACGATCTACAGAAGTTCACGAGTGGTGGTGCTTAGGTGGAGCTCTAAATCTCTGAAGTTTTAGAGATGTCTTCAATCTCTGGTCAAAGGTCCAAGCCTCTTAATGTAGATAGTGTGGGTCTATTTATAGATTTTTATGAGCATCACATCGTATAAATATAAAGAAGATATGGGGTAAATTCATCAGAATTAAGTGATCTTGGGCTTGTTGGATTGGTCTCATCGAGCTCTCGATTCGATTATATGAATGTCATATTCAAATGTCATTCAGTTATCCAAATAATGTTTTGAAGCTTTCCAATATGCTTATGTCCTTTGATTTAGATCAATTTGGACTCGGATCGGATCGATTTTGGTGTTGTTGGGTTCTTCTCCTTGAAATATTTAATTTGATAATAAGTTTGCTGGAATTGGAGTTCTAATGGTCCCAAAATTAATTTTGAAACTTACAACTTAAATATGCATCAAAATTTGTGCTCGATCAATGCAATTTTTTATGACATGTCCATAGTCAATGTTTTTTTTTATCGCCTATTTTGTTTTTCATATCTTATTCACATATTATTTGACAACTATTTTTTCATATTTTTAATATATATATATATTTTACAATAAAATCGGTAGAATGATTGTTATACAAAATTATTATTTTTTGCACTTTGTATTGTGTTGTGATGGTTTAATTTAGTACTAGATTTCATTTAGTGTAGTTTCTTATGAAATCTTTGCATATACAATAAAGAATAAGCAGAGCTTCCCGAGCTAGTGCAAACATTCATCTACATCTAGAAATGTCAATACTAGTACACGACAAATAATACATAGTATTACACTACACTACCAGATCAATAGTATTTGAATTATTGTCTTTATTTTTTGCAATTAACTTAAATAAATTAATCTAAATATATATTTTACTTATCAAGAGTTGCTCTTCAAGGTGTGTTAAAGTGTAAGTAACCATGGAGAGGCTGGTCTCTTTGGGCGATAATATAAACCTCATTCTCTTGATTTGACTTGACTTCAATGACATGAGTATTTTATATATGTCCAAATGATATGTGTTTGCCCTATCATATTGGACCTCATTTTTTTTATCTCAATAACTATAAAATTAGGGCATTCAGATCTCTATTAAGGGGCTATTAGTAACTCTCATAGCCCAAGATGTAAGTGGAAGAATATATTTTATATTCTATTTTTTTAATACACTATTCATTCATTTATCAACATGACCAATACAGATATCCAAAATTAATTAATTACATTAAAGAAAATCAATATGATCAGTAAAGTCAAAATAGAACTATTAACCATCAAATTATCAAATGAATCATATCAATATGTTATGCTATGCTATAACAATATTAATGTCAAAATAAGATATAAGACTGTCAATCAGTTTAATGTACTATCATGTAATATCATTATAAATATAGAAAAGCAAGGCATGGCATTCAGTTTTAATGTGGTGCTCTCAACATCTTTAGACCAACTGCTTCTCATTTGATCATCAGTCATTTATCACTTATTTAGTTAATCACTTATCATTGCATGTGGATCATTAATAGTCGTCACCCTCTGCTTGTCGACGTAATTTGGTGAATCGGTTACGTGTTATAATTAGGATAACACCACTAACCTTTTATTAAAAAAAAATGTCGGTCAACTCTCTTGCACATGATATTATATGTTAAGAATCAATCCATATTCCTTATAAATGTTAAAAGTCAAATTTTCTTGCTTACATACAAAAGCTATCTTCTATATTCATTGCAAGTCAATATCACGTATGAAATACAAAAATGTATAAATATAGAAAAATCTATCAAATTGTATATCATGTGTTTACTTCAAAAAATCATATATTTAAATTTAATTGATACAAATTTAATATATTACAGTCAAATATTCATAATAACTATATTTATCACATACAAAAAGTTATGCGGTGAAAGCTTTTACCAGTATAAAATTATCCTAATTTTTCGGCAAACGAAATACAAATTTCATTAAAAAAATAACAAAAATATAAAATCATTGAAAACTGAAATAGAGTGAATATTCCTTACAGCAAGACGAGCAATTATCCCAACAAGACCGAGGGGCGAAATTACACGTGACTTCCAAAACCTAACTTTTTATTTTTCTCTCCTCAAAAGTTCTCTCCAATTCCCTCAACCCCTTCTCTGTTGCCGATTGCATTAAGGAAAAGAGAGGATTTTAATGAAGCAATATAGTGAAATTAGATATTTAGGCTATTTATAATAAAATATTAATATAATTATTTAATGTAATTACTTTTCAATATAAAATTCATATAAATCTTTTTTTTTTTGCTTTAAAACTATAAAAAATGTCAATAAAATAAATTATTTTATTTAAAAATTATTGATGAAATTGATTTGCAAAACAAATATCTGACGATCACAAAGTCTTCCCTTGTACTAACAAGTGTTAAATTCTTACAAGACTAAGATAAGTAAAAATGAGAATAAAAGATAAAAGTAAAACAAGCAATTTTATATTAAAAGTTAAGTACATAGTGTATTAAATTATTAGATAATAGATACTTATATTTTATTTCTTTACATACATTTATGATTATTACCTATAATTGTGTCCTTTACTCATTTAATTGTCAAAGCATATCTTTATTTAAGATTTATTGTATTGAGCTAGCTATGTTCATTATTATAATTCAAAACAATTGTGTGATATATTATATTCTAGCTTTAATCACATAATGGAATTATTTATCCCACTAAGCTTATAACTTATCAAATATTATATATAATTGTGATTTCAGGTAAGAGAAATGATTGTGTTGGTCCATAATCAATTGATTGTTTTTTTTCTTTTAGAGTTTTGAACTTTTTTATGTATATTTTTCTCTTAATTTAAGATTTATTGTATTACTAATTAGTTAGGAAGTTTATTAGGAGCTTTTCATTCCTTTTAAATTTTTTAAATTATTTTAAGCTTTCAAATTAATAGTTATATTAGATTTATTATGCATGGAGCAATTAAGTGTAGTGTATATTACAACAATTTAGGTAGAATCAATTTTTACATGCTCGACGTTGATCAATAAAAGTTGGGATACGTGTTGATGAAAATTATATGTGATTGGATTGTTCACCTATGTATGTTACATGTCATATTTGATTGGTAAAAAGTTTAGGCTTCGTTTGGAACATCTTTTGACCACTATTTTTTTTTTTTTTTTTGTCAAGAAATTTTTTACTAAAAGTCTGTTTTATAAAGCAGTTAGAGAGCTGGCCCAAATGAAGCATTAATCGGATATTGAATTTTGGATTCTTTAGAATTTGATCTTTGGCACATCATATATTCAAATTTTTTGTTAACTCAAAGCAAAATTAATTATTACTTGGCCATCAATTACTCGATTTCAATATTTATTTGAAATTAAGATGTGGCAATTAAGTTTGTAGTGGTTGAAATATCATAGCTAATCATACTACAAAGTATTTGTATTTTACATGTGTAAAATTTGATATGCCTAATTTTATTGAATTTCAGACATTAAATTTATCTCATTGGTGAATAAATGTTGTGTTTGATAAAATAAGTTTCTTTGAATTTTTGATAGAATGGTAGATAATACTAATGGATCAAATTACTATAGAAAGAGCTCAAGTTAATCATTCAAATAGCTTCATACATCATGAACAAAGTTGGAGTAACAAAATGGGATGGTCGTGTCCTATGTGACTATGAACTTTTTTACTGTCATAGATATTCCTCAAATGGTTATCAAGTCGAGTATTTATGCTTATAACTTTGAAATCTAATTCTCCACACGCTACAAATGAATCAAAATTTTCAATTCACTGGCTTGGTGAATGAGGATCCTAATTATCACATCATGAATTTTTTTGGTGAATCCTCATACCTTCAAATAAAAAAATGGAGTATTTGATGTTGCTATTCGCCATTATCTATTCCCAATTTCATTGAGAGATAAACAACTAGTTGGCTTAACTCTTTGCCAAGAAATAATATCATTAGTGTCGATGATTTGGATGAAAAATTTCTTAGAATGAACTTTATCCCTTTGAAGAATAAGGTTTCGTTTTGGGACATCTTTTTTACTGTTTTCTAAAATGATTTTTTTACTGCAAAAGGCATTAGGATGAGAATCATAACCGTCTAATTTATGCTGAGATTAATATTATATATGGTATATTAAATGGCATCAATCTCAAAGCAAATTAGAGATTTTGAAATTCATCATAGTATATTTTACATTAGGAAATTCTGAAATATATTTTTTTCTATTTTTATTAGAATTTTCATGATAAATAAATTGGATGGGCGATATTGTTAAATATCAATTAGTTTCTTGCCTCTCCCTCAATTGTTTAAAAACAACTTGCTCTACCCTTACAGGATGCTTTTTTTTTTATTATAAATTTTTCATTCCAAAGAAATGAAATTACATACAGCATAAAAAAACACAAATCAAAATACAAAGTACCCCAAACTATGAAAAATGACCTCAAAATATAAAGAAACAAAAAAGAGAAAGATACAAGATGGACTAAGAAAATAGCAGAAGTCGTCCTGCACTCGTCACCCAGATGCCCGTACAGGACCATTCATATTTGGCAACAATCCAGTCCAAAGATAACCTCGAGAGCAACAACTATCATCTCACATCCAAAAGAAGAGCCACAAAATTCCGACCAAAACAAGAGATTCCACCAACAAGGTTGAGTGCAAGAGAAGAACATCTAGGTGGCGAGCAGGAGCCTGCCCCATCATTGTCCATTTGCCTTAAGCCAACCAAAAACTCCAAATAATATCTACAATTGCAAATCCTCTTCTTCTAACAGAGATAAGAAACTCACCACTTTTGATGGTTGTTTTAGGTACGTTCATTTCTAATTCCACTTTGATGGATACCAACGAACTAAGTTGATGAATTTGATTTGCTCATGTGTTTAATGTGGGAGTGAGGGTGTAAACAAATAAATAAATTTTAAAGGAGCTTAAGTGTTATTAGACTTGGGATTCAAATTTTTTTTCTAAAAGAGCATGTTTGTTAGTTGTTTTTTTCAACTATTTGTATTTAAAAAATAATAAAAAATCAAGTTGTTATTAACAACATTAAAAATATTTTTGATGTGTTTTGAGCATTTTTGAAGACAATCAATACAGTCGTCTCTTATCATCATTATCATCAACGCCGACCAATGTCATTTTCATTGCCTTACCCAAAAATAAGACTCTTATCGGCAATTATAGGGGTGTCAATAAATGACCCAACTGACCAACCCGTCCCATACCGACCTGAAAATTTTTTATTCAGGTTGACTAGTTTAATAAATATGTTGAATTTTTTTACTTGTTTATTAAATGAGTTGGGTTTGAGTAAACTGTCAACCCGCATTTGACTTAAAAAAGGCCCCTTTAATTTTTTTTTCTTAAATTTTTTTAACTTGTCGGTATATTAATCTTCTTATTTATTATAAAATATCTCAAACTTTGATAAATTATTAAAAAGTTAATCAAAATGGATAAACGGGTCGAGTTTTACTCATTCAAGTTACTAGCTAGCGGGTTAGGTTGATTTTTTTTTGTATGTTTATTAAATGGTTTGGACCCAAACGCGACCCGCCAACTCATTTTGACACTCTTAGGCAGTTGTCATCATTATTGTGTAAATCAACTTATTAGATATCTAATAAAAATAAAAAAAATAATAAAATATTTTTAATTAAGATACTAAACATATTATATTTCATATTAAATTATAAATAAAGTAAATTCAATAAAATAAAAAAATGCAAAAATAATTATTTATTTTATGTTCAATTATTTTATTTATCAAACTGCACAAAATTGTTGAAATCTATTTAAAACTCTCAAACGTCTCCAAAGGTACAGCCTTTGTGCTCATCTCCGCTAATTTTATATTTTAGTACGAATTTATCTATCAGGAATTATATTGAAATAATTTTGAAAATTTTAGAAAAAATGAAAAATTAATAATAATTTCTGATATATATATTTATTAAAATCAATTTTATTTTCATAAAACGATTTTCAATAACTCATTTTTATGTCACAAAAAATATATTTATTAAACTATTACATCTCTTACAACATTTTAAAATAAAACTCTCATCAAACAAACATCAACTTCGCTTCACAACACCTTACAAGATGATATCCAAATGAAACCCAAATGATAATTTAACATATTTCCATACTAACAAAGACAAAATTAACAACGAGAATGGGAGAAGAAGATTACTACATGGAATTTGGAGAACAAACGACGCAAGCTAAGAGAAGAATAGCAGAAGAGATGGCATCATCTTCCTCGCAGAAGCAGCTGCGTTTGAACTTGCAGGTACTGCCTTTGTTGCAATGGAGGCTCGATGGTTCTTGCTTGGCGCTCTTCGCTTCTCTGTGCTCGTTCCTCGTCTTCTTCATTGCCTCCTGTGATCTCCTTAGCTTGCTATTGTCTTCTACCTTGCACACCATTTTCTCGATCGATCTAAGCTCAGTTTTCTTAGGAGTAATGGAGTTGGTTTTATTGTGTATGGGATATAAGCCACATGATGCTTCTTTTATAGAGGATAGAGGGAAGATGGTTGTGGATTTGATTCTTTTTTGACAATGGTGGGGTTGCAAATTCTAATGAGTGAGAGTGAAAGAATAAGCCTATATTTCGAAGAGACAAAACATTGATAATTTACATAGTTACAGAAGAATTTAATGGTAAAACTTCTATATTATGCATAAGTTCTGTATAAAGTTCCTCAAATATGGGAGGGGGAGAGTTATCTTTAGCACTTCCTTCGCTTCATCACAATCTACTAATTTCATCATCATCTGGATTGTGATTATTGACATGTAAGATTTTAAATGTAGGGGGCGAGACGCAGTGGTTGATGGAAATGAATCCCTCCAACTAATATCAACTCGAGTACTCTCATAAATTCCCCGAAAAAAAAAAAGATTTTAAATGTTCATAAAAGTATAGGTATCCACACTGAATACATGAAAAATAAATTAGTACGAAAATAAGTGATTAGTTTGACTTATAAATTTAAACTCTTGGGTTGAATGAGTAAAGCTATTTAGTCTTCATTTGGGACGACTTTCTTAGTGCTTCTTAAAACAGTTTTTAGTACAAAAGTTAATATTTTTGTATTTGAAAGTTGCTTTACTACAGGAAAATATGCTAATACCATCAGACTTTTTGACGGATTTACATGAGCCGGAAAAAACAGCGAACTAACCGGTGGATATTTCACCGGTATAACTTTACAGCTAAATTTCCAGCATATTTTTCGCCGTTAATTTATCGGTACATATTCTGCCGCCTAATTCGCCGGTATATATTATATTCCGACGCATTTTCCATCAGTAATTCCAGCGCAACATTTCCATCGGAAATACTAGCAGATTAAACGTCGGAATCCATCCAAAGAAAACGACATGTAATCTTCATTTTTTTTCCCATTGGAATTGAGCTGGAAAATCAGCAGGAAATGTTTCAGGTTTCAACATTTCACCGATAAAAAAATTTCCACGCGCGAATTATTGTCGTATGGATTTCCGCCGGAAGTTTGCCTAAAAAGAAAAATTTCCGACGTATTTTCTCTGTTACCAGCAGATTTCATCCGCGGGTAACAAGTCAGTTTCCTATAATACTTTAAGGAGTTAAAAAGCCGTCCCAAATAAAGCCTTAGTTAGGTGATCCAACTTTTGTCTCTTTTTAACTAATACAACTTATATAAAAAAAACAAAGAATGATAATTCATATATATAATGATAACCCAAATAGTTGAATAAGAGTGATGATTATGATGAGCAAATCTCTCTCTCTCTCTCTCTCTCTTTCTCTCTCTATATATAGAGAGAGAGAGTTAATGGTTTCAGCCAAAAGTAGTTTCAGCATATTTACTAAAAGGAAGGCAATATGGTTAGAGGGAGAAGATCACATGATTGTCTTCTGGCTTCAACAAGAACATGCCATGTGAGTTCTTTCAATTCCATGAAAGCCATGAAGAGATAAACATTGAACATGGGCGATATCTTATAGCTATATGAGGCAATAATTTCATCACCAATAATCTCAAATAATAGTGAAAGAAGAATTTCAAGTGATACAAGGCAAAAAAAAAAAAAACTCTCAAATATGAGAGAGAAGAAAATATTTAATAATATATATAATTACAGAAAAAATAAAATATAAAAAAATCTAAATATAAATTATATATATTAATTACATAAAGAATTTATGGAAAATAATCTATTAACCATGTATGATTTTAGAAGGTTATAGTACAAGCTCCTTGTTATTGGATTTTTGGCATTGTTGAAACTTTCTCTGTCATTGTGCAGGAACTCTTCATGTGAATACCATGTGAGCTTCTGTCCTTTGTGGGCCTAATTCTCATCCTTCAAATTTATACCATCCTTTTAGGATTAGGACGCATGAGAGGCCACTAATAACAATCTATTTTCTAAGATAATTAATATAATTGGTAATTAGAGCATCTAGGAGTGTCAAAATAGGTTAACAAGTCGGATTCATATCAAATCCAAAAGTGATATGATATGAATCCGCTCTGCACAAATCTGACTCGGCTACTAAATGGGTAAAAAAAGTGGACCTGAATCCAACTCACTAGCAATCCAGATGATCTGAATCAAACATAATCACACGTTTTAAAAAAGATATTTTACTTTTACATGTTTCTTCTCTAAGATTTTATGAGAATAAAGAATAAAAATAAGAGGAATTTGTATTTTTATATGAGTTCTATGAGTTTAGCTCATGCATCATAGCACAAAGATAACAACAAAAAAATATATATGATGAAATCTACATCTTTGTTTGGGGCGACTTTCTTACTGTTTCTTAAAACTACTTTCTAGCACAAAATTTTTATTTTTATACTAAAAATTTGCTTTAAGAATCAATAAGAAAATTATCTCAAGCGAAGCCTAAATCAAAGCACCAAACCAATGTTAATGTCACAAAATAACTTAGTCTTATGGCCCACTTAGTTGCTTGTAGATTGAAAACACACCATACAAAATGATAAAATTGTTAGATTCTATCATATAGTTCAATGTACTAGAAATTAGTTTGAATTTTATTTTCACAAAATAAATAAATAAATAAAATAAAATTAACCTTATCTTGATAAATATTTATTCATTTAAAAAAACTATATGTTTTTATTCACAAAAAGACAAATGGTGCCTTAGTTATCTCAAAACTCAGTTATTTTCTTCAATTTTTTTATATATTTTGTTGCAAAGGAATAGGACTGATGGCAGACATGGAGACCCATGGATTATAAATGTTGCTCTAGCAATTGAAGTTGACATGCCATGGTGATAATTGAGGCTTGGGTTAGCTCATTTGTGTGTTTCTTGTGGCCTAATGTTACTTGCAGCTGAATTCAACTATTACAGAGAAAACTACCCTTTTTGGCATGCACCACTCCGACCCTAAGCTTAACTCGACACAAGTAGTACGTACTGGTGGTGCAAACGAGTCGAGTCAAGCTCGAGCCGAAGGCTGTTCGAGCATAGCTCGTTAACTGTGCTGGCGGCTCGAGCTTGACTCGTTCGTCCGAATCCAGGCTCGTTTTGGTCTCGTTGCTCTACGCCATTCTCTAAAAAATGTATGTCTCGAACCTATTGTGTCATTGATATATTATTATTTTGCTAATTGTTCATCTCAAAATATTTCTCTGTAGAACAAGTTCATTCGTGCAATATCGGTAGCACATTATTGTTGGGTTTGATGTCTCTGCTCGAAGAATCAATATATTTTAATGAATTCTTTTAGCCAATCCGGCCTCATAAACATATTTAAGAGTGATGTGGGCAGCTAAGCAAGAGCCTCATAGAGTAATCACTAAGGGGCTGTTTGGTAGTAGGATTTAGGCTGGATTTGAGCGAAATCCAACCAAACGGCCTAAAATACAAAACCAAATCTCACATCAAATGAAAGCCGCCGTAGACGAAAAATTCCACCTTTTTGTGCTAAATCCCGGATTTCCGAAATCCCGTTTTTGCAAGATTTATGAAATCCATTGGCTCGAGAGGAAGAGTCTGGTCGTTAAATCCACTCTATAGTGAAACAATCATACGAGATCTAATATGATTTATTATGAATGTTAGCAAACAGTTTTCAGAATTTAGGCTCCTAAGTATTTCCGAAATCCGGATTTAGAGGATTTACGAAAACCTACTTAAATCAAATCTTGGGTGCTACCAAATAGCCCCTAAGAGAAAACAAAATAAATAAAAAAATTTGGATGCTAATGTTTGAATTTATTATTGTTTTTAATCATTGTGTTTCATGCATGCTTTTTAGAAAGAAAACTAGAAGAACTTCATAAAATGAAAAATATTTAAAGGTAGCTATCAATCAAAGGTATTTATGGAATTAGCTGTGATTCTTCCAAAATCCTGTGAACAAAAGAAAAGCTGGCTGGAGATTATCTTTTGTCATTCTCTAGATGTCATCTTAACTGGTGTTGGGTTAGTGATAGAGTGAGAAGCTCTGCTAGGGTTTCTCGGCGCGTTTTCTTCGCCCTCTTTTCCCGCCATTTTGGAGGAGGACTCCGACTTCAGGATGTCCTCCTCTTCCTTTCCCCCCCTTAGCTCCACCTCCTCCATTCATGCCTCGCTGGCTAAGGATCTCCAGCACTGGAAGCTTTTTCTTGCTTCCAAAACCCCTATCTCACATGATTTCTCGAACTCTCTTGCTCATCATCCTACCAAAAACTTCACAGCTCATTTCACCAACAGCCAATTCGACGCTGGAGCACCGAAATGGTCCCTTTCCCTCGTGGGCTACTCCATCGGCAAAAGACCTTTCTACGAAACCCTCCTCTCAGCCATCAAGAAACACTGGTCTCTCAAAGGAGAGCTCTCACTCCTCACTCTGGATGACGGGTTTTTCCTCCTCAAGTTCACTGCTTGAGAAGACTACGAAATGACCTGGACCGGAGGGCCTTGGGTTTTTTTTGGGAAGCCGTTTATCCTTCAAAAATGGTCTCCAGACTTTATCCCGAAGCGTGAAGAGTTCTCATCCATACCTCTATGGATCAAAATCAAAAACCTACCGCTATCTTGCTGGACACCAGAAGGAATCTCCAAAGTGGCCAGTTGCGTTGGTATCCCGCTTGCAGTGGATGCTCTCACAGCGGCAAAAACACGGCTTACATTCGCCAGAGTTTGTGTTCAGGTGAACTACTACAATCCCTTTCCTGATGAAATCTTTATCTCCGTTGATGGGAAAATCTGCCCACTTTCCGTCCTCTATGATTGGAAGCCAACACCTTGCTCATTCTGCAGCTCCATATATCATTCTCCTCCCCAATGCCCAAAAAACCCCACTCCCCCTACCTTGCAGCCACCTACTTACAGAGGCCGCAGCACAAACCGTAAACTGCGAAAAAACCACCCTCCTCCTCTTACTATCCCTAAGCCACCTTCTGTCTCCACACAACCTTCTCTGCTCCCCAATCCCACCACTCCACAAATCCTGAACCTCAACTCTCCTTTCACCTGCTCCAGAGCCCCCCACTTCACCATATCCCCTGGCAAATCCTCCTATTCCCATCACTAATAAATTTGATGTCTTGTTAGACTCCCAGGAGGAACCCCCCTCCTCTTCGATCCCTCTTTCGATCCTACCCCACACTGGGCCTTCTGAAGCTCCCCCCGCTTCACCTCCCACAAAAACCATTAGCCCATCCAACCATCCTCCCTCTTTCCAGCCTCCCCCTGAGAACCCCCCTTCCAATGCCCATAACAAAATTCCCCCTCCTTCATCTTCTCACAGTCCCAATACTAGCAATTGCAGTAGCAATGACTCCAGACAAAACCAACCTGCTTCCGAGCAAACCAGCAAAAAAACCCGAAATCAGAATGCCAAAAAGGCTTCCAACAACACCAACAAGTCCAAATGACCCTTCCCAGAATGGCCTCCTGGAATGTCAAGGGTTTTAATAACCCAGCCAAAGTCTCCTCTTGCAAAGCTCTTGTCCACAAACACAATTTGGACCTTTTATTTATCTTAGAAGCCAAAATTTCCCCCTCCTCTTTATCTGATAACTGGTTCACTTCTAACCACCTGGTTTTCTCCCACGAGCAATCCTACAACAACTTCCACCTTTCTAGCCCAGGATGCATATGAGTTAAATGGAATGCTAATAATATTTCCTTCACCCCCTGCACACTACCCCACAGTTTATTCATGGTGTTATTAGAATCAACAATGCTGATGTCTGTTGCATCACTTCGGTCTACGCCTCAAATTCTGTCTCTGAAAGACAATTGCTCTGGAGTCACCTCCTTTCTATTGCCCATGATACTGTCTAGCCGTGGGCAATTTTTGGTGATTTCAACTATTACATGTTTGAATATGAGAAAGCTGGTGGCAATCCTAGACCTCCCAGTAAGCTTGGGGAACTTAATGACTTCATTTTCAAAGCGGGTGTTTTTGATTTGGCTTCTGTGGGGCATTTATTTACTTGGTATAACAAACCAATCAATATTAAACTAGACCGTACCCTCATTAACCAAGTGTGGCTGAACCAATTCCCTACCTCCTTTTACTCCATTTCTGATCCTAACATTTCCGACCACAGCCCCATCATTCTCCAAGCTACAGCCATCACAAATCATAAGCACCGCTTTATTTACATAAATTGTTGGCACAAGCTTCCAGCCTTCTGGGATGATGTAATTCAAGCTTTTTCCCATCAGACTGCTGCTAGCCCCATTTTTAGTCTTTACTAGAAACTTAAGGCTTTGAAATTGTGCATCAAATCAAGAAACTGGGACTCCTCCAAACAGCTTAAAAACATTGTTGAGTATCTCTCCTCCACTCAAAACCAACTGCTGGCCCAAATTCAGGATACTCCCCTAGACCCCTACCTCAATACTGAGCTTAAAGCCACCAACATTCAACTCTCCTATTCTCAAGCCTGCTGGCTAAACTGGATTAGACAAAGAAGTAAAGCGAAGTGGTTAACTGCGGGAGATGATGATCTTAAGTTTCTCTACTCTAAGATCAATTACAGAAACAATCTGAACCACATCGGATCTATCAAGGTTGAGGGCTGTTTGTTTACTGATAGAACTGAAATTGGTAATGCTTTTATCAATTTCTACTCTAAGCTGTTCAACACTGTGACCCAAGCAACCCAGAACACTGATGCCATCCCCCCTGGTAACACCGTTCCTCCTTCCCTTTTGGCTGGTTTGATTGCTCAGCTCCAATCAGTGTGGATGAAATTAAGCATGTTATTTTCTCTGCCCCTATTAATGCTTCTCCGGGGCCTGATGGTTACACCCTCGACTTTTATAGAACCACTTGGAATGTAATTGGTAGGCAAGTTTGTGATGTTGTTGTTTACTTCTTCACCAATCCTTCCCTCCCAGACAAGCTAACAACACTGCTTTAGCTCTCATCCCAAAAAACCCTCATTCCACTACTGTCACAGATTATAGACCTATCTCTTTGTGCAACTCCTTTTACAAAATTATAGCCAAGATTTTGGCTAATAGAATGAAAAATGTCATGCCTTTTATCATCCACCCCAATCAGACTGGCTTTATTAAAGACCGTATTATCTCATATAACATCATTCTAGCAAATGAACTCCTTGCCAACTTCAATAGGAAATCCAATAGAAACTATTTCTGTGCTAAATTTGACATCCACAAGGCATTTGACATGGTTTCAAGGCAATTTCTTCTCAACCGTTTAAGGGACAAAGGGTTTACAGATAAATTTATTTCCTGGATTAAAGCCTGTATATCTGATGTGCACTTCTCTGTTGTTGTTAACGGGGTTCTGGAAGGCTATTTCCATTCCAGTTCTGGTTTGAGACAAGGATGTCCGTTCTCTCCTTACCTTTTTTTCATTGTCATGGATGGACTCTTATCCTATTTTGATGAAGCTGTGGCAAATAATGAATTCTCGGGCATCACTATGGGTAATACCACCATAACTCATCTATTATACGCTGAAGGGCAGACACTAACAATGCTAGAAGGCTTGACATAATCCTAGAAAGATTTGCCATTATGTCGGGCCTCCATATCAATTCCTCTAAAAGCATTATCTTGCTTTCCAAGAACTCTAGAGCTGCCTTTGATATTTGCCAGATACTTAACATACATTCCACTCAGCATCCTATTAAGTATATTGGCCTCCCAATTTTCTGGAAGAAACTTGTTTTAGCCGACTATCAACCTCTTATATCAAACATTACCAAAGCACTTGAGGGATGGAAAGCTAACACGCTTTCCCTTGCGGGCAGAATTCAATACCTCAGATATACTATTTATAGCACCCTTACTTACTGGCTGAGAGGCATTTTTATCCCCAAAGCGTGCTTAAAAACCATCAATAAAATATGTTCTAGATTTATCTACTCCCGTAACATCAAGGATAGAAAGCTCCATATGATTGCTTGGAGTGAAACTTGCCTTCCCAAAGATAAAGAAGGCCTGGGCCTCCCTTCGACTGACTCTTTATGCTACGGTTTTAGCTGCTCACTTATTTGGAGATTTCTCAACTCTGATAATCCTCTTTTTAACTGGTGGAGAAATTTCTATTTCTCACTTTGGCTCCCACCCTCCAAGCAAAACACCATTTTTTGGAAGCGTGTTGTAGCTCAAGACACAAAAAATTGTTTCAATTTGAAAGCTCAGTATAATAGCAGACTATCTCTAATCTAGGATCCATGGTGCAATGGCAGCTCTCTCATGGATATTATCAATCATATGGATATCTCTCCTGTTTTTGAGAGTTTATCTACTAGGCTTGTTTCTGACATTATTCATAATGGTTTATGGGTGGTTCCGGTTTTTTTCCCCACTTACATTGCTTATGCTATTTGCAGGGTGACCATTCACAGCACGGGGTGCATCTCTCTCTGGCTCAATTCTCCCAAAGTTTCTTTCAGTGGGTTTAAAAAACACTTTTTTGTCAACCAGCAATCGGTTAACTGGCATAAATTTATTTGGCATAAACGTTTTGCCTTAAGATACTCCTCTTTTGCCTGGATTGCTTATAAACCTGGCCTCAAAACTGCTGATCAACTTACTCGTCGTGGAATTTTTATGAATCTTAAATGTGTTTTTTGTGATAGGGAACATGAATCTCACTCTCATATTTTCTTTGAGTGTGATTTCTCTTATGGGATCCTTCGTGCTCTTATCCCTCACCTCAGTACTTTGTTACTCCGACCCAATATTGCACAAATTTATAACTTTATTGAGGATCACACGACAATTAGATATCAGTGGAATCTTTATCTGCTTATGATTAATGCTACAATCTACTTTGTTTGGCGTGCTCGGAATAATAGGATTTTTGGAAATAATATTAAATGCCACTGTGGCTAGGAAAATCAAGAAAGCTGCTCTTCTCAAAATTGATAATTGGCCCAATGCCCAGTCCCTCAAGCTCCTGATCGCTTGATTTGCCTATTGTTTTCTGGATGAATTACTTCATGGGAGGAATTGTCGTTTGCTGGTGGGCCTTAAGCGTCCCATGTTTTGTCGAAGTGTCCTTCGTGCAATGCTGGAGCAGTTTTTTGCTGGTCGATGATGTCAACTGCAGCATTCCCCTTGGATGGCCTCCTTGGCAACCAGGGGAATCTCGGGCCACTTCTCGTTGCTTACTCTTTTGGCTGCAGCCTGAGACAACTAATTTTGACACTACTCAGTTTGGTTCTTCTCTAAATTGTAATTTGAGTGGTATAGTTTTTATTTTTCTCCTATTCTCTAACAGGGGTTTTTTATTCTGCCTGTTTGAGTTGGAGCTTCCTTTTCTTCATGAAATTTCCTTTTCTTTAGCAATATACGGGCTGTTGCCCCCAATTTTCCCAAAAAAAAAAAAGAAAAGAAAAGCTGGCATGAACTGCTTCATGTGAGCAAAAAATGCTTTCTGAAAAAACTTTTTTTCCCATAAATTTAATCCATTAAATTGATCACAGAAGTGTGAAGTTCAGAAAGATCAATATTGCATTATTGAATGTGGTATTGTTATTTTGATCACATGTTAAAGATAAAGAAGTAACCAAATACAATAGTTAATTTTACAAATACTTTTGAGTAATCAAATCTATTAATTTAATAAACACATTCAATGTAATAGTAATTGGATTCATAAAATTAATTAACCCATTTCTAAAAAATCCTAATATTTATGAATCTTATTACTGTTGCTTTGGATATTATTACCAAGGCTTTATTTGGGTTGACTTTCTTACAATTTTGTAAAAAAAAAAATTGAAAGGAAAGAAAAAATAGTGATCTACAGCTGACCCAAATAAAGTCTAAAAGAATGAATTTAATTACTCAAAATTCGAACACGTGCTTTAGCTCGATGGATCGAGTAATTAGGGATTTTAGAAGTGTGTGTTCATTTCATGAGTCTAGTTACAGTGTATTTTTGTTGCGGTAATTAAAATAATGAATTTAATTACTTGAAATATGAATATGGTCATTGGTTGAATGAATTTTATACAATCAATGTCCGCATTCAAACTATAGCAACAAAACTTACTATTTTATTATCTACAAGTAAACACTATTGTTATCGGCTCTTGATAAAAAAAATAGAGGGTTGCGTTAGGTAGTCGATAGCCAGCATTATGTAGTCGATAGATAGTGTAAAATTTATCAAACAATCATGACATCGATACTTCAATATATTGTGTTAACGTTAGGACATTCCCTGGAACTAGAAGCAACACGCTGTTATGCTGACCACACAGTGGGATACATGTTTGATGTTGTCGTATTTAAATCAATGTAAGTAGATTGATGATGCGAGTATCGATCTCTAAAGCCATAATATGTACATCCATAGAGTTAGCGCACATATTTAAATTTCGAGTAGACAAATTCATTCATAATAACCAAATTCATAAATATTAGAATTTATTATTACTTTGGACTAAAAATTACAAGATTGTTAGTTGATTGCTGAAAAATAAATTCTAGTTAATCATAGGACTTATGATTTTTTTTCTAGGAAAAACAAAGTCTACTTTTGCAATATTTTTAAAATTGGCTAAAAATAATTATTTATAACCAATCAACAATTAATGTAGACATTATAAAAATAGGCAAATTAAACTAAGTGCCAATTTATTGCATGCAACCAATTCAACTGTTATATGTGTTTCATAATATATATATATATATATATATATATATATATATATATATATATATATATATATATATATATATATATATATATATATATATATATATATATATATATATAAAGCTTATAATTCAGCAAACTTACATTACATTGAACCTTGAGATTAAACAAAAGATAGGAAGCAAGCATTAGGAAAATAATTGAGAGGCTATTGATGAGTACTTTATGCTTTTCTCATTGCACATGTAGCATGGTTGGAATTCAAGAAACCTTAGATATTCTATTGGTTTCACTTCCCACTTTCTTCATGTGCTTAATGTGTCAGATAAGGACTAAACAAGTTGGTACTTTTCATAATTGGCACTTAGGACAAACAAAATTATAGCAACATAGAAAGCAAATAATGAGGACAACATAGTGTGTTAAGTCTCCTTTGCTTGCTTATTATTATTTTTAAATATAAAATTAAAATAATTTAATTTGTATAGAAAAGTATGTTTGTAGGATATGGAAGGTTGTATATTCTCACTACAGGAAAACCCGCAATTTTCGTCGTCTCTTCCGGCATATATATATACGCCGAAAACTACGGCGTTTTTATCGGAGTTTAATGTGACGGTAATATTATGACGGATTTACCGGCGTATTTTACGCCGGAACATTTCCAACACAGTTTTTGATCTGTAATCACATAGTATAATGCGGCGTATTTTATAATGTTTCTAAATATTTTGTGAATTTTATTAATATTTGTTTAAGTTAATGAATAATTTGTGATGTTTTTGAATATTTCGTGATGTGTTGTGAAAATTTGTGCTATGGAAATATGTGTTGTTGAGTAGTTATTTTTGAATATTTGTAATTGTAAACTGTAGGTGTGAAAATCTGATTGTTGTCTGAGAAGGTTTTTTTTTTGTTGTTTTTGCTGCAGTTTTCTGGCGGATAAAATGCCGGTAATCAACCAGAAATGACGGTACAACGAATTCTATATCTATTTCCGTCGTCCTTATACGCCGGCCTTTCTAGCGGATAATGCGCCGATTATCTCCGTCGTTTCTTTTTCGACGTATTTAACGATGTTTGGTCAGTCGAAATTACCGACGCATTTTTACGCCGATAATTATGGCATATTTAATGCCAGAATAAGTGAATATAAAGTGATGTAACTACCACATACTTCTCCACCGGTTGTGGCAGGAAAGCACGCCGGAAAGTTTTCCGGCATATTATTTACGTTGGGAAAAAAATTCTGACACGCGAATTACCGTCGTATCAAAATTCGACGGAAACTTGATCTTTCCGTCGAAATATTAATGTTACCGGCATATTCTGTCCTCCGGTAATTGCGGGTTTTCCTGTAGTGTCTATTGTTAAATTAACTTTGATGAGAGTGCTTTTAGGGATTGGTTGGTTTTCTTTTCTTACAATTTTTTTATGAATGATGGTTAGAGTTTATTTGGATCCAGGCATAAGGCTTTGTTTGGGATAATTTTCTTAATGCTTTGCTTTTAAGACCACAACCATAGTTTTTATTTTGTCGTTATTTTTCACTATTTTCAATATTTTTTTGTGCTAGGAAGTTGCTTATGCAACAAATGTTAAAAAGTTATTTTCTCCATAATAGCTTTACATCCATCTTTGTAAAAAGCTGTTTCTATCCTAAATGGATCCTAATGCTTCATTTGGGACAGTTTTTTTAATGTTTTCTACAGTAGCTTCCTACCTCAAAAATTTATTGAAAGCAATGAAAAAGTAACGGTCAAATGATGTCCCAAACAAAACTTAAGATTTGACATAGATACAATCATTTATGGTTAATTACATCTATGCTCATGGGCAGAGAACACTCTCAATTAAGTGGATTATGTTGCTCTAAATTAAAAAAAAAAACATTTGAATAGAATTCAACGAGGATGATGATTAATGCACTTAATATCTTATTATTCTACCTTTGTGGGCCAACTTAGTGGACCAAATTTGACGAAGTTTCAGGGAATTGTAATATGAAGCTTAATTAGCATCCAAGAGTTATCTCCTTTCAGTTATTGAGAGCCAATCATGATTAGTTTTAGGGTATTATTTCTCTTGAAATTGTAATCTATGTTGGAGTTTTCAGTTGTAATGGTGTAACAATTAGTCATTCACTACAATCAACTTATAGTTTAAAAAAAATAATGTATAAATGCTATAAGCATGCTTGGACAAGTTATACTTATGAGTTTGGAAAAAAAATTAGGAACCTATGCAAATGGAAGAGAGGGAAAATATGAAGTCCGTTGAAGATATTAGTAGAACCTTGGATGGCTTAAAGAATGAGTTGAACTTAGTGCAAAATAGAATTCAAGGCACATAAGAGCTATCCTTTTTTTTTTTCTTGGGAAATTGTTTGTTTTGTTTGCTATATTTGTCTTAAGTGTTCTATCTATTTTGGTAATTCTTAGTATATTAAGAGGTTGTTTGGGAAGATGGTATGCTTTAATTTTTAATTTTGAATTTTATGAATATAAAACAAAATATATTTGGTATATGAAATATTTATTTAAGTTCATTTTTATTGAACATTTAATAAGTTGATTTATGTGGTGATGGAGGAGGTTAGCAATGAGGCAATAGTTGTGAGGACCACTTGTGTTATGAATCTTCTGATAACGATAGGAGTGGCTATTGGTTGTGGCCATGGCCGACAACATCACTGTCGCCAATAATCAATGTTGGTCAAAGATGGTGGAGGCTCTTGTATGAGGCGGTGGTGGAATTGGTCTGTAATCATGTTGGTTACAATCAGCACACATGGTGGTGGCGGCAGTAACTGATTATGTGGTGGTTGCTTTGAATAATACTAAAAAATCTTAGGAAGTTATGAGTATTTTTAAAAATAATTTGATTTATTTTTTAGAACAAAGTAATAAATATAATAATAAAACTCAATAAATAAATATTTTTTATAAAAAACAAAAAACAAAACAAAAAATAGCAATCATGCCAAACAGGCCTTAAAGCTCTAAGTAAAATACATATATGTCTGTAAACTTTCCAATTTTGAAACTCCTAACGTCATCATCTCAACTGTGTTGTTGAATCTCATTTTCTTTATGGTTATTGGATCTCCAAACAATTAGAATAAACATTAGGAATTGAAAGGAACAACTAACATAAGCAATTGAAAGAAGAAATTAGTATAAATATAGATAAGAAGTAAAACAAAGATGAATAGAATTGAACACCTACATACTAGATTCTGATAAGCAAGCGATTTAGTCTACACGAACACAAAGCACATGTTTAGTTAACTGTAATGTTTCATTTGGGATGACTTTCTTACTGTTTCTTAAAGCAGGTTTTTAGTACAAAATTTTAATTTTGGTATATAAAGTTGCTTTAAGAAGCAATAAAAAACCCGTCCCAAATGAAGACTAAATCCCAACATAAACTATTTCATCCAAGCAATAAGACATGCTATTCACACAAGCAATTGAACCATATGGGAGTTTAACATAATGGCACTGGAAAACAAATATAGTTAGAGAAAATTAGGCAAAAGATAAGATAGTTTTATCTCCTAATACAGTCTAAAGCTAAACACAACACAAAATAAATATGAAAAAAAAATGTAGATAGAGGTCTATGGAATTTTGAATGACATTCACAGTCAAAGTGCTTACTATTTCTTTCTTCATCCATTACTCTTTTCAAGATGATGTCAACATGTAAGAAATCATCTGGCTCAACATTCTTATCTCTTCATTTAATTGAGCACTACAAAAAAAAATTGAAATCTCCATCATGAATGCATGATTATATGTTGGTGATGGCATGCCATACATTTATGAAAATAATGTTTAGCTTAACAAGATGTATTGGATAAATTAGATGCATTGTACTAAATGGTATGAGTGCATACAAACTCATAAAATGATAGTTAAGGATACTATGAGGGCACCGGCACTCAGAGCAGGCAAGTTCATAAGCTACAAATAAGAAATTGACATCAAATATTATGTAGGCGTCCCTGACAAGTATAGCAACTATATTTTGTACCTCTATGCCCATTAGATTTTATGACATGTTTATGATACTATCATCATGATGTTACTGTCATGTTTTTAATGCTTTTCTACTATTGTTTCATTAAATTTCACTTAGTTATCACGTTGCTACATATCCATGTTACGAGTCAGCTAAATGCAAGTTAGATGGAAGTGAGAAGATCATTGGCTTGGGTGCAACATGAATTACTTTTCATTGGTTGTACAAGGTGATTAGTGTGTTAATGTAAGCTTAGAATTATTAACTCGTCTTTAAGTTGTCTTTCTAGTCATTTAATTTTGGGCACCGAGTTGAGTCCGTACTAAATATTTAAAATTATGAGCAAATCTTATTTTGATTGGTTAACATGCTATTTAAGTATATTATTGGATGCTTTTTCATTATCAAATGTGTGAGAATGGGTGATTGGTGTGGCCTAGGGTTAACACATTGGATGATGACTTTAGTATGTTTGCCAATATTCCAAAGAGTGTTATAGCTAGAAAGGGTAATGAGGCTTTGGGAAGATTTTAAAATAAGTGTATTTAGGGCTTAAATAAGCAGGGATCAACCAAGCCTAACAATTTTTCAAAACCCAATTGCTTTTTCTCAAGTAGGTTTAGAACTTTGGTGTGATGAATATACGTAACCCTATAGATGGGAAGCACGTTAAATATTTAAATTAACATATTTGTATATAATCTAGATTTTTTCCAGAAATTTCAATGATTTTTAAAGGTTCCTAAAAGGTCTTGAAATAAGACTATGCTTTGTTCAAGATCTTATTTGGCTGATAGCCCTATATTATATATTTTTTTAAACCCCACGGAAGAGGCCTACAATATAAGCAAAATTACAAGCCCTTAAAGACTCCAAAGCTCACTAAAATATAGCATTTGAACCATAACCTAAGAGCATCAGAATCAACCTAATTACAAAAATCATACAAAAAAATAATAAAAGCATCCCAATAACCGACAAACAACAGAGGTCTCAAGAAGCCACCAGCTGCCATGCAATTAATCTATTGTCTACTTCCTACAAAAAAACCATAAGAGTAGGAAAAGAAAAGCAATAAGAAGAGTCCGCACGGCATCCACGACACCCACCAACCAACAAGGATTGCCTTCAAATCAACCAAGAAGCCAACAAATAGAAGACATTTAAACTTAGCAGCCACGGATAGGACCCAACCAACCAATAAAAAAACCAAAAACACAAAAATAGACAAATTACTTCTTCTTATATTTTTGCATACAACGTTTTCTTCCACCTTGAGAAAAGCCTTTATGAATATTACTACCCACATTTAATCCATATAACTCATGCAAATCATCCAACAAACCATTTCCAGCTTTCTCGCAAGGTGAAGAATCATGACCATGCAGCCAATCTGATTGGTCAACACTAGTTTCAAGAAATTTTGAAGACAATTTAATAATTTATCCTTCTACTCATCAGCAAAAATAAGCTCAATTAACACATTAACAAAATGCACCTTCTCATTCCCCTCTAAGTTAAAGGATAAGTCCAAAGAAATACCAACATTCTTGTTACTTTCAGAGGCACCTCAGTAGAACCAGCAATAGGTTCCAATGACGTCGATTTACCAACAAAATTCTCAAGGGCAAATTTATTTCCACCTTTAGATAAAATGGGACTAGCTATGTTAAGCAAATAACAATTAGTTTCCAGAGCCTCCCTAACATCCTCTTGAAATTTATTAGCCTTAAACGAATAGTCAACCCCCACAACAATAGGACCCCATCAGAGTAAACATGGACCCCAAATTGATCAATAATAGTCAAAGCAGAGACCCCATTTTCCTCACTAATACCCCCAAAAGAGCTACAAGCTCAGTCTCAGCCTCAATATTAACATCATCCAACACTGAATCTTTAACATGCAAAATAAGAGTAGGATTATGAATAACAACATTAATCATATTTCCCTTAGAAACAATAACATTATTCTCAGGAATATTAATAACATTAGCATTATTAGGGGTGTTTTCCTGGACAGAAAACAAGCGATGACAAGCATCTCTCAAATGACTAATACATTTACAGTGAACACATAAATGGGGGAAATCTTTCATCTCAACATGCTGAATATATCCAAGGGAAGAATGACGTGAGAAGTCACCATTCATTTTAAGGTGGAAAAAAAACCAACGTATAGAGTCAAGGGAAGGATGACGCGAGGGGAACAATTGACCAAAGCGAATTTAAGAGGAGAAACTAGCGATAATATATCCTTTTTCGAAATCCATAGAGAGAGAAAATCACAAAAAATAATTGATGTTAACTCAGGAAAGCAATCATTGGAAGTATTACCAGATAAAGCTTCCAAAAAAGAACGCAATTTCAACGAGACATCCAAAAAGCTAGGATCATTCAAGTGTTTCACCGTCATTCCGACCACACCGGGTTCGAGGTGGAAGAAACATCACAAAGAGACATCAAAACCACAAAGCAAACATAAAATGAGAAAGATAGGAGCTTCCCTTACCAAAAATAATGGAGATGGCGGCCAACGCCACACCGGAATCCAGAACAACCCTATATTAGATTTTTTGCTTAAGTGGATGGGTTTAGGGTTAAAGTTAAAGGCTAGAAACTTGTGGTTGATGGTGAATTGAAAATAGAATAAATCCAAAACTTTTTCTTAAAATTTTAAGAGGGTTAAGTTGTTCAAATGCTTTATGGAACAATATTAGGTCTTATTTGTGCATGATGTAGCCTATAAATCTGCAAGTTGTTTTTTCTTGTGATTTCGTGGAGGAAATGATAGATAAATGGTTCAATATTATAAGTTGAAGATAGCAGAAGAGACATACAATTATATATATATATATATATATATATATATATATATATATATATATATATATATATATATATATATATATATATATATATATATATATATATATATATATATATATATATATATATATATATATATATATATATATATATATATATCTGTGTGTGTGTGTTTGTGTGTGTGTGTGGAGAGAGAGAGAGAGAGAGAGAGAGAGAGAGAGAGAGAGAGAGAGAGAGAGAGAGAGAGAGAGAGAGAGAGAGAGAGAGAGAGAGAGAGAGAGAGAGTTGATCACTCACTAAAGTGAATTAGCGTTAAAGAAGTCACCCAATTGATTCTCCTCAAATGAGTGGCCAACCACCTAGCCATCCCTCTCAATTAGAATGAATACTAATTTTTTCCAAACCTACATCAATCATTCATTCCAATAAATAAAATACTTAAATAGGTTCTTACATCACTTTAAAATTGAAAAATTAAGTGAAAGAGAGAGGGAGGGGGCATCATTATGTGTGGATAAGGAGTACAACATGTTTAAACATGCATAACCACTCATAATGACTAAAAATGAGTGATGGTCAGCCACCTTAGGTGATATTTAATTATTTTAATCATTTTTACTTCAAATAATCAAATTCTATTGATTTTATTTGGCTTTTTCCTTCATTATTTTAAAAAATATGAATTTCCAATTTTCTAAAATTAGAATTATCAATTTCTAAACTCAAATTTTAAATTCATATTTCTAAGTTTAACAAATGTTCATAACTTACAGATCAAAATCACAGTTTTAATTTATAAATGTATTACTGCAACCAAATAAAATATAAATCCTAATTAATGGACTATTTTTACTCCTTGTGATGGGATATTGATTATTAGCATCGTTCATATTGCTTTGAGCTCTAGCGGTTACTTTATCTCTTATTACATTAGCATCTTACACCAAGTTAGTGATGGGTGAATGGCTACAAATCTTGTCACCAACTCATGGATGTCATGTCCCATCATAGGCGGATCCACCACCCTCGATTTTTTTTTTTAAATATATAGAGGGGATCATTTAAAATATTTTGAGTATTTTGCCCCCACTAAAAAATATTTTTTGCCATAATTTTTTCAATCTTAAGCATTTTTGCCTGTCCCAAAAAATTTTGTTTTTTCCACCATAAAAAAAGAAGTTGGATCCGTCCCTGTGTCCCATGCATCATCTCGAAGGCATGATTTTCCGTAACGTAAGTCTGTTGCAGCACACAAGTCAACCTCGTTGACTCGCCACTCCCTAATTGTCTGGTTTCTTTTATAGTTTAGTTGAAGTTGTTTAATGAGGACTAAACATAAGTGACTAACTCTAGTTGATATATTTTGCATGGTGTATCATGAGCTATACTAAATTTTTTTATGATATTATTTCTATTAAGATTGATATTTTTAAAGCTTATTTAATTTGTTATTTTGATTAAAATGCATGTGAAATTAGGGTAAAAGGGGTGTAGTATAAAGTAAAAATAGTGTAATGAAAATATATTTGAATTATATGATTAAGCACATTACAACCACTTGATTTTATTGTTTGTTTGTTTTTTTAAATAAGGAAATGCAAAATAAAATAACAATATATACCAAGGGTTAAAAATTGGACCAGTCGGTTCAACCGTGAACCGGTCATAAGGTTGGTTCAGTCCATCCTGAAACTGCTTTTACATAAAACTACTCAGAATCAGCCAGAGTTGTTGGTTCAACGGGCAAATCGGGCGGTTCAATTGCTTAATTAATTAAATAATAAAATAAATGAATGTATTATATTAAGGATTAAATATTAAATAATATTAACAATTTAATTTATTTTAAAATACTTAAATTTAAATAAGTAAGATATTCTTATGAAATTATTTGCCTCAAATAAAAAAATGAAGCATCATCATATGACCTCCATTACTCCATGTCAGATCTTAGCCTAAGCAAACCCACAAATTTTTATAAACAATAGAAAGATACTGCTCTAAGTGATGTGAGACTAAATAAATGAGTTTATGTTATTAAACCCATAACATATATAGTATAAACTTTTAAACATGTTTTTTGATGACTTTTTTATAATGTGAGTAATAATTATTTTTTAATTAATAGTAATAATTTATTTATTTATTTGTACATACACTAGAAAAATAATTTTTATCTATTTATTAATGATAAATTATTCAACATAAAATATTTATAGAATTTTATAATATAAAATTGGTATATATCATATAGATATAGATTATATATAAGTATATAACATAAATTAATAATAATTTATATGTGGACTAAATTTAAATTAAATGTGAATAAATTTTAAAATTAAATATATTTAAATTTAATTTACAAAAATATTATCCATGAATTCTCTTTGTTAAGAAAAGTTTAGAATTATGACTCAAAATTCGTAGTATTATGACAAATTTTAAAGTTAGATTGTGATATTACTATGCTAATTTTATTAAATTTTAATAATATTATTATTTATTACATCATCCGATTCGTCACTAGTCGAACCGTGAACCTCTCATTTCTTTCAGTTCATTTTTCGATCAAATTTTCATAATCTTGACGCATACAAAATAATAATTGATCGAAGATGACCAATAATGAGAGCAATTGATGGCAACAACAATGATAGTTGGCGGTGGTGGAGGCTTGTGGTGGCTACGACTAGAAGGCAACTGCAACAGGTGGTGGAAACTAGGGTACGATCAAGGGACCTTTATGGTGGGCTACGGTTAGTGATTTTGCAACGAGTAGCCGTCATACATCACTTTTACCCAAGCTGCATAAATGATATTAACTCAAGATGGATAAATTCCAAATATACACTAAAACTGATTTAGATGGTATTATGATAGCTTATACATGCTCAAACATATTATATTTCAAATGTCGCTAGAATATTCAAAATCATAACTTTTGCTTTACACACAAATAACCCCTTAAAATATTATTTTATTAGAAAAAAAAATATATTTTCTTGGTACAAATTATTTTTTTGGAAAATAAAATATTTTTTATCAATGCAACCCAACTATAATAAAATTCTATTCATATTTATACTATACAAAATTAACTACTTTTATAATTCAATAAATGAAACTTCAAACATTTATAGCATTTCCAATGCTAGTTAACTGAGATGTTGATCTCCCTCGGGAGTCCGAAACTACATGGCATTCCCCACCACTTGGTTGGATCAAAATTAACGTTGATGCATCATTACTGGACTCAAATCTAGCCAGCATTGGGGGTGTGACCCGAGACTCAAAGGGCAATTTACTCTTAGCTTTTGGAAAGCAAAAACTCCATTGGGACATCAACCAACTTGAGTTGGAAGCTGTTTTTTCTTTGAAAGACTTTATCCAAGATTGGATGTTTGATTGAAAAGGGTTAATAATTGAAGTAGATAACTACAATGCCATCAAGTTTCTTCATGACTCCATTGCGGATCTCAGGGCCAAGAACCAGATTTCTGCAAAGATTTCTTTCCTTCATGACTTCAATAAGGTTATCATCCTTCATACCTCTAGGAATTGCAACAAAGTTGCTGATTTGTGTGCATCTCTTGCTTTGTACAATAATTTCTATCTTGATTCCGTTTATTCCCTGATATTCCTTCTTCATTATCATGTCTTTTGAAAAAGGAATATGAGGCTTGCATTACTTGATTAGCTTGTAATAGCTCTTTTCTTTTTTTCTTAATACATTTTTGCACTTCTTCTTCTTCATCAAAAAAAAAAAAAAAAAAAAAAAAAAAAAAAAAAAAAAAAAAAAAAAAAAAAAAAAAAAACATTTATAGCATTAAAATATACTTCATAAAAAATCTCAGCTAATTGCCCAACAAATATAATAAAGAATTGTTAACGCCATGCAAAAACGTAATAATGTAGAAAATGGTCACTGTTCATTGCTTCGCGGGGCGCGACTCGAGGCTCCCGCTCTGAACTATCGTCAAAACCTAATCGCCTCGCGATATTCTTTCCGCCGCTTTCCAGCTGACCGTAGCCACTTTTTGGTGGCCATGGCGAAGGGAGCGAAGGCGAAGAGGATATTGGCTTTTACTGGGGCGGCAGCGTTTATGGCTGTCGCCGTTAATCTCTTCATCTATGTTGTCAATGCTCATAAAGAGAAGCGGAAGAAGAAGAGAGGTATGCTCCTCGTCCTTTTCACTTTCTTTGACTGACTATTGCCTTTTTTTCTTCGCCGCATTGGCAATGGGTGGGGCAGATGGTTTTTGAAGGAATGTGCAAGTTTTCTGAATGCCCATGGAAATGGCATTGTTTTGGAGGTCCAATGGTTGCATGCGTAAAATTGATTCTTCTGATGTTTTTAAGAGTATAAAACTTAGTATATTTTTAAGACATTTCGGTATTAGTGGTCTTATGCTTCGTTCGTTAATTTTTGGAAGTTGAAACAACTGAACCAATAGTAAAGTTTGTCAGTTTCTAAATCATAAACTTGTTTTATCTTTTGAAATTTCTTCTGATGCCCTCTTATTCTTTTGCCTAAACATATGTAAGAGCAAGTTATTTCACATGCACATCTATGTGAAGCCTCAGAGTTTCATTGGTCTCTGTTCTTAGGGGCTATTTTTGTTTTATGAAAACTTGATATGATGTAAAGTTTTAGAATGCATAGTAATTTTGCTGTATTTGATTGGAAGTAAATATATTTTATATCATAATTCAATTTCTTCGCTCATCAGGCTCTAAATGCGGCTAATTTAGGGATATTATTTTCCAAGGTATTACTTTACATGCATTCCTTAAGCGACCAAACAGGCAGCTGCTAAATTAATTCATTGAGGACGCTACATTACCTTTTGATTATGAACAAATTATTGGAACTTGAAAGTGTTTTGATTATTATTGCCTTCCTTGCTATTGTGTGCCTAGAATTTAAGTTGGATGGTTGAAGTGGAGGAATGCATAGGGCCTTCTTTGTGATTGAAAAGTAACCCTTTAAAGTTTAAACTTAAAGGGAAAATTCTATAAGATGCTGGTGAGACCTGTAATGCTTTATAGTGCAGAATGCTGGCCATTAAAATAGAAGCATAAAATTAGGTTAAGTGTTGCAGTGATGAGGATGCTTAGGTGGATGAGCGACTTTGCACTTAGAAATAGAATGCAAAATGAGTATATACGTGAAAAAGTTGGGTTGGCTCCAGTGGAAAATAAGATTAGAGAGAGTCGCGTTAGATGGTTTGGTCACATAAAGCGTCGACCATCTAATGACCATATTAGGAGAGTAGATGTATTATATCCGGCTTATGTTAAGAATGATAGACCTAAAAGGCTTGGTTAGAAAGTATTAACAATGAGACATTTTTATTAGATTTAAATGAGAATTTGACTCCTAATTGATGAGGACATCAGCAGGAGATTCCAAGATGTCTATCATCAGAAGTAGTGCAGAGCGACGACCTCAATCAGAAGTCATTTTTTATTTATATTTTGTATTAGTGTTTCTTTTATTAGTTGTGACGATTTTACCCTTTATCTATTTGTGTTTGAGTTGTAGCCCTGAGGGTATTCTTGTCTTTCTTTTCTAATTGTTTGGAGGCCTATATATAAGCTCTTCATCTTGTATGGGAGATATTGATGATCAAATAAAATTTTCTGATTTCTCTCTAGAGCTTGTGAGTTCTTGAGTGATGAAGTACCAAGGTGTGGGCAAAGCAACATCCACCTATCGCCGGAAGTGTCTGGGGCTCATGGTCCTCCTCCTCCTCCTCTTACTTCACCGCCGGCCTCCCTAACCCTCCTCACCCGTCGGCCGCCCTTCTCCCGCCCTAACCCACAACCGCCAAATAGCCCCTTTCCACCGGCCACTCTCCCCACCTCCCATTAGACCGCCGACCTCCTTCCCTTTCTCTCCCACCGGCCAACCCCCTCTTTCCCAAGCTCATCGCCAGCCACATCACCTTGTATGGGAGATATTGATGATCAAATAAATTTTCTGATTTCTCTCTAGAGCTTGTGAGTTCTTGAGTGGTGAAGTCCCAAGGTGTGGGCAAAGTAACATCCACCTATTGCCGGAAGTGTCCGGGGCTCATGGTCCTCCTCCTCCTCCTCTTACTTCACCGCCGGCCTCCCTAACCCTCCTCACCCGTCGGCCGCCCTTCTCCCGCCCTAACCCACAGCCGCCAAATAGCCCCCCTCCACCGGCCACTCTCCCCACCTCCCATTAGACCGCCGACCTCCTTTCCCTTCCCCCCCACCGGCCAACCCCCTCTTTCCCAAGCCCACTGCCAGCCACATCACCATACCCCCTCCCCCCTGCCCCCTTTTAATGTTGATTTCAATCTTCATTAAGACATTCCTAATTTAGCCTACATAATTTGGGAAAGGTTTCATTCTATTTTAAATTCAAAATTTGAATACTTTCCTAAATAAACCATGTTAAATTAGGAAAGTTTTCAAATTGAATATAATTTAATTTAAATTAGATTGGACCTCATTATTTCCTTTGTAATTTGGTTTCATGAATTATGAATCTTTATTAACTCCCACAAATCCCTCCCAACCCCATGCATGTCGCCGGCCCCTCCATGGGATCTCCCTCCTCTCTCCTCATTAATCTCCCTCCACTTGAATTTGATTTTCAAATTTCAAATTCTTAAATCCCTTTTCCTATTTTACTAAAATCTGAAACTAATTTCAGATTTTATATTACTTTCCCTCTCCAAACCCAAATCCTAATAACACAAAAGCAAGCCCCTCTTCCCTTAGCCGCCCCTTCCTCCTTCCCACCTCTTGGAGATCTTCTTGCCTCATGAACTACACTCCAAGTAAGAAGAAGGCCTCCCTCCATCCATAATCCCCTTGACTAGTGCATGGCCGATCCAGATTGTGATTGTGGATTACTCTACGACAACCAAAGTTTAGTGGATATTCATCAATCCACCTTCTTCCTCAATCCATAAGTGGATAACTCCGCAGAAGATTACATCAATCACACCTTATTCTTGTTGACGTCATCAATTAAAGATCATCTACCATCCGGAAGTTGGCAGATCATTTGGTAGCCACCCACGTCTTCTCCCTCTATGGCGAACTTTCGTTGGGTTACTACCATATGTGTCTTCTCAACTTTGGTGGCTTCGTTTGACTTGCTAAGATTCTTTCCCGCTAATCCTTACTAGACAAGCTTTAGTGAGGGAAATTTAAGGTGACTTTTCTCTTTGTTAAGTGTGGGATCTCTTGTTTACAATATTTAAGTTTATCTTTATGATTGAGATCATTCTCAAGTGATTGTTATTTTATCTTGTAATTGATTGCATTTACATTATTGATAGCCTCAAGTCTAAGCATCTAATCTTGTGAAACATTAGTTTATATTGCAAAACTTAAATCAATTTCTTTATAATCTCTAATGCAATTCCTATTCATTTCACATCATCTTGGTATCAGAGAATGGTAGGCATGAGTTATATGTGCTAGAAGTCATCCTAGGAGTTTATTTAACTTTCCCAAAGCTTGTTGCATGCAGACCATCGCATAATTAATTTTGATTACTGTTTTAGCTAGCTGTCCAGAAAAATTCTGCTGCATTTAGAGGCCTTTAGGTTAGTGTAACCTAGTGTTTAGGTGCTGCTTACATCCTAGCAACCCACCTAAACATAAGGGCAACTTAACCCATTGCTGTAGCTTGCTGTTTTTGTCATTTATGCATTATTTAGTTTTATTGTAGGTGTGCACATTTAGTGTCTTAGTGCTGTCCTCTACCCTTCACCCTTCCTTAGTGTCCCTTAACATCCACCTATGGATCCGGAACAAATTCAAGCGACTTTAGACCTCATTGTTGGTTAATTAGGCACGATTACCTAGCAAATTTGTAACACCCAAACTGATTTAGCGAACTTTCGATGCCAAATTAGAGAACACCTAGATAACATCGAGCGTGTAGGGAACCCTGCAATCTATACACCGTCAAGACCTCAGTCCCCTTATGCCAAAGAGGCTTGTACTGATTATGGACCTCCCCGAGACTACTCTCATCCCAACCAAAACCTTATAAAGAGCTCGTTGGACAGAATCCCACTTGGGGAAATAACGACGTTCAACTGCTTAAAAACATTAGGATTGATGCCCCTTCCTTCGATGACACCCTAGACCCTCAGGTTTTCCTAGATTGGCTTAAGGGTATGGATAGTTACTTCAAGTGGTATTTATTTCAGAAGCGAGAAAATTGCGATTTGCTGAATGGAAGTTGACGGGTATGGTTAGTTAGTACTGGACTAACCTCGAACACAAGCGTGAAACCCGAGGGGAATATCCCATACAGCGCGTCGCCGTTGCTAGGTCCCAAGTCCTGGATGAAAAAAGTGGAGGGTTGCGTTAGGTAGTCGACAACCAGTGTAAAATTTGTCGAACAATAATGGCAGGAATCCTTTAAGAAATTGTTAATGCTAGGGCATCCCCTGGAAGCGACGCGTTGTATGACCTGAATACAGTGATAAGTGTGCAAGGACCGCTGCACCGGCACCCGAGTGCAGTGTTAAATAGACAAGGGTTCCCACATCAAGGACGGATGTGGGCAAATAAGTTAGTCCATGAAACTAAAATTAGGATAAGAACTTGGAATATAGGTTCCCTTACAGGAAAATTAATGGAATTAATAGATATTATGATTCATAGGAAGTTAAATATTTTGTGCATTCAGGAAACTAAATGAGTTGGAGAGAAGACTGAGGAAATTGATAGTTTAGGATTTAAACTTTGGTATTCGGGTAGGAGTCGTATTATAAATGGTGTAGGTGTTATTATAGATAAGAGTTTAAAGGATAATGTTATAAAAATTAATAGAATTGGTGATAGAATTATAGCTTTAAAGATTGTTGTTGATGATAAAATTGTTAATATTATAAGTGCTTATGCTCCTCAAGTAGGTTTGTATATGAGTTCAAAATTAAAATTTTGGAATGACTTAGAAGAATTAATACAAAAGATGCCTCTTGAAGAATGAGTTTTTATTGGAGGAGATTTAAATGAACTTGTTGGTAGACAGGTAGATGATTTTAAAAGCTTTCATGGTGGCTATGGATTTAGAACGACGAATGAAGGTGGCAAGACTATATTGAATTTTTGTTTATCTTATGATTTTTCAATTGCTAATACCTTATTTAAGAAAAGGAATGAGCTTCTCATCACTTATAAAAATGGATATAGTACAACCCAGATTGACTATTTTCTTATTAGAAAATTAAATCGTATAGATTGCAAAGATTGTAAAGTTATTCGGAGTGAAAATTTATGTACTAAACATCGATTATTAGTTTTGGGCTTTAAGATAAAGTGGCTTAAAATTAAAAAAATAAAGTAAAATGGTTTTCTAGGATTAGATGAGGCATTTAAAGAATATTAACAAAAATATTTTTGAGAATAAGATTTTAGATCTTAAGATTTTGTCTGTGCATGAGGATGCTAATGTTATGTGGGAAAAAGTGGTCAGTGATATTAAGAATATTGCAAAAGATGTCCTTGGAGTATCAAAGGGAAAAACTCATAATAGTAAAAATAGTTGGTGGCGGAATCCAAATGTGTAAGAAAAGATTAAAAATAAGAAGTTTTGTTATAAAAATTTGTTTAATTTTAAAAATTCTGATAATTGGGAAATATATAAAGTGGCTCGTAAGGATGCTAAGAAAGCAATATTTGATGCAAAGACATTAGATTTTAGTGATTTATATAATAGATTAGATACTAAAGATGGAGAAAGATATATGTATAAGTTAGTTAAACAAATAGATAAGAGTAGTAAGGATTTAGTTCAAGTGAAGTTTGTTAAGGATGAAGATCAAAAAATTCTTTTCTTAGAAGATGATATTCAACAAAGGTGGATGATATATTTTGCTAAACTTTTTAATGAAGATTGTGAAAATAAGATTGACTATAGTGACCTTAGCACCCTAAATGAAAATAAAAATTTATGTTTTTATCGACGTATTAGTAAAATTGAAGTTAGAGAGCCTTTAAAGAAAATGAAGGGTGGAAAAGCTGTTGGACCTGATGATATTCCAATAGAGGTGTTGAAATGCTTAGGAGATGAAGGAATTTCTTGACTTATTAAACTTTTTAATACTATTTTGAAGACTAAAAAGATGCCAGATGAGTGGAGAATGAGTGTGTTAATTCCTATTTTTAAGAATAAAGGTGTTGCACAAGATTGTGCGAATTATAGAGGTATTAAGTTAATGTGTCATACTTTAAAACTATGGGAGCGAGTTATGGAGCATATGTTGCGGCGTGATACTAATGTTTCTCAAAATCAATTTGTATTCATGCCGGGTAGGTCGACTATGGAAGCCATACATTTATTAAGAGATTTGATGGAGAAATATAGAGAAAATAAGGATGATCTACATATGATATTTATTGATTTAGAAAAAATAATATGATAAAGTTTCAAGAAAATTGCTATGGAGAGTTCTTGAAAAGAAAAGGAGTCAATAATGCTTATATTCAAATCATTAAAGATATGTATGCAGGAGCTATTACTTGTGTTCAAACACAAGGTGGATTGACCAAGTATTTCCCTATTTCGGTTGGGTTACATCAAGGATCAGCCTTAAGCCCATATATTTTTTGCTTTAATCATGGATGTTATCACTAGACATTTGCAAGAGGATGTACCTTGGTGTATGCTTTTTGCTGATGATTTTCTTCTTGTTGATAAGACTAGAGAGGGAGTTGAAGGTAAACTTGAATTATGGTGGTCAACCTTAGAGTCTAAAGGTTTTCGCTCGAGTAGATCTAAAACGGAATATATGAAGTGTAATTTTAGTAGTAATAGACCTAGTGAGGGTATTGTGACTTTGGGCGATCAAGTCATTAATAAGAGTATACGTTTTAGATATCTTGGATCTATTGTTCAGAGTGATGGTGAAATAGATGGGGATATTATCACCAGAATTTAAGTTGGATGGTTGAAGTGGAGGAATGCACTGGGCTTGTTATGTGATAGAAATGTACCCCTCAAACTTAAGGGAAAATTCTATAAGATGGTAGTGAGGCCTGCATTGCTTTATGGTGCCGAATGTTGGCCATTAAAAGAGAAGCATAATACTAAGTTAAGTGTGGCAGAGATGAGGATGCTCAGGTGGATGAGTGGCTTTACCCTTAGAGATAGGATACGAAATGAGCATATACGTAAAAAGGTTGGAGTAGCTCCAGTAGAAGATAAGATTAGAGAGAGTCGCCTTAGATGGTTTGCTCACATAAAACGGCGGCTTTCCGATGACCCGGTTAGGAGAGTAGGGGTATTAGATTTGACTTATATTAAGAACGGTAGGGGTAGACCTAAAAAGACTTGGTTAGAAAATATTAGGAATGACCTTTCTTTATTAGCTTTAAACGAGAATTTGACTTTTAATAGGACACAATGGAGAAAAAGGATTCATGTAGCCGACCCCACGTAGTGGGATAAAGGCTTGATGTTGTTGTTGTTGTATTGATTGGAGGATGATGAAAAAAGAACTAAAACAAAAATAACTTCCCCCTTCGTACTACCCTAGACTCTTAGACCATTTGAATATGTTGACCTAGGTAAGTAAATCTGTCAAGGAGTACATTTCTGCTTTTGATGACTTTATGATTCGGTGTACTAGTGAGGAGACCACCACTCCTATCCAACTTCTGTCTATGTTTAGAGCCAGATTAGAGAAGATCTTCGGAATGAACTTTTCGCCAGAGGAGTGACTACCTTAGAAGCTGTTTGTAGTCTTGTGTTAGACCTAGAAGAATTTAGAAGCTACACCCATTCTAGGAACCAAGACTCTCGTCCTAACCCATTCAAATCCTTTTCTAGTCAACCACAAAACAAGCCAACTAGCCCCGTGACTAGTCGACCCACTACTGGGTCTTTCCAACCCCGTTCTGTCTATAAGGGTAAAACCCTTGAACGAGAGACACCCAAAACCATAGCGGGAACTAAGTGCTTTCGATGTTATGGGTATGGACACATTTCTTCTCAATGTTCCAGCTCGTATAAAGTCACGATAATCGATGAAGTAGTGGATGAAGAGGAAGAACTTGACACCGATTTAGTACATCATGTGGACGATGACGAAGACTTCTTTGGTGATGAAGACCCCATTGAGTTGCAAGTTGTTAGATGTGCCTTGTCTCAACCCAAGCCGAGCGATGATTGGCTTAGGATGTCTATTTTTCATACATTTACCAAAATCGGAGATAAGAACTATAAGGCCATCATAGACAGCGAAAATTGCATCAACGCTGTCTCTTCTACTATGATAACCAAACTCAACATGAAATCGACACCCCACCCGAACCCCTATAAGGTTGCATGGATTAACTCAACTGCCATGAAAATCAAAGAAAGGAGCCTTATCCCTTTAGAGTTCGTGGGATATCAAGAAAAGATTTGGTGTGACGTTTTGACCATGTATCTTGGTCAGATTATCCTTAGTCGCCCTTGGCTATTTGACAACGATGCTCACATTTATGAGAGGACGAATATCTGTGTATTCGAACATAACGGTAAGAAGATTAAAATTATACCCTCCCAACCCAAGCCTAGTAAGGATGAAGTCAAACCTGTCCCTGCTAAGTCTAACAAAGGTCTAAACTTCGTGTCTGCGAAAGAAATGGATGCTGAGTTACATGAAGGATCCCCCATGTATGCCCTTGTAGCCCGAGAAGTAAATGCTGACCCAGAGGAATCTGTTCCCGATGAAGTTAAGCCCTTCTTAGAGGCTTTTGCTGACGTCTTCCCAGAAGACTTACCCAACTATCTCCCACCCCTTAAAGGCATCCAACATGTCATTGATCTTATCCCGGGAGCATCTCTGCCCAACCTTCCACATTATCGCATGAACCCAACGGAACATGCTGACCTGAAGAAACAAGTGGACGAACTCCTGCAAAGTGGCTTCATCAAAGAGAGCCTTAGCCCGTGTGCTTTCCCAGCCCTTCTGACTCCCAAGAAGGATGGGTCGTGGAGGATGTGTGTTGATAGCCTCGCTATCAACAAAATTAGGGTCAAATATTGTTTCCCCATTCCCCGTCTTGACGATATGTTAGATATGATGACCAAAGCCACCTTGTTTTCCAAAATTGATCTTAAAAGAGGCTATCCCCAGATTTGGATCCGTCCTGGTGATGAATGGAAATATGTGTTCAAAATTAAAGATGGATTATATGAATGGACGGTTGTCTTTTGGCCTAAGTAACACACCTAACACATTTATGAGAGTTATGAACCAAGTACTCAGACCTTTCTTAGGAAAATTTGTAGTGGTCTACTTTGATGATATTCTGATTTATAGTAACTCGGTGGATCAACATCTGAATCATTTAAAACAAGTTTGTGAGGTTTTGAGAAAAAAATTAACTATATGCTAACCCTAAGAAGTTTATGTTCCTCACAAATAGTGTTATTTATCTTGGATTTATCATATAATCTCAAGGAATTTTCGTTGACCCTGAAAAGGTGCGAGCAATTAAAGAGTGACCCGAACCTAAAAATATTAGAGATGTTCGGAGATTCATTCAGAACTTTAGCACCATTGTAGCATCTTTAACAAACTGCCTCAAAAAGGAAGAATTTCTTTGGACCCCAGCTGCTTCTAGAGCATTTGATGAAATCAAGAAGAAAATGGTAGAAGCCCCTGTCATGCGCCTACCAGATTTTTTTAAAGTCTTTGAGGTTACCTGTGACGCCTCAGGCATTGGCATTGGTGGCGTCCTGTCCCAAGAAGGCCACCCTGTAGCCTACTTTAGCAAAAAATTGAATGATATAAAGCAACGATACTCAACCTATGATAAGGAATTTTACGTCATCATTCAATCCCTTAGATATTGGAGACACTACCTTCTTCCCCAAGAATTTGTTATTTTTTTCGATCATGAAGCCTTGCGTTACATAAATTCCCAGAAGAAGCTCAATGCATGACATGGTCGTTGGGTTGAGTTCCTTCAAGAATACACTTATACGATCAAACACAAGGCTGAATATGAAAACAAGACAGCTGATGCCCTAAGCCGTCGGATAATGGTAACCAAAGAAATGAGAACCGAAGTGATTGGTTTTGAACAAATTAAGAAAAATTATATGGATTGTCCGAACTTCAAAGATATTTACACGTTATTAACTACGGGAGGTGAACACATAAGTGACGACTTCCTCTTGGAAGATGGGTACCTATTTAAGTCCAAAAGACTCTGCATCCCCAACACCTCTTTTATAGAATTCCTTGTTTGGGAATTACACACAGGAGGTCTAGCTAGACACTTTGGGCAAACTAAGACCATCACTGTGGTAGAACATATATTTTTCTGGCCTAGTCTTAAGCGCGATGTTAGCAAGCTTATAAGGAGATGCCACACATGCCAACTAGCCAAACAGCGGAAACAAAATACTGGACTTTGCACTCCCCTTCCTGTACCTAAGTTGCCTATGGCAGGATGTTAGCATGGATTTTGTTTTAGAGCTACCCAAAACAGTTAGGAAGAATGATTCCGTATGCGTAGTAGTTGATCAATTCTCTAAAATGACCCATTTCCTCCCGTGTTCCAAATCCTTTGATGCCTTGAGGGTCACTAGACTCTATTTCGATGAAATTTTTAGACTTCATGGGTTGCCTAAAGCCATTGTATCAGATCAAGATGTTAAGTTCATTAGTTACTTCTGGAAAACTTTATGGCACAAAATGGGAATCAAATTCCAATTCTCTACCGCCTTTCACCCCCAAACAGATGGACAAACCGAAGTTGTGAATAAGAGTCTAGGAAATCTACTTAGAACTTTAATAGGAGAGAACATCCGGGATTGGGATTTTAAACTTCCAATACCTGAATTTGCCTATAATAATTCTGTCAATAAATCCACTGGTTTAAGTCTTGCTGAAATTGTGTACGGATACCAACCAAAACAGCCTATAGATCTGATTCCTTTGAACCCTAAGGTTAGGATGTCTGAATCTGCATCAGCATTTGTACCTCATCTACAGGAATTACATAAAGAAATTTATAAAAAAAATGAACAAAGTAATGCTAATTATAAACTCAATGCGGATCTTAAGAAAAGATTCAAGGAATTTAAGGTTGGAGATTCTATAATGGTTCGGATCTGTCCGGAACGATTCCCAAAAGGGGTATTTAAGAAGTTACATGCTAGAAATGCAGGACTTTTCAAGATAATCTCAAAATAAATGATAATGCTTATATATTAGATCTTCCTGAAGGTCTTAACATTAATCATGCATTTAACATCGAAGATCTTGTAAACTTTGAAGGAACAGAGTTTAACCCCACTAATCCACTAAATCATAAGCCTTGACTCCATACATGGTGAGAACCTCAGCCTACCCCCACTCCCAAACATATCCACCTCACCCAATGCGGAAAAGATCGAAGCAATACTTAACGATGAAATCATCTCCACCAAAGATGGGGGGCACTGAAGGTACTTAGTTCAATGGAAAGGGAAACCAGAGACTGAAAATATGTGGATTGATCGTGTTGACCTTCAGAGACTGGATCCTGAGCTCCTAGAGCTATATGAGAGCACTCTTGACAGTTACTCGACATGGTCGAGTAATCTCCCACCTGAGGAGAATGATGAGGACATTAGCAGGAGATTCCAGAATGTCTATCATCAGAAACAGCGCAGAGCGACAACCTTATCAGAAGTCTTTATTTTTGATTTATATTTTGTATTAGTGTATCTTTTATTAGTTGTGACGATTGTACCCTTTATCTGTTTGTGTTTGATTTGTAGTCCTGAGGGCATTCTTGTCTTTCTTTTCTAATTGTTTGGAGGCCTAATATAAGGTCCTCATCTTGTATGAGAGACATTGATGATTAAATAAAATTTTATGATTTCTCTCTAGAGCTTGTGAGTTCTTGAGTGGTGAAGTCCCAAGGTGTGGGCAAAGCAACACCCATCAGTCACCGAAAGTGTCCGGGGTTCGTGGTCTGACTCCTCCTCTTACTTCACCGCTGGCCTCCCTAACCCTCCTCACCCGTTGGTCGCTCTTCCCCACAACTGCCAAATAGCCCCCCGGCCTCTCTCCCCCACCGGCCAAGCCCCCTCTTTCCTAAGCCCACCGCCGGCCACATCACCATCCTCCCCCTCTTAATGTTGATTTCAATCTTCATTAAGACATTCCTAATTTAGCCTACATAATTTGGGAAAGGTTTCATTCTATTTGAAATTCAAATTTTAAATACTTTCTTAAATTAACCACGTTAAATTAGGAAAGTTTTCAAATTGAATGTAATTTAATTTTAAATTAGATTGGACTTCATTATTTCCTTCCTAATTTGGTTTCATGAACTAGGAATCTTTATTAACTCCCACAAATCCCTCCCAACCCCATGCATGCCGCCGACCCCTCCATGGGATCTCCCTCCTCTCCTCATTAATCTTCCTCCACTTGAATTTGATTTTCAAATTTCAAATTCTTAATTTCATTTTCCTATTTTACTAAAATCTGAAATTAATTTCAGATTTTATATTACTTTCTCTCTCCAAACCCAAACCCTAATTCAACAATAGCAAGCCCCTCTTCCCTTAGCCGCCCCTTCCTCCTTCCCACCTCTTGGAAACCTTCTTGCCTCATGAACTACACTCCAAGAAAGAAGAAGGCCTCCCTCCATCCACAATCCCCTTGACTAGTGCATGGCCGATCCGGATCGTGATTGTGGATTACTCTACGACTACCAAAGTTTAGTGGATATTCATCAATCCACCTTCTACCTCAATCCATAAGTGGATAACTCCGTAGAAGATTACATTAATCACATCTTATTCACGTTGGCGTCATCAATTGAAGAGCATCTACCATCCGGAAGTTGGCGGATCATTTGGTACCCACCCACGTCTTCTCCCTCTATGGCGAACTTTCGTTGGGCTACTACCATATGTGTCTTCTCAACTTTGGTGGCATCGTTTGGCTTGCTAAGATTCTCCCCCGCTAATCCTTACTAGACGAGCTTGAGTGAGGGAAACTCAAGGTAACTTTTCTATTTGTTAAGTGTGGGATCTCTTGTTTATAATATTTAAGTTTATCTTTATGATTGAGATCATTCTCAAGTGATTGTTATTCTATCTTGTAATTGATTGCGTTTACATTATTGATAGCCTTAAGTCTAAGCATCTAATCGTGTGAAACATTAGTTTATATTGCAAAGCTTAAATCAATTTCTTTATAATCTCTAATGCAATTCCTATTGGTTTCACTTCACTAATAGGTCATGATGGAGAAAAATGATTCATGTAGCCGATCCCACGGAGTGAGATAAATGTTTGATGTTGTTGTGCTATTATGTGCCCTAGCATTAAAAGAAGAATCTTACCAAACTTGTCAATCTTGGCTCATGATCATGCAATAATACTGCGATGAACAATGCAGTGTCTTTTGATTAATTTTCCTTTATTAGTTTGTGAGGAAAAAATATCATCATTTATAGGCATTCGCTTTCTTGGGATGCTTATATAGTTCCTAAGGAGTTTTATGGCATTCATTATGTGATAATTTTTGGCATGTTTTCTTCCATAGGGCATGTTTAGTGCATTACATCTTAAAATATAACTGACTCTTGCATTATAATTATATTTACTTTGCCATCAATACGACTCAAATATATGGCTTGTGTATGCAAGTACTTAAACATGCCAAACTTGCATGCATACAAATACATATATGCACTTGAGGGGATACACACAAACATTTAAATGAAATGGTTTTCTTAGGTTGCTCAACATGTTGATTGTTTAGTCCGCATTTATTTTCAATTCCATATATTTGCTTAGAAGTATTAATTATGCATTAAAGTAATTAAGATGTATCATCCATTTTGTTTTCTAAGAAAAATTTTCATGCGTATCTTTTTGGAGTTGATATTAGTTAATATTTATATAGCAATTTTTTAATTCAAATGTTGATTATTTTAATTAGTCAAGCTTAAGGAACTTAAGCTCTTAATGCCAACCAAACAATCAAATTATGCACTTGTTAGGCTTGTTGATTTAAACGACATAGGGGGATATGCTGGTGAAAAATAAAGCTAGGGTTTCAATGAATTTATCTCATAGGAATTCTACCACAAGGACATTTATTGTTCCACTGTATCTCCTCCCATTCTCAATAATGAGGGTCTTGGCATGATATACGCTATTTGCTCCATTGCGTCTCATGCATGATATGCGCTATTTGCTTTTGAGGGCCTTGGCATTCAATTCGTGTTATGAAGCTCTTGTGTGACGATTTATAATGCCTGTGCATGCAGTATTAGCACTGATGTTGGTTTGTTACACTAAATACGACTCATACGTTTATTTGGAAGTTTTTTTGCCCTTTGTTATGCATGTCCAAACTACTAAACCTATCTTCAATCACCTTATTTTCAAGAAACGTCACGCTTCCTTTTCTTCATAGATAATCATTTTTAAATTATCCTTTATAAGTTTGTCACTTTTCCAACTCGACATTCTCTTTTTTGCCACACTCAAGTTAGATATCGTTGACTCTTTTACAACTCAACATTTGAATCAACAAAAAATTGTCCACCTAATTGCAATTTTAATAAATTTATCTTTAAGTCTATGTGATATCCTTTTATCGCATAAGCTCATGTGCCATTTTTTTCTTTTTAACTATCTAGCCTTAATTCTAGAAGTTTTTGTGTTGTGGCATTCTTGTGTCACGATTTATAGAGCCTATGCATGCTCTATTGCTCTATTAACACAACAGTTGGTTTGTTCATAAGCAATGTACTCAGATGGTTGATTTGGAAGTGTTTCTTATCCATCGCTGTATATGGACAAACCATCGAATCCTATTTTCATTCTTCTTATTTTCAATACATATCACAACAACTTTTCTCCTAATATAATCATTTATTAATTTATCATTTCTAATTTTATTATAAATCCACCTTAACATTCTCATTTTTTTCTACATTCAACTTAGACATTAATGAGTCTTTAATGATTGCATGTTCCAGTCAATATAAAATTGCTGGCTGAATTGTGATTTTATAAAATTTACCTTTAAGCTTCTATGATTTCCTCTCATCTCACAAAACTCTCGAGGCACTTTTTTCGTCTTAACCATCAAACCTACCCGTAAGAGAATGTAGTGATTCCTATTTTAAGCATTCAATTCTGCTACGTACTACACCATAAATCGCATTCTAGCAATTCAGTCAGAGGGCTATGCATTCTTCTCCTCTAAAGTTTTTCTATAAAACAAAATTATCGTTAATTTTTTTATGATATATCCATTTTTCCCTACATAGCCGCCTTGTGATCTGTGAGCTATGTTTTTTTTGTTGCAGGTCTTCCAGGTTCAAATGTTCGTGTCAATCTTTCTGCTTCTGAGATCAAGCAATTGACTGATTGTATAATTGCTAAATCAAATGAGATACATGATTTAGTAGCTTCAGTTCACCTTGAAAAGGTATGTGGTTTCGTTGAGTGCTGCAATTTGCTGATGTTATTATGTATTGTATTGGCTATGTACGAACTATATTAATTCATTTTCCACCTATTGCTGATATTGTAATTTTTTGTCTCATTCTGCGACATTGTCCTAAGTCCTAACATCTCTTCTTTTGATATATAAATTTATTTATTGGAAGTTTCTTGAAGATGGAAAAGGTATAGGTTGCCTATAGAACTAAGATATGTTGCAGGATGGTAGATCTATTAGGGAATTGCACCTTCAATACTAAATCATATTTGATTTTAGCATGCTTATATATGGTCTTTATTTACTTTTTGAAAGAATAATTATATAATAGAACCAAACACGATTTTATGTCAACTAAAAACATGAAAAACAAAAAATAAAAATAGTTACTAATAGCCCCTTCCTAACAAAATTACAGCACTATAAATTTGACCAATACAAATATTAAGTGGAAAATTATGCACATCCACATTAGATACTAATTGCTATAGATGTGATAAAAGATTTTTTGGCTCTATATAAAAGGGGAGGAGTGGGGAAGGTTTGCTGGAGATACATGAACGAAATCATAGCCTTACATGAAAATTCCTGAACACATCGAGTAGCTTGCATTGCAGTTTAACGTTTATGAACGGTATAATACTCTGTATTTAAAAATCAAAATTTTATTTACAAATAAGAATCAATCAATGCATGGAACTTCTTCTATGCAGGATTTGGGGAGAGGTTGATGATATACTTGATACATAATGCAACATAATCATAGAATATATGTTTGGAAAATTTAGTAACAATTATAAGCTATCTAAAGGCCAGACCATGAAGAGGTGTAACAATACAGAACTTTTTTTAAACTACTGTGAGTTATTTTGAACTCTCAGATTCAATTTTAGATTAAGTTTTAATTTTTTTTAGAAATAGATTAAAGTCCTTGTAGGATAATAATCTGTTGTTCTTTGTCTAAGTTGGAAACCATCATCATAAATGAGCTCATCATGATTATAAATCTAATAATGTTCAGGAGTGGCTGAGGAGATCCACGATATTATTGATCATAGTGTACCATAATAGGTATATCATTAGATAATACTTCTGCTGTATCATCCATAGCTGTTTATACGAAATGAATGTATATTATGAGGTGGATTTCTAATGCTTTACTAAGCAAAAGAGAAACATTATTAGAAGTTGTCTTTACGTTTTCTAATTAAAGTCATTTGAAACTTTGAATCTTTCATTTAATTTATACACTGTTCAATTTTCTCATGATATTAAATTTATTTATTAAGATTTCAACTCTTCTACTGTATAGTCATTCTATTTCCATCATTTTCTACCTTGTATTCAACTTGATATGCTTGTATGAATTTCGTATATTCACCTCTTAATGTTTCAAGGTCCATGATGATACGTGGGAAATGTCGAAAATTAAGCACAAAATATGATTTGAAATGCAAGAGAAGGGAAGGATTAGTTAGTAGATGAGGTACATGAGATTTGTGGAATATTTGTGGGAGGTTTTTTGAGATAGAAGTAAGGTTGTGAACCTGATCCAATATGGAGTTAAGGTGGATCAACTCAAATTTATTTGATCCAACCTTTAAGGCTAGCTATCATTGTGATATCATTTCATGCGAAATTGACCTATTTATTTTGGTTCAAGGAAAAAAAATTGATTCAATTCCATTAAAATTGTCAACATTTTAAAGCTAAATTCGCCATCAAACATACATATACACGTGTCCATAATTTTAAGCTAAATTTGTCATCAATCATAAAGCAAGCATCCATAGCTTTGTGGTGTGTTTTGTATATTAATAATAGACTTCCTTCATCTGGATAGTTTAATACCCACAACTTTTTTTTCTTGTATTTTATTATGCTTTTGGGTGCTTAAGTTAACCATGTACTCGTGCCTTCTATTAGTCAACAAAAAAACACACGTGACATTGCATGTGATAACTTTTTTAATGTTCAACGACAAAATGATCTATCACCTTTTTGAGGTCTCTCAAGTTCCTTCAGCACGTAATTTCTTACCATAATGGAGTTGTTTTTGCTTTGTTACTACAAGGACATACATGTTGTGAGATCATACCTTTAGAGAACTAAATGAAGTAGTTTGTAAAGATGGACTGAATTAAAACATGGGGTCTATACCTCTGGGACCTGAGTGTAATTTACCTCATACGTTTTGTTATGCTTAGTAGCTGAAAATTACTGTCATTTTTTTATTTAAAAAGTTTTGGAAAACCTTCTCATTAGATGAAATAGAAGTATGATAAGAAAGGCACATAAAAATATGAATCAAATAAGCAAAAAAAAAAAAAAAAGAGCTTTCAAAATGATCTAGGGGCCTCTCAAGGAAATTTAAAGCTCTTCTTTTCTCCAAGATTTGTTGAGCCTTGATGCCGTGACTAGAGTTCATTCAAAAGCTCATGTATTGAATCTTTTTTTTTTCCATTACTGCTAGAGTTAGAAAATCTTCCACAGTTTCTTTAAATCTAAATATTTCGAAGCGCTGAGTGCGAGAGGAGATTCCAGGCTTCTTTGGCTTTCACTTTGATTGAGCAATTTCTCCACGATGAGAAAGAATGCAGAATGCTTAGCGTTAAAAGCGTCATATATCCCAAAAAGAGAGAGAATACACTTGCAAATGTATAATGAGAAGCTACAATTAAAAAGAAGAGATGAGAATAGCGCTCCCATGGAATTATACAGCAATCAGGGAGATTTTGATGCCAGATAATGTAGAAAGCTTTTTATGCATTGTTTCCAAAAAATGCAATCCATCATATAAAAGCAATTTTGAAAGGTTCTAGTGGGGATTGCGACTTAGGGTGATGAAGTCATTAATAAGAGTATACATTTTAGATATCTTGGGTTTATTTTTCACAGTGATGGTGAAATAAATGGGGCTATTATTTGTAGAATTCAAGTTGTTCGGTTGAAATGGAAGAATGCATCAAGCTTGTTGTGTGATAGAAAAGCACCCCTCAAACTTAAGAGAAAATTCTATAAGATTGTGGTGATATCTGCAATGCTTAATGGCGTAGAATTTTGGCCATTAAAATAGAAGCATAAAATTAAGTTAAGCATTGTAGAGATGAGAATGCTCAGGTGGATGAGTGGCTTTACTCTTAGAGACATAATACGAAATGAGCATATACTTGAAATGTTGGAGTAGCTCTAGTGACAAATAAGATTAGAGAGAGTCTCCTTAGATGGTTTGGTCACATAAAACGAAAGCCTTCTGATGACTCGGTTATGAGAGTGGATGTATTAGATTTGGCTTATGTTAAGCAAGGTGGAGATAGACCTAGAAAGACTTGGTTAGAAAATTTTACAAATGATCTTTTTTATTAGATTTAAATGAGAATTTGACTCTCAACAGAACACAATGAAGAAAATATATTCATGTAGCCGATCCCATGTAGTTGAATAAAGGCTTGATGTTATTGTTGTTGTTGTTGTATCCTTTTGGCTTTGTTTACATATTATCATGGTATATTAATGCATTTTGTAAGTGGTTGGTGAAGCTTCTACTTATTATCCCATATGATTGTGGTTTGTTAATGCATTTTTCATGTGGTTAGTGAAGCTTTTACATATAACCTAATGCAGGTATCATGCATGAATGCTATTGCTCCTTTCTTTTGTAATTCAATTCTGCCTCTTCCTCTCCTCCATAAAATGAGAACCTTATTTATTTTTTCTTTTCATCCTTTTGGCTTTGTTTACATATAGTCAAAGCATGTTAATGCATTTTATAAGTGGTTAGTGAAGCTTCTACATATTATCCCATATGATTGTGGTTTGTTAATGAAAATTTTAAGTGGACAGTGAAGCTTTTACGTGTACTCTAATGCAGGTATCATACATTAATGCTGTTGCTCCTTTAGTGGATCTAGAAGAATACCAGTATCCATTGGTGCAATCTTGCATTTTTCAAAAGATGGTGGCTACTTCAGATGATGTTCGGAAAGCAAGTGCTGATGCCGAGAGGAGACTTGATTCTCACTTTCTAATGTGCAGGTGCCTCTTTTTGCTCCTCTCGTTCTATTCTTACAATATCTTTTCTGCTATGTCCATTATTGTGCATTGCTTGTGATAACTAGGGATGCATAAGCTAAGTAGTGAAATGTTTTTCATTAGTAATTCCTTATTGTAGAGTGCAATTTTTTAAATTGCAATGCGATACACAATGATTCTTTTTTGTTTAAATGTGCAAAATGGAACAACATTTTTGTTAATTAAAGTGTCACGACTTGTATATCATGTATATAAATATTACGAGCTTATAGTACTCATTTACTTACTGAGAACTAAACCTTATATGGTAATAATTTTCAGCATAACATACAATAACAATAATAAAACATGGATTATATAGAAACGATAATCCATAGATATGTTGAATGAAAGAAAATTGAAGATCTAAAGGCGTAAATGTATAATGAATACTTGAAAATCTATGATTCCTCGTAAGTTTGAGAGTTATGACTTAGTTTGGAGGGTTTGCTTGTGCAAGAATTGAGAAGTTGATAGAAGGGAAGCCTTAAGATTGAGAGGCAAGAGCTACAATTGCATGAGTAAGAATGACCAAAAGGGGAAAAATGGAGGAAAAGCTTGTGATAATTGTTCACTCATTTTCAAATCAAGTTGACTCAATTTAATTAAATCGAATTAGTCGATTTAATTTCATCTCAATTTTTGACTTGAAATGACTCGATTTAATTGAATCAAACAAATAAGTTCAAATTAATTAAATGATTTCATTCAACGTAGCCCCGTAATAGCTAAATCAAGTAGAATTGAACCTAATTGAGTAAAATCAAATCAATTTTTTTAATCAATCCAATTAATTTGGCTAAATCAAATCAATTAACCAAATTTACTGGTTCAGTTCTTTTTATTCAGCCTTAGTTTGGCTCTATTGAGTCAAGGTAAACTCTACTGAATTTAATTCATTCATTTGATTCAGCCAATAACCTCAGCCCACAGCCAAATCCAGCCTTGAAATAGCTTGCCTTGTCCTTCTTTAGCTGTCCATAGCCCAGCTGTGTGAATCGAGTGGCTGGGGACGAACAAAGGAGAGCAACCAAGTGCGTAGGGGTTATTTTTTCATGCTTTTTCCATGATCTCCCTTGGACGAATGTCATTAGCCATTGGGGTTCAGTTGAGATTGCATCTAGGCCATCTCCTCACAATCATAGAGGAAGATGATCGTCCTTCAGCATCTTGTCCTAACTTTCATGCATGAAGGCTAGGGGGAAACGAAGAGCAATCTGGAGATTGCTTTTTGATTTTGAGAATTTGTGGCGAGAGTGATTGGGGAACCATAGAGAAGAGAATTTTTTTTTTTTTTTTACTTTGTCTTGGAGTGAAAGTGATGATAACAATAACTAGACAAAGACACCATTTTATGATGCACCATTCTCATCGTCATTTGTTCAGCTTACTTTTCGACTTCTTCCTTTCACATCCACTTTGATAAGCTGACGCTGGTTACAATTTTTGGAATAGTCCAAGTATCCACGAGCGACCTTGTTAGTTCCAATTGTATTTGTCTCTACTAGATGAAGGCACTATGATTGATGACTACTGAACACTAGCTTCACTGTGGTACAACTCTTTAAAACTCAGAAAGCCTAGGTTTATTAGCCTTGTGATTGTATGTGTGAGGAACCCATTTAGCCATAGGTCCTTTTAGATTGCCTTGGTTAAACTTCTCACCGTCATCTACTTTAACCCATGAAATCCTGTGATTTTCTATAGATGATTTTTATTCAATAACTTAAGAGGATGACATTGTTGGGTTATCGGATTTGAATGTGATATGCCCCCCCATGCATGAAATTTGCGTTCATGCTGGACCTACATATTCATTTGCATCAAATCCTAGGTTTAATTTAGCTGTTGAACCTTCTAATTCAAATGGTTATGCACTTGTTCAACTCAAAACAAGTTGCATTTGATTCCTATCAAACATAGAGTATGACAAAAATGGCCTAATAGATGATAGGTTTCTATTTGCTAGGGTGCTCAATTTCTTGAAATTGTGGAAAAATAGTAAATAAGTTTATTTTAATTCTAAAATACTTGAAACTAATTTAGAATATTTTATGGACCCTTAAAGACCCCAAGCTATTTTGGACTCTGTCGATTTGAGAGGTATGAGAGGGAAAACACTTACTTTATTATACAATATACTCCCTATTTATAAATCTATACGAGTGGTCTAATGAAGAGCAAATAACTACAGAATAATTGCTGAAATAAAATCCTTCCTAAATCAGATGTCTAGCTATGGAAGGTACTCAATGTGTTTCTAGAAGGCTTCCCCCGGATCTATCTTTGTAGTCGTTGGATTTATGAGGGAACTGAGGATTGAGATTTAACACTCCTCCTCAAGTTAGAGAATACAGATATGTCATTACCAGCTTGTCAATCATTCTGAGAAGGATAGAGTTGTCCTATCCCTTGGTGAGGAAATATGCAAGTTGATCTTTAGATGGCACATGGTTGATACATATGAGACAACTGTCTAACTTTTCTTTAACAAAGTGTCTGCCTACTTTTTCGTGCTTGGTCCTGTCATGCTGGACTGAATTGTGGGCTAAGTTGATTATTGATTTGTTGTCACAATGTAGTTTCATGGGACCTTTCCACTTGATATTTAGATATTCTAAAATTATTTTGATCCAGAGTAACTCTTATATTCCCAAGGCCTTAGCTCTATATTCTGCCTCTGCACTTGATCTTGCCACCACATTTTGTTTCTTGCTTCTCCATGAAACTAGGTTCCCTCCAAGAAATGTGCACTATTTGGAGGTAGATCTTCTGTCTACTAGCGATCCTACATAATCAGCAGCAGTGTATACTTTTAGAGTCTTTCCTTGATTTCTCTAAAGAGAATCCCTATACATAGAAGGTGGTCTCGATGGGGTGTACGATGTTGGGGGCTCCCTAGCTCGTTTAAGAGTATCAAAACGTTCAGTGGTGTCCTTACGAAGTTTGGCTTGGTCGGCTTGATTCTCTTTGAGTTGCTAGCTAATGGTGTTCATTTTATCTACCAAAAGATCTAAAGTCCTTCCAAGTTGTTCCGGGTCCATAGCTAGACACTAGGGGATACTTGGGGATGAATCTAGAAAGAGGACAGCACCTAGATGCAATGATAGACTCTCTAAAATGACACTAAACGATGCAGAAATTACTTGGACAACAAACTACAATAAGGAGTTAAGTAACCTAAGCAACTTGAAAGGTTGTTATGTTAAGGGCAGCAGCACCTAGATACTTAAGAAACTCACCAAATGAGTGCAGGAATTTACTGGAAAGCAAACACAACTGTGACTTAAAATGACTTAAAAGATTAAAAGCATGCAAAATTACATAAGCATGATTAAGCAATAGCCTAGGATGTTTTCTAGCATGAATATCCAAAGCTAACCATGCTTTGATAGGAGATGATGCAGGATTAAGATGCTTTGAAATGAAAGCAATAAGAATTAGCACGATTTCTTGATAAAACAATTATGATTAGAACTATTAGCAATTTAAAACGATAAAGTAAAACAAGAGAGGGGTGGCTACGCTCAGGATTAGGGTTTATGTAGGAAAAGACTTTAAAATTTGAAGTTAATTTCAGATTTAGATTTGGAGGGATATGGGGAATTAGAAATTTGAAATTAATTCCTAAAAGGAGTTAGGAATTAATGGGAGGGGATGGGGATTGAAGAGAGAAGGAGGGGCGGCTAGGAGAGAGGGGCCGGCGGCTATAGTGGGCCTAGGAGTTGATTGGGGAGGTTTAAACACCTTCCATATGAGAGAACTCCTCATAAAGCAAGAGGCTCTCATCAAATTTAATTGAAATTTTATTGGAGGATCAATTTAGAAACTTTCCAAAAATAGATTTAGTATTTTAGGAAAGATTTTAAATTTCAAATTAGAGGGATTTGAATTCAAAATCATTCCTAATCATACTAAGCTAAAATAGGTAATAAAATTTGGGAGGAAAAAGGGGCTAGGGCCGACGGATAGCTTGGGCTCGGGCAAGGGTTTCGCGTCTAGGTCTTGACTGTGGGGAGGAGGGGGGATGGATTTTGATGGTGGCTGATGGGAGATGGTGGGGAGGTAGGGGCGGCCGGTGGTGGAGTTTGGAGGAGGTGGCCGGTGGCTTTGAGTAGAGATGAAAAGGAAAAAAAAAGGAAAGGAAAAGAACCACGAACCCGGCCGTCTTCAAGGTTGGTGGGTGTTCTGATATTTCCCTAACCTAGGGATCTCTCTCCAATCTCTCTCAAGTTCTCATAAGAACTCAAGGGGAAAAATTTTCTCATTCATTCATTAGCTTTCAAAGAGAAACATAGGGGCTATAAATAGCCTCATACAAAGGACTCAAAATAAGAAAGACGACAATGCCCTCAAGGCTTACATACGACCTCTTTTAAGCAAGGGGTAAAAAATGGAAAATAGCTACAACATAATAAAAGACAAATAACATAATAATAAAAGAAAGCAAAGACACAAACATATATCGACTCGATCGTGGCTGTAGATCGACGGCCATGCCTCTGCTATACTTTCCATGCTTTGATGTCCTCATCAGGAAGATTGTCATTTTTTGCTCTAAAATTATTAGGTTTTATTAAGTAGTTTCAAAGGCAATGCAAGGGTTGATTAACAACTATTAGATTGAAGATTTTGGAGGGGCTTGATGGTCATTCTTTCCCAATCCTATTATGATTGTTTTGGGTGGCTAGTTTGTTTCATTTTTTGGCTTCATTCATTTCTTCCAGCAAATGAGAGAGAGGGGAGCGATTCTAGGAGAAAAGAGATGCGAGGGCTGTATGATTTGATCAATCTAGAAGAAAAAGAGAAAAGTTAGAGTGGTTGCTAGTTTCATTTTCTCCCTTCGTTCCTCTTTGATCGAGAGCATCCGTGTGACTTGCTATAGACGGAACTGAGAGGAAGAAGCACCGACTTCCTCTTATGGGCGACCGTTGTAATTGAATGATTAATTAATCTTTATTTGAAATAAACGTTATAATTAAAGACTTCAAATTTTTTAGAAATTTCTAATGAACAAGTGCTAAACTTATGAATTTAATGGTTTTATTCCTCCTCTGTGGGATTGAGCAAATGCATGAAACCTTAAATTTATTAAAGATTTATTTAAGGTAAGTGAAGTGCTTATGCATTTGCTCTATCCCTTAGAGGGAACAAAACTATTAAATTCATAAGCCTATGACCTGCATATAAGCAAGCAGATTTAAAATCTTTACAATACTTTTTGCATTTATTACTCAATCTTGATATACAAAGAATCTATAATTTTTTTTACATTGACTCTTTACATTTACATTTATCCTATTTACATTCTATATTAATTCTTTACAATAAAGTAAACTTGACTTTGACTGGAGTCAATGTAAAAGATGGAGGCGATTGAATCTCTTTAATTCATTGTCCAAGTGATCTCCACAATTCTTCGCAAGACGAATAAGCAAGCAATGGAAATAGTGGTTAGCAATGAAGTTATTTAAATTGAAAATGAATGAACTGTAAATTTATTCAAAGTAAGATAGACTTAACTTTTTTTTTAATGCTTGTTTTCTAGCTTTACTTCTCCAAACTTTACTATCCAAATATTTACGATTCTCTCACAAATGTCATAAACAAACAAATAAAAAGAACAATGGTTGGAAGATATTATTTAAATTGAAATGTCAATGAATATAAATATGAAAAATAATGAATATTTACCTTTATTCGGGCTTCTTCTCTAGCTTTGCTTGATTTATTTTATAGGCTCAAGTTGGAAGAGGCACTTACGTATGAACCTCTCCAACTAGGTGTAAATCATATGATGATGAAAGTATATGAATACTTTACACTAGCTTCCATTCAATGCATTACATGTATATATAATGGTAATGGAGAAATGAAAAACCCACTGAACGATCTACTCGCTTTGTAATAACAAAGAAGACCTAGCAAAAGTGTCTACATAAGGTGATTTCAGATGTTTGTTAAAATGCTGAAGAATTCAGCTAAATGTTTATCTTTCTAAAAGGATGATTGGGCAGCATCTCTTGTAAAATTTGCAAATCATTTATATAAAAAACTAGATTGTTAAACTAGCAAGTCACCACAAGAAATTCTCTCTAAAATTAGAAAAACCAAAGCTCTCTGAAATTTATACTTTTAAATATCGAATTAAATGGCTGCAGGTTTTACTTGATTTCAAGAGGCAGATGATTAATTGCAGCAGCCATTTATGCTTGTCATTTGATTTGTAGAAAAAGGGTGACAAGAAAATAATCGTTGGTATGTTGTTCTTACTCGTCGAAGGAAGAGGCTCTAAAACCGGATGCTATTCTTGATTCTTCTTCCAGGGCACACACAAGAGAAAGCCGGTTCTTCCTCTCAGTTCTGTCTACAGTAAGTCGCACACAAACTCTCTATCTAAGAGGAACGAAGGTAGAAAATGAAACTAGCAGACCTTTGCTCGTCTCTTTTTTTTTTTTTTTTTTTTTATGGATCGAACAAACCACACATTCCTCTCGTCTCGTCTCCTGGAATAGCTCCTCTTTCTCTCTCTCTCTCTCATTTGTTGGAAGAAATGAATGGAGCCAAAAAATGAAACAAGTTTGCTTCCAAAAACACCCTAAGGGGCTGTTTGGCAAAATAAATTATGCAGGGTAAACGGGATTTGAGCGCCCCGTAAATCTCACGGTAGAATAAATCCTCTGTTTCGCTCTTTTTGTCGTAAATCCCAAATTTATTAAATAATACAGTTCGGTGGATTTACGTGATTTGGCTAAAGAAGCACGTGAAAGGGAGAAAATGGTTACCTTCGCAACAAGCTCCCTCCCTCTGATCCAACAGAGAACGGCGACTTGTCGTTACCTTCGATCCAACAGGAAGGAACATCGTCGAAGGAGACAAATAGGCTCTTTCGAAACTATTACCTCTCACGTGAAGCACAAGCAACGTAGAACTATTAGAGAAGAAGAAAAGCAAATCCTAGGCCTGCGGCTAATGAGAAGCCAACAAAGAGTCATTCTGCCACAGGAAATTAATTAATTTAATACAACTAATTTAATTAAAATTAATAAAAAAAATATAATGTAATTAATAAATAATTATTAGTATGATTAGTAATTAAAAATTAATATTATTATCTTATTTGGTATAATTTGATATAGAATTTATTAATTATATAATTAATAGTGTAATTAAATAATTAATGAGTAGTAGAACCAATAAGTGATTAATAAGATAATTAATTGTATAATTAGTAATTAAAATAATTAATACCACTTAAATAGCTAATTAAATTATTAGTAGGAGTATTAATTAAATATATGGTTTTTCAAAGAATGATTAACTAATTAATTAGATTTCAAATTCTTATTAAATTAATACTTAAATAAGTAATTTGATATTTAATGTTGTAATTTGTAATTAATTTATCAGTTAAATTATTTCATAATTAAGCTAATTTCTAATTATATTATTTTTTATTATAACTTATTAACAGTAATTAAAATTAAAATTGATAAGTAACTTGTACTTAACACTTAAATTAAATTCAAAATATAAGAAATTTAAGTGAACTAATCACCTTAAATTCTGGATTACATTTCCAAACAATTTCACAGGATTTAATTGGATTTATCACTTGACTTGCCAAACGATTTTCAGGATTTAACAATTCTAGGATTTACTAAATACAGGATTTACTAAATCCTAAATAATTTAATCCTGTTGGTTGCCAAACATCCCCTTCAAATTCTTCAATCTAATGGCACTATTAATCATCCCTTGTATTGCCCTTGATAGTTTTTGTAAAACTTGATAATTTTGGAGCAAAGAATGACCATCTTGCTCTCTAATCTAATTTTATTCCATGATTGAAACTTATTGCTTGATTTATGAGATATGTTGAGGGCTAAATTAATCAAATGCATTTAGAAAATATTAGAGATCTTATTTGAAATAAAATAGCTAAATTATGTAGCCAAAATTTTGGAATTTAAGTTTTAATTAATTTGGTTTAATCTATTTACTTTTTACGTCAGTTTAAGTGAAATTCATTTAGGAAGAGTTTGAAACGGGTCGATCGACGTCGTCAGATCTGAATTAGACTGTAGTCGGGTCGAATCAGTTAATTCTTCTATTTATTTTTTCTTATTATTTGAAATTATTCTTATAAAGAATTCTCATATTTTTAATTTTATATATTTATTTATCGATTTAGTTATTTTGATTTTATGTTTTAATGATAAAATTTATTAGATTTTATATTATTTTAAATTTAATTTAATTTAATTTTTAGATTTATTAAAAAAAGACCCTTTAACATTCTCTCCTTAGCACATGTTAAACGGTGTCTGATTCGGGGATGAATAGATTCAATCTATCTGTCTCGCCGAGCCAGACACAACATTGCAATTTGTGTTGTGAATGAGGCCTTGATCGAGAAATTTATGTGAGATACGATTGTTTATGAAAATTTTGAAGACACGAATTAACGTAAAACTAGGACTGCAAATGAACCAAGCCGAGTTGAGTATGTGAGTGTTCATGTTTGAGTTTATTTATTATCAGTTTGTTTAAGTTTGGTTCATGTTTGATTTGAGCTTTATTGTTTTTGTTCATGTCTAGTTCGTTTAAATTAATGAGTGTTCATGTTTGGTTCATTTAGTGCTTATCAATTTTTAAACAAACAAGCTTTGACAAGATATAAATGAGCTCTACTTCTAGATGTTCATTAACTTAACAAACGAGCTTTATCCAACCTCCGAACAAATAATTACATCGACCATGTTCGTGAACATATTTATGAATTTTTTTAAACTATCAAACAAGCATGTTCGTGAACATATCTAATGAGTATTCCTGAGCTATCAAATGAGCAAGTTCATGGACATATATAACTAGTTTTTTTGAGGTACCAAATGAGCTTGTTCCCGAACAAGCGATCTATGATTCATCTCATATTTTGTTGATTAACATTTTAAACAAACAATGTAGTAAACATGGACAAATGTGAAATGTCTCTTTTTGATGAACAAATTCAATCTATTGAAGGTATAAAATAAAATTTAATTAAATTTATAATAAATACAATTGTCTATGTAAAATAAAAATAAGATTAATCAATATGAATATATTTTCAAATGAAGCTTATCTGTTGCATTTCTCTCCATTTGGTACAACAGCTGAAAATCTTCTGCGTTCATAGAAAGACTTAAATGGTTTGTTTGCATATATTATAATATGTAATAAGTTTAAATTTTATTATTTAACAATAATTATATAGTTATAATAAATATAAAATATTTATATTATGTATATTAATTTTATAATCAAATATTAATTGAGTTTTTATCGAGCTTATTTACGAGTTCTGAATACATTGATATGATTAATGAAGCTTGATAGGATATGCACAAGTGAGGTTACATGTGTGGAATGCGACATGCATGGGGATTGGGGAATATATGATATGTGTGAGCTAGGTACGATTTCTTGTGCTGCAAGCAGAGCGGGCATGTTGGTGGCGAGTAGAGAAATGTTAGGTGATGAGCGGAGTGAATGTGTGAGATGCACGGGAGTTGGCATGTGAAGTGCGTAGGTAGCTCTTTTGTGTGCGTGGCGCAAAGCAGGTGCATGGGTGAGTTAGCGTGTGAGAGGAGCTCAAGTTTTTTTTTTAAATTTTTTTCACAGTAAACACGAAATCATTATAATTTTTTTTTTTTGGTTTTTTGAGAATAGAAAGAATCTACATAAAAGGGGAATAACTGAAGGAGGTAAAGGGAATATTAGCGATTGACTAGATTAGAAGAATGAATGTATCATTGCAAGGTAGACCACAAGAAAGCATGAAGGTGCTCTGTTAGCAATGATTAGCAATGACTAGGGCACCCTTTTGGTATATGTAAACAAATCTAGAGGACCTTATTTGCTTGACAGCATAACAATTCGGAGTGAGTAGTGGTTTAGACTGTGATCTTGGCTATTTCAATTGCCTTTTTGTTGTTTTCCTTTTTGGATTGATATTTTTTATTCAAAATGCTGGAGTTGCAGATTGTTTGTCATATTTTTATGAAATTGTGCTTCCTGATCTTTTTTGAATTTTAGGAGTGAAAATATTCCTTTCTGAATGATTGAACAGATGCATTGGTGATTTATTGCTATTTTTAATTTTTTTTCTGCAATATATGGCTTGAAAATTGTTTGCAATCTTGCTATTTAATGGAAAAATGCTTAAAATGGTATAATTCGTCTCATAGTGTTGTTTGGTGCGCATTGTTTTTGTTATATTTAATAAGGCTCTTGAGCTTAAGCTTTTTCATGGCATAAGTAACACAATGTAGCAAATCCTAAGCGCTGAATGAAATGCTGAATGATTCTGGATGTCTCGCACCGCTGCAGAAGAGAAATTAAGCCTCTCATATTTAGATATGACATATATTGATTTAATGCCATTGAAATATTCTGACAGAATATTGGTATAAGGTTTTTGTTAATCTATGCAAGGTAATCAGAAAGCGTGAAGATGTTTACCGTGTCATCAAGGCCTTTGAGAACATGGGTGAATGGCTAGGTCCGGAAGCAAAACGTTATGTTCAGTGCTTGGTATGTAAAGTTATGACATGTGTGCGATTGATTGTCTAATTATTGTATTCAATATCATTTTATGTCTCTAATGTTGTTTGGATGCCCTTTTTATTTCTTCTTTACAAACATTGGGATAGTAATCTTGCTTGTTATCTTATTATTTTATATGAAGAGAACTTATATCAACAACACCTTTGAGTTACCTTTTTCTCTTTGAAATATAGTTGGGTTGCTTGTCTCATGCAAGTTTTGCTAATTTTAAAGTGTAATTTTCTGTCTTGAAAAATCTTTATGCTATATATTTATCTTGACATAAAGTAGAGGTATGAATCTTATGCATTTTTAGTTATCTCATTTAGTGTTTTTTTGTGTGTTTGCTATTGTTTTGATGTAATCTTTGTTTTAATAGCTGAGCTGCATCAACAAGTGAATTTCAAGTATCTCTTTGGGTTTTCAAATTTAAACACCATTTCATCATCTTTATATAATTAATTTCTTTATCAAAATTTTCCTTTTCTTTATTTAATGTATTTTGAAACATTGCCCTTTTATTTTTGAGATGCATACTCTATGTTGAAAAATGCCCGATTTGTTTAATACAATGAGACATAAAAATTCTACCTAGGTAAAATTTCCATAAATCATGAATTCTCCTTCAATTTCTTATGATTGTACCTTCTTGCGGAAAATCAACCGTTTTGTTCTGTTTTAGATTTCACATGCCCATTTGAACACATTAAAAAAAAGCCTTTTGAAATTCCAATTGGAAGTTTTAAATAAGTGAAATATCAAATTTTCACTTTTTAACAAATTTCTAGTTTTTAACTCTGACATGCCAACTGCATGCTATGCACTTAAAATATTGACAATTCCAAAAGGTTACTCGGAGGACTTTATAATTTTGGTTTGAGGATTTCTTTCATGCAAACCTTTTTATTTACTTATCTCTTACTAGCAGAAGGAGAACTCTCTGTTAAGGATGTAATAAGGATTTGTATGTCATTTACTCTGAGGATTACATTCCATTTTTTGGATTATCTCTTTAATTTGCAGCTTTAGATTTGATTGCTGCTTCTTTGTTTAGAGGAGATGAGGGGTGATGTTAGTAAACTTACCGGTGGCCTTAATCTAAATAATCACAATACATTTGTAAATTTTTGTTGAATCTTTAACCCAAGGAGTTATATTTGGTTTTATCTATGCTATTAGTTTTATAGTTACATATTGTTCTTAGATTGTTTAACATGTTGCTAGTACAATCATCTTAATCCAACTATTGTTTTTATTAGAGGAGTTAAAAAATGGCTTATACACATTGAAACTCTCAGTTGGGATTTATAGGCACAAAAAAGAGGCTTGTATATGCTTCAATTATTAGATTTTTTTAGTGGGTCGTATGCTTGCTAAAAATATATTGTATATAGGCCATTCTATGTGATGCTCGAATCCTGCATCTATAAGCCTTTAAATCATATACACTATTTGTTTCCATGCCGTATGAGTAACATATTTAATGAAGCCTAAAAGAGTTTGGAAGAGCGTTAGACTACCACCCTCTCTATTCATGGTACTAGTTTTTTATTCTTCGGTGGTTCTCAACTGCAATAAGTTTCTGTAGAAGTCAAAGTAAGGAAGTTTTATCTTTTTAGTGTTTTAATCTTGTTCTTGTTGCATTTTCTACCAAATTCAATGTTAGTGTTGTGGTTTTTAGTAGTGCTTCCATGCGACACAAGTAATGGAAGGCAAGACTATTATGATTTTTGAATTTGACAAGAATTTTGGCAGCATTTGCACATAGCACAGTTTTGGGGAAATTAGGCAGGTCACTGGAGCCTACTTTCCTTGCCAAAAGGGGTTGTTACATGTTGTGCACAAAGCACTTTGGTGAGATTGGATCATCTCTCCCATGCTACAAAAGATGGTTTAGGTTTGGTTGTGCACCAACAATCTTGGTGAAGATCCCACTCATGTCTAGAATGCTCATACTGTCAACATAAACTTTGCGGGGATCAAAGAAATCCCATGTCAACTAGTGGCGAATTGCGCCCTTCTTATATTTGTATAGGGAGAATGGATCTCCTCTTAGGCATTTGAGATATGTGGGTCTGAAATTCAGTTGAGAATTGGAGGGGGGATACTTTGCTTTTCTTTTCTTCTTGGAGTGGGACCATGTTATGGTCTGCTTGATAATTGATTAGTCTTAATGTTAGACTTGATTTTGGCCCTATGTATGTTTGCTCAACCCTTAAGTGTACATGCGAGGCATGCATTTATCCTTGACTTGCATATTCCTCCTACCTAGCATACGTATTCAATTATAAGGCCATTTTTGGGACTTTTGGTCAACAAGAATGAAACCTTGACTTTGATGGTGATTTGGCAATCCAAAAATACTCTTAAGATGCCAATTATGGAGTCAACCTTTTCAAAGTTGTGGCTTAATCCTATTTTGAACTTGTGGAACTTTCAGGATGTAAAGAAAATATAAGGAAAGATTAGATAACCCTTGGACTATAAATGTTATAAAGTTGGTTATTTAGTTATACTTGTTTAGGATAATTTATTTGGTATGTTTTTTGAACTTTGATTATTATGTAAATAGAAAATTTGTTATTTTGTTCAATGTACTTTATTTGGATATTTAATATTTTATACTATCCAAAATTACTCATTAATATTATTTTATTAAGCAATACCATTTGGTGAGCAGTAGGATTGCTTAGCACCCCAACATTAGGTAGCTGTATCGTCTTATGAGCCTATAGAACTGTGTAAAAAAATGCTTAAACTTCGCCTATGTGCTCATCTGTGCAAAGTGAGATGCTAATATAAAATAGTTACTACACTTAATAAATTTATTTTAATTATGAATAATTCTTTTAAATGTTATGAAATAATAATTTACATTTTAACTATTATATTTAGAAAAAATAATCTTCATATTTTTGTTCCTTTTCAAATTCCAGAATCTTTGTAAAAAAATTGTCTCAAGGAAAATACCAAGAATCAGTGCTCTTAAAAAAGGCCTTGAGCAAAACGAAGCGATGTTTTTGCCTTGCACATCACTTTCCTATGAAAAGCGCATGTCGTGCCGCTTTGTCGCATCACATGATATTATTACGCGCTTGACTCCTACTTAGGCTTAAACCATGGTTTAGATTTTATGATTCAATTCAACATTTGCCATAATAACTGGGGCACGAATGTTTGCTTCTCCTTACCGTTTCTCATAAGCCGCCTCAATTTAATGCTCATTTGTTCTCCATTCGTTTATGTTGAAGCTAGTCACTTCTTTGTGTTTTTCCTCTTCACGCTCTCTCCTATGTTGACTATTATTATATGCTCTCATTGATTCTTACTGTTGGCACATATAGCTTCTCACTCAGAAAATTTCTTTTTAGAATGCTTCTTGGCTTATCCTATGTATGCTTCTTAATAACTAATCTTCATTCTGTTTTGCTTCATACTGAGTCCTCTTGGTCTCTAGATGGTCGCTCAATCTCATGAGTATTCTTCTTTGTTTGATATGTTTCATGACCTAATTATTTGTACCTTCAATTCTGTATTTTGGCTTTTTGATGGTTGTAAATTTTGTTATTTAATATCATTATACTTGCTGAAATTATTACTTGTTATAGTTTAAGTTAAGTTTGTAAAATGATTGCTGCATGTAGATAATGTGTTTCTTGCAAGTCATGAGTGCTCTAGTTAGTAAATACTTTGCTTTGCTTTCTCTTTGCGCATAGAAGCAAAAAATAAGGTCTTGTGCATTGCACTGCTTTTAGCTCTTTGAAAGCAATGCCAAGAAGACATTTAAATAACCAAATTGATTAAATTACTTTAATCTATAAGATGCATAACCAGAAAAAATGAATAAACTAATCTTTGCTATTTTTTCGATTTTCTTGAGCAATAATTTTCTGGTCTTTAATCTTCATCAATAGATCATACTGTTCTATCTCTTCGACTATTTCTTGAACTAATCTTTTTTTAACACTATAGAACTTAAGAGTTGTATCACAGTGTGCATCTTTTTTCTTTCTATGATTTATAATGCCCTTCACCTAATGTCAATATGCCATTTTCAAAAATTGACGCATCTTCTATGATTGAAGTATTACTGCAAACTAATGCTCTGCATTTGCTGCATTTCCTCTTGCCTTAAGGGCGGGCGCTTACATGGAAAATTCTTTTATAATGATACTCTCCTAAGAGATTTTTAGGAAACACTTGATGATGATCTCAAGTGAAAACTAATGATCTTGACAAAAACAGCAAGAATGATTAACCAATCCAAAAGAAAAACATGAAAAATAGTTTTTTATTGGAATAACAAGATACAATTGATCCTCTATTCTGTTGACTGTACAAAAATATAGAACAAATTTTTTTTTTCAGAGCAACCGACATACCTCCACGCCGGCCCCATCTTGCCAAAACGACGTATCTCTTTGCACAATAACCGGTTACTTCACGATAAAAGGGAGAAGCAGAGAGAAAAAAAAAAACTTACGCTCATTCGCTCCGATTCCGGTACTCTCGTGGTTGTTCAAATTCGTTGCTTCAGAGGAGAAGTCTAGGGCTTGCCCTTAATCTTCTCTTTTCGTCGTTACTGTTCGGCTCCGTTGCTTCGCGTGCAGAGATTGCACGCGCTGCTTCTTCCACTCCCTGTGGCTGTGCGACTTCGGCTCCTTCGATCCCGTCCGACTCTGTTCCTCCGAGAGATTGCACATGCCGCTTCTGCGGCTCTTTCCCAGAGAGCGAACGAGCCGCTCTTCGGCTCCTTCATTGCAGTCCAACTTCGCTCCTCTGATTGACACCGCCAGTCGACTCCAACAACCCGTATCCGATGCCGACCCTGCCGGTCAACTCCGATAGGTCAAATCCCATCGCCGGTCTGCCGCCTCCGCCGTCGACCAAGAGATCCCGACTCCATGCTTGGCCTCCAATCCTACCTAGCCTGATCGGGCTTCATCCCGTGTCCCTCCCTCTTTTTATTATATTATATATTATAATATATAGTATAATATGTATTATAATATAAAGTTATATAATAATACATATACATATATTATATATTATATTATATTGTATAATGTTATATTAAATAAAAAAAAGAGACAAAGAGAGATGGAAAGAAATAAGAAATCTTTCAAACAGGTGTCGAAGACCCCGACCATCATACCTTAGGTCCGACCGGGATGGTTTGAAATCGAAGATCTCGTGCCGTCGACTTTAAGTCCGGCCGAGATGGTTTTAAATTTTGAAGACCCGCGCCATCGATCTTAGATCTGGGTTGATGATTTTATAATTCGAAGACCCCACGCAGTCGATCTTAGATCATTGTGGGATTGTTTAAATTCGAAGGCCCTACGCCGTTGACCTTAGGTTCGGGTAGGAAGAAATTCCTGCAATGGCCGTCGTGATTTCTCCCTCGGTGGGGAGGAGACGTCGGGAGGCTGCTGATATTTACTCAAAATCCAAAGGGAAATTCAATTTGAATATTGAATCAACTAAAATATCAAAAGTGATTTTTTAATATCGTCAATGCGTAAAAGCGGAGAACCTACAAGCACTCATTCTCCTCCTGTCCCACTAACCTAAATGTTTCTTTTAAGAGCTTTTGAAATTCAAAATTTTAAAAAAAATTCAAGAGTTATTTAAAATATGATAGTAATTTTAAAATCTGAGAACAACTTTGAAATTCGAGAGTTTTAAAATCCAAGAGCCGTTATTTTTTTTTTTAAATATATATTTTGGTTAATTAAATTAATTAATCAAAATTCACTTCTTTCTTAAAAAAAATAAAAAAATAAAAATAAAATGAAGAGGAAGAAAGAATGTTTTCCCACTATTTTGACATATACAAGCTCTCAACCTCTCCAAACAACTCTCAAAATAATAAACTGCTCTCCAAAGCTCTCATGTACAAGCTTTTACGGCTACTTGTATACTCTATCTTTTGCAACTGTAAGTCTCAACTACTGCAACCATTGGCTACGAACAACTACAAACAAACATATGAAGATTCAGTGTATCATAAATAAATTGAATGAATGCTGATAAATCTAAGCTACAGCAGGTAGAACAAAGCACTAGAAAGCAAGAAAAGTTGAGACTAAAATATTTGGGCTACCCTCAATGAAGGCCATAAGTCCCACTATCAGGGCAACTCCTAATTGGAGCCGTAAGCCCCAAATTAAACAAATTAACGGGCAACTTCTAGGGAAGCCATAAGCCCCTACCCAAATTAAATCAAACTAAAATCCACACCTAACCACTTCAGTCTATTCGGGATCCTTGAGAGGAGGCAACCCATGGCTGCTAATCAGATTCCCTGGACACTACAATCAATTATTGTTAGTGTTGGTAGACTGAAATTTATGGTACACTCGGGACGACGGAACCATGGTATCTTGATCGGGTTACCTCCATTTTTTTCATTATTGGGACTAAAAATATCTAAAATTTATTCATCCTTAATCGAGAGTTCTCTCTTACATAGTAAGAGGGGTAATTAACTATGAGTGCTTGCGCTCATAGGAAGTAAGAATCTCAGATCTTTAAACACTGACACTACTCTCAGGGGAAGTCTGGTTAATTTCAATCCGACTTAATGGAAGTGGAATCCTACAACTGCAAAGCGGGATTCATGCATTCGTGCCATTTTTCTTGTGCCAACATATTCGAGAGGAGGATCTATCTCTCCAAAATCTGTAGACGCCGCTATAGCTCAAAAACCTAAGAGATATCAAATTTAGCCAAATTCAAGATGCCCATGCCCCAACCCTAAGAAACCAAACTATTTAATGCATACAATCCAAAAGGAAATCTCTAAACAGTCCGTACTTTTTTCTTGGTCGTCCTTCGTCAGTTTTGTACTTTTTTCTACTTGCTGGGGGCATTGTGTGCTATATGCCTATATGTTATGGAAAGTTGCCAATGTTGTCTTCTATTTTCTCATTTTCTTGAATCTGGAGGTGTGTGCTATATGTAGCAATTTTAACTTCTAAGTTGATACTCTCTGAGTTGGTTTTTGCTCTTATGGGATTTAATGTTCTTCTGTCCTGTCTATTGCATTGAAAAGGATGCATTTTTTAGAGTTATTATGATATTATGTACTTCTATTTTCTATCTATTTTATTAATTCATGTTCTTGATGAATTTACAATAACTTTAATAAATGTTGAACTCATCATTCTCTTTGTTAGATGGAAGATTCTAACACAGTTGTTGGAAGTACTCCTTTAAATGAGAATGTTCAAGTAGCCAATGCTTTTAGTCTAGTTGACATAAAAAATGATGATGATGATTTCTGTAATATTGATGGAAAAGATTTAAATGGTCCTTATACTGTGAAGAAAAGAAGAAGAATAAGTTCAACAGTTTGGGGTTATTATGAGATGTTACCCCTTCATAGTGATGACAAACAAAGATTGAAATGTAGGAAATGTGGGGCAATATATCAGTGTGATAGCAAGTTCGACACTGGCAATTTAAGACGTCATTTACAAAATTGTAAAAAAAGAGATAATCGTGACATTGGGCAGCTTATTTTGCAGTCAAATGCCAGCTCGTCCATCTGCATGTCTGAATCTAAGTTTGACATACATGAGTTTCGTGAGTTTTTCACTGCATGCATAATTATGCATGATCTTCCATTTCAGTGTGTTGAATGGGTTGGTTTTCGTGCATTATTGCATTATCTCCATCGTGATCTACAAATAGTTTATAGAAACACTGTTAGAAGTGACTGCAAGAAGTTTACAAAAGAGAAAGTTATTATTCAAAAAGAGATTTTAAAATCTACCAGCAGAGTTTCATTGACATCTGACTTATGGACTTCAATTAATACTGATGGCTTCATTTGCTTGACTACCCATTTTATTGATAACAACTGGGTGTTGTAGAAAAAGATAATTAATTTTGGTTTCATGCCACCGCCACATGATGGAATTGTTTTGTGTGAAAAACTTCATTCTTTTTTCACTGAATGGAAAATTCGAAATAGAGTTTTTAGTATTACTCTAGACAATGCTTCATCTAATAATGTTTATGTTCAGTTCTTAAGAAACCAATTAAACTTGCGTGGTAGATTGTTATGTAAGGATGAAATTTTTCGTATAAGATGTTATGCTCATATTGTGAATCTTATTGTGCAAGAGGGAATGAAATAGGTTGATGTGTCTATTGCTAATGTAAGAGAAAGTATCAAATATGTGAAAGATTCACAAGCAAGAAAGCAATTTTTTTTGGAATGTGTCAAGCAAAGCTATCTTGACTCTAAAAAAGGATTACGACAAGATGTTCCTACAAGGTGGAACTCGACATTCATCATGTTAGATTCTGCTATTTACTATAGACGTGCTTTCCAGCATTTGGAACTATTAGATTCTAATTTTAAAACTTCCCCCAATAACACTGAATGGGAGAGGTTGGAGAGCATTTGCAAGTTCCTAGCTTCTTTTTATGAGATTTCTTGTGCTTTTTCTGGAACAAAATATCCCACATCAAATCTCTTCTTCCCTTGTGTTTCTACGGCTTATGCTGCACTTAAGCATAAAACTTCTTATGGGGTTGATTACATAAAAAATATTGCAGTAAAGATGTTAGTCAAATTTGAGAAGTATTGGTTTGATTTCAGTGATATATTGGTAATAGTAGTTATCTTGGATCCCATGTACAAGTTTACATTTATTGAGTGGTGTTATACAAAGTTATATGGAGGTGATTACATTATTGAGGCCAAAAAGGTTAGGGAGAAACTAATTGCTTTAGTTGCGAACTATGAAAAAGTTGAACGACATATGTCTAATGGTCAGTTATCAGTAGGCTCAGAGAGTTCTCAAGTTGAAAGCTCAATGACCGTTCCTCCAATAATTATAAAATCACAGTTTCTTCAGGTATGATTCATTTTCATTCATTCAATCTATGAGACTACGACTACATTAACATTATCTATTCACTAACTTCAACATTGTATGCACAAATTTATAATTAGGATTACTGACTCATTTGAAAAAGAAATTACACGGCCTAAGAAGTCAACTTGAAATGTACCTTGAAGAACTAAAAATTGATAGGAAGGTTAAGTTAGACATATTATATTTTTGGAAAGATAATCGGTACAGGTATCTTGAAGTGGCCGCTATGGCACACGATATTTTATGCATTCCCATTTCCACAGTAGCTTCAGAAAGTGCATTCAATAACAGTGGTAGAGTACTGGATCAATATAGAAGTGCTTTAAAACATGACATTGTTGAAGCATTGGTTTGCAGTAAAGATTGGTTATATGGATCTAATGGTAATATTTCATTTATTTGAGATTTTTTATGAACAGGTTTTCTCTCATAACTTTATAGTAATACATATTTTCTTTGTAGCTGTGAATGATACAAAACTTGATAGTATAACTGATGACATCATGAACTTAAATATGGAAGACATTGGTAGTGAAGACGGCAATGGTTCAGTTAAAAGAGTAACCTAGGTTATCCTGTTGGGAAAAAAGTTCTAACTTCTAAGAACTCTCTGCTTTAATATTTTTATGTATTTCTTTGAACCCATGTTTTGTCTTGTTAGTGGCTTGTTGTTTCAGATTTCAGAACACTGAACACCTGCTTTCAGCCTTTAATATTTATGTTTTAATGTTTTATGTTGGGACTTGGGAAAGAAGTTATAACTTCTAAGAACTACTCGCTTTCAGCCGGTTTTGCCTGTTGGAGGCTGGACCGAAGCATATATGTTGGTATTCAGTATGTGTTTATATATTTTATGCTGTTATGAATTAACCTGATGTTGGTGTCTGTTTTGCGGTTTTGCCTGCTGGACCTGTATGACTGTATTCATTAGATTGAAGATTTTCTAGCTGAATCAAAGAATCTGAACTTCGAATGCTTAATTAATTCATCTGCTTGATGAATAATGAATTAAGGTAAAGTGTATAACTATGAAAGTTCAAGCAATGATGGAAAATTTTGTCAACCGAAAGTGAGAGCTGTCGCCATTGGGCGTTGGGGTAAATATTATTCACTATTTCAACCAGGTGGCTATATGAAATTTATAAGATACTACATACAGTCAAATGCGCCGTCTTGATTGGTACTAGAGAATTAGAAAAATTAAATATACATCATTCACTCACTTCATAGTTGCTAAATGAGTTGAAAGGTTTACCTGAGCTATTTGTTAAAGCTTTCTAGTTATACTATCTCATATTCTCATTGTTTAGCATTTTATAGTTTTTATTTGTTTAGGATTTTTAAGTGTTTAAGTTCTGTCCCTCTTTCTTTTGCAGTTAATTCAAATTGAAGTGTGAGAGGTATAATACTTTAATGATTTATTTATTCAAGTTGGAGTATAGCTCTACTGCTGTAGGTTGAGTCTACAAGATGTAGTTTGAGTTTATTTGAAAATTGCAATCATTGAATCATATAATGTATTAAGACATTATTTATTATGTTATTTTGTAAGAAATTTATCAATGTAACATTGTAATTTCAATTTGTAAAGCCATTTACTCAAGTTTGTAAAGCCATTTTGTAAGAAATTTATTAATGTAACATTGTAATTTCAATATTTTCAAGTTTTTACTTTTTGGTATACATAACAATATAACATACTTGCCTTGCAATATTTTATGTATTATAATTTCAAATTAATTTTTTCAAATCTCATAACTTTCGGGTCGGGTCGGGTTGACTAGAACCCGAATCAGGTCGGGTTCGGGTCACGAAAAATGACCCGAAACCTGTATCGGCTAGTGTTCGGGTCGGGTCAGAACTGGGCGGGTCAGATTCGAGTTTGACCCGAACGCGACCCGATGACCCAAATTGACACCCCTAGCTGAGAACCAATACGTCTGTGGGAAGACTCTATGTGAGGTGTCGCAGGTGCCACATTTAAAGCTCTGGCCGGAGAAAGAATAATGTCCCTAGTGATAGTACAGGCTTTAGTGTGTGTCCCTAAAAAAAGAAGACATGTATCAAATAATCAAACATTTATAAAATTAAATGCTGACAAGACAGAAAGGAGGAGAAAGATAGAAAAGTACCTCTGTCATCACGATCATCTGAAAAGCCTTGACGAGATCTTTGTCCCTTCGGCGCCCCAAGCTCATGTACTCTACGCTCGTACCTCCTAGCGTTGTACTCCAAAGCAGGTCTGAAGACTACCGTATCCAGGACAACCGCGTGTAACTAACTCCTGTAAGAGCAGATGGCTGAGCCAAAAGAAAGTTGGAACTTGTCCCTAATCTCAGCAAGTGTAATCAAGTCAGAGCTGCAGCGTAGAAGCGGGTCTCTAGCTAAACAATGTCCATGCGGCGTACATCTATAACTCCTTGGACCTGTGGCCGTCTGTCGTAGGATGTGGCCTGGAACAACCCAAAATGTATGGTTACCCTATTGGGCTGGTAGCCCTGCAAGCTCACTGAAACAACTGCTCTGTAGCACAAGCAGCCAGTGCGCATGCTGATAAAGTGTGTCCTCTGTAACAAAGTACGTCTCTCTCAGTAATCCCCATACACCACAACGATACCTCTTTGGTGAGGCAACAAACAAAAAATGTCTGACTGGTGAACTAAAGAGAATCGATTTGAGACCAACTGTGGGGTAAAAAAAAAGAGACAGATCATTTCTAACTCAAAGATGGAAGATGCCTGAGATAGCTGAAGAACTGTAGGGTATCCTCTCTCAAGAAAGTAGGCGAGGGTCTCTAAACCAGAGAAAGCACCCCGAACGTGTAGGTGGACCCACGCATAAAAAAATTGGTATGACAAAACGGGGTCTCATACCTCAAGGGAGCTCGCCTCAGAAGTGTTGCGCAGAATTCTGTAAATTCTGGTGTGTGAAAGTCTCTATTTCTGTGCTAACTGAATGTCTGCCAACAGAACCTTACACCTTGAAAGAGCCTGTCATGAGCGGGAGTACAAAAGTACTAAGCTAGAGCGCTAAGAAACCCGTAAAATAAAAGTCCTCACCAATCCCTGCCAAAGTTGGAGAAGTGTAACCGACTGAAGAAACATGCTTGACAGTCTCCTTTGACAATGGAATACCGCGCTTCAAGCCAAAGCCAAACGTGTCGTGCAGCGTCACTATAATCGGAGATAGGTACCTTCTGCAGAAAACTGCGGGTTCAGATCCGTAGGCATGGAAGTTCTAGCACACCTCGATAAGTCTGAAGCTCTTTTGGTGTATCGGTAGTGCTGTAAAATTGTGGGGTAAACACCTAGCAGTAGCAATCTACCTCTCTTATCTCCATCTGCTCAGGGAAGACAAAACAGCTCGTCTAAAGGCACACACTCCTCAAAATGGTGCCCAAAAAGTAGTAATTCGGAGACCGTCTGCAAGTCTGAAAGTGTACGCACGAGCACCTCTTCTCCGACCCAACAAGTGCTATGACCGGCGTCCCAAAAATTGGCTAAGCCACGAGCCCAAGAAGTAGGATGCCTCTAGTCGAACAAGGAGGCGTAAAAAACCTCGTAAATCCCTGCCTCCTAAAGCATGCCTATATGCGCCTAAAGGATGTAACAGGCCCAACAAACGTAACTGCTGACCGAGCTCTGAACCTGCCCAACTGTTGTGTCCATCGACCACTTTGAAGGTGACGAATTTAGCTGACGTTGACTGAGAAGACCCGACTGCCCAACTGACTCAACTGTGTCTGCAACAGGAACCAGAACATTGTAGGTTATCCAACCTATCTGGGCAACTGAACCCTCAAGTGGGTGGTTCTCTCCGCACTGTAGTCTATGACTGGTGACCCACATGTCAGGATCCTCAATTACAACGGAGTCCTCAGAACACTCGAGAAGCAAAGGAGAGTGGGTAAAGAAGCTGTGGAAGGTATCCTGCCCGTATAACATATTCTGCTACTGCTCTAATCTTATCTCGAATGTCGGCACTGCCCTGAGGGTCTTGTCTGTCATGACCTCCCAACTGATAGCTTCGTTAGGCTCCCCCGGAGGCAAATCATATGGCCGCTCCCAACGGAACATTTTCCTGCACATGGAAAAGAGGAAAATGGTTTAGTAATCATTTAATAAATCAAATGCATGTAAAATGAGGTTACTAAATAGACCATCAACCACGTTGCAACACTTGTGGTACGCTCTAGATGCGTACCACATTTGTTGGGGGAATTTGTTGACCTCTATACGATGAACCACATGCAAGTGGAGCGAAACTGACAAATGTAGTGGCACATCCTTCGACGAAACACATCACTTGAAAGTTCAAATGACCTCAAATTGCCAAACGGGTTGCACCATTACGATCAGAACATCAAATTCTTCTAGGTTGAGGCCTCTCACAGTCAAATCAGACGAGATTGGTCCTAAGGGACGGCTGACACTTGAAATTGACGATGACCGATGCCTAAATGATGTTTGATTGCAGAACGGATCACACAGTTGTATCCAGAGCGTCGTTAATATTGAAGAATTACATCTTTTACTTTCAATTGGGGTCATCTAAAGTGGTGGCACATATTTCAAAGTAAGGTCATGCATAACAAGGAAAAGCGACCTCGATGTTGACCAAACAATATCTGCTCGACGAATGGATTTCTTCATTGAGTTCAGAACATACTAAATACCTATGAATGACAATCAATTTGTTCGAATTAAAATGTGCGAGGAGGTCGATACACACCCCGAGGGAGAGCACAACAATCGAGAAATTTAAGACTCAACGTCGCCTAAACGACGTCTGATTGGCGAACAAACTTTGGCTTTGCATCCGGAATGCCACTAATACTCTAGATAGACTATCAATTTATTCAATTAAGGTTGCACACACAAATCGAGGTGGTCCCGATGAATCAACACACATTTCATGGAAAGTCATGCTCGACACTGCCCAAATGATGTCTGATTGCGAAACGGACTGCGTCGTTGCGATCAGAACATCGACATATCCTAAATTTACTGTTAATTTGTTCAAAGAAAATTACTCGATGAGATCGACACACATTACGATGTGAATAAACATGAATCGAGAAAACCCGCAAATTAATATCATTTTTCATTGATTAACATATGGCTGTCACCTCAAATTAATGATAATATATATATGACATTACTTGACTACTCTTATGTTGTAATAATCGAGATTTGGTGAAGATGTTGTAAACATACACTATAAATGTATTTAGTTTGCATATGTATATTGAAGCAAAAAAGAGAGGTATATTGAAGCAAAAAAATACGTATATATATACACACACACGTGTGTATATTGAAGCAAAAAAGAGAGGTGAAGGGAGAAAAAAAGAAGAAAAAATTAAATAAAAAAATGAGAAAAAAGTAAAAAGAAAGAGAAATATTAAAAAAAAGATTATTTGTGCATTTTTTTGTCACCATCGTCGCCACTAGAATGCAAAGGTATAACATTTCCATACCTAAAACTCTGAGAGACCATTTCGGCGTTAGCGGCGCACCAGAAAATCGTATATACACGCTTTTCTTAGCGTGGTGGGAAGGGAACCCGGTGAGGTGCCTACAACAAAGTGGGTAATCATCAAAATCCCCAATTTTCGATGTTCGCAGCGCACTAAAAAATCGCCTATACATGCTTTTCTTAGCGTGGTGGGATGAGAACTCGATGCGACGCTTACGACGAAGTGGAGATACTTATAAGTACCCGTACATGGGGAAAGCCGACTGTATTTTTAAATAGATTATGTTGAAGGCCCATACAGAATTTTCTTAGGGTGGTGGGGGACGAAGATTACGGCCACGGTGTCCAAAGACACGTACCATATGAGCTTTTCTTAGCGTGGTGAAAATGCCCAATTTTCTGTAGTTTCCCCTAAACGGGGGGGAGGACGTCGGGAGGCTGCCAAAATTTCGCTTGAAACGCACAATGACTTGGAAAAATTAACAGGAGACTTTTGAACTTGAATTGGACCAAATGACATGAACTTAACTTGAATTTGAGCATAATTAAGATGAATGAGTTATAAGAATTTGGATTAAAAAAAAGGGAAAGAATTTAAATAAATTTGAACATTTGAACTCAAAAAAGAATTTGAGTTGGACCATAGGGGACTTGGACAAAATTTGGGCAACTTGAACTTGAACTTGGACTTGGACTCATATTCAAGCAATTGCAAAGAACTTTGACTCAGTTTGAGTCTAAATGAAAATTACAAAAGACTGCCATAACTTGAACTCAAATGGACTTAGTACAAAAACAAGCACACATAAAATTTATGTTGAATGAAGAGCTCATAAATACTCCTCACTCACAAATGACAATAAATGTTAATGCAAATTGATCGACTTGAACAATCTTATATGGAACATGAAATGATTGTGACAATTTATGTACAAGCATATGCTAAGGATTTGTGGTAAATCAACTCTCGATTGTAAACAAACAATGTAAGTTACAATGGATTTGCAAAATACATAATGAATTATTCATTAATGATGATATGAATCATACAATTGGTGAGGAAGGGCCCATCATACACACAAAGCCTCATCCGCAGGTAGAAGAAGAGAACTTATAGTCTGAACATTATAGTTTGTGGAAGGACAAGGGCAACAAGCTTTGATGAAAGTACTAACATTGTCATTAGATGTTATTCCATAAGCTGACACTAGGAGAATTGCAATGAACATAGATGCTTGCATTACTAGAAGATTTATGATGAATAGTTACAAGCGACTGTGGGTGACTTGTGAATGTCCAAGAACGACAATGGAATGCATACAAGTGAATACATAGCTTGCAAATATAAACAATAGTTCATCCATAAGTGATTATGGGAGACTCGTGGGTATTTGTGAAAATACATATGCATACAACATATCATCCGCATGCGATAATGATAAATACACTATAGAGGTGATGGGTCTTGTGAATATAAATGTATACCAAAAAGATGCTATCTACAAGCAAAATTGTGAAAGAATTGTAGTAAGATCAAATACCTGATGAAAACGAAAGAATGGTTGTGTATACGGCGGTGTACCTACTATTCCAACCATCTTAAGGACTACAACAATTATTTGAGGAACGGATGCCTCGCATAGCTTTACTAGAAGGTATGATGTACCTTCAGTCGCTACATTTGTTAGCTCAAGGAATTGACCACTAATTTCGAAGTATAAGGCATCAATAAGGATATATTCATCGAAGGTTGAAATGATTGATTCTTTATGTAAGCTAACAATAGAAAATGATGAGGACGACATAACCAAGTTACTTATTCCCATTCGAGTTCTTGGAAGAGAAAACCAGATCAAATCACCTTCAAAGATGGATGGTCGTGCATCCAACATATTACCTATGGGCAAATACAAGGGGACTACGAATCAAGCACGAGCTTCTACGAGCTGATGTAGAAGACCCATTAAATTTCTAGAAATGCCCCCGCACATGCACTGTAATATGTATGCACGTAGGTACACCAAAAATACACGTGTAACTGTATACCCGCGTGGGCCCCGACGAGCGTGTTATTGGTATACATGCGATGTCTAGGGATGCTGCGCGGGTCAATAAATGAACCCAAGTTTGAGCCCGATCCTTTTACGTGGATAGATAGAAGTCGGCATGGCTCAAACTATCAATCAGATATACGGTCAGCGTGTCGACCGAAATGTCTATTTTATACATTCATATAAGGCGTTCAAGGTCGATGACAAAAGAAATTCATCAACAAAGGCATAAAGTCTATAAAACCCGATTCTCTGTCGACCATTAGACAGACTCGACAAGGTCAAATCAATGAAATTCCCAAATGTCCGTACACCCTGATGATGACCGTGTTGACAGAAAATTTCAACCAGAGGTGTTAATTCTATATATTTCAAAATGCCACATAAATGTCCAAAAGTGAAAATTCAAAGACCGAAAAAAATCCCAAAATCACAAGATTGAAATATTTAAAAATGAAAGCAAACCATTAAATAACTTAAAGTGAAATTCATCCACCATTCGCAACAGTTTGCCGGGGTGGACAAATTGAAATTTACTTTAGCTCACATAGAGCTATTGCCTAGTCGAAAATATCATTAGGATCCATTCTTAAATAATTTTCTGCCAGTAAGGACATGATATGTGTCATCTGACCCGACAGTTTTGCCACCAAATGGTACCGCAGGATGACACGGGGCCATTTAAACTTAATGGTTTTGCCGCCAAATGGTACCACTAACTTACGGTTATGGCTAGAGCCAATACATTCTTTAATGACTTCAAATCCTTGAGTTATAAATCAATAGGATATGATTGATAAGGCACAAAACCCTCTGTTAGCTAAGGCGGATTCAAAATTTTCCCCTTAGACAAACATCCACCCAAGTCTACAAGGTACCCTTGGACGAAGCAACCCATGACTGCCGACAAGGATCCCTTCTGTCAGGTTGGGTCGACTACCTTCTCTGACTAAGTGGATCATGGAGCACGATGGCCCGGAATGACATAATTATGAGATCTTGATTGAGTCCATCATCTATTTTCCCCCACAATCCGCTTTAAGTATGAGATAGTGAAATTTCTAATTTTAAATATAAAAAATTTTGATACCTAAGCTCAATGCTGCTACTATATGCCAGATAACACGTATTTCTATGTATTTGATTGATGACTAGCCTTAATAGAAAGTTCCCTCTCTTGATCGGGAGGGGTAATTAACTATAGAGGCTTGCACCTATATTAAACCAGAGTTCAGATCATAAAGTCCTCGCAAAATGAGGTCGAAATCTCTGGGTAGTGTCTTATCTACAAACCCATATGCCTTCCAAAATTTACCCTAGAGCTTAATCCGTTAAAACTCCCTCGAAAAAGCAGCAGGGGAGGTCAGGGCCGAATTTTCGGAGCCCGCACTCCCTTGATCCTCCCTTCATCTGATTAGCTTAGGGTTTTCTCCACTTCCCTTGCTGTCGATGACTTCCCTCACCTCCAACGAATTTTTTTTTTGTTTTTGCCCTTGGATATTTTCTTCAACATTTCTCCCAGGATGGAAAAATTTTAATCGATCTTATCATGAATGATTGAAATTTCTTTCTTTAAATCTGAAACTTGAGTTTGTAGATATGAAATTTCATATTTTATTTGTCCGATCTCCCCTTCTAGGTGTTCCTCCAACGCATCCATTTTCTTGACTGCCATCGATACCCATATTTTTGTTGGACTAAAAGTCTGAATCTCAATTTAAAAAAAAAGCAAAATAGATGCTTTTCGAGTTTGGGCTAATAATTAGTGTTGATTTTCTCAAAAAATACCCCAAACAGTTCCAAAATCTGCTCTGATGCCAATTTGTTAGGAAACACTTAAAGATCTTAAGTGAAACCTAATGATCTTGACAATAACAACTAGAATGATCAACCAATTCAAAGGACAAAAAAATAATTGTTTTTATTGGAATAGTCAGACTAACGAAAGAAAATAACAAGATACAATTGATTCTCTATTCGATAGGAGGATCTATCTCTGCCAAATCTCTAAGCGCTGCTAGAGCCCAAAAACCTAAGATACAAAATTAACCAAATTCAAGATGCCATAATCCTAGGAAAACAAACTATTTAATGCATACAATCCAAAAGAAAATCTCTAAACAGTCCCTACATTCATATTTCCCTCCAAACTCCTTTCAAAAACCTTCCTAAATAGCTCTGCGGTGCCTGGGCGGTCGGATTGGTGTACTGGAGGTGGAACTCCGCCTATTTCGCACGAGCCGGTCTCGTAGGACCGGTCTAACAGAGATTTTGAGGTGCTACTCTTTGCTTGATGAGATGCCTTGGTGTTCACCCATCTTAAATTCAACAACCCTAGGTTGCAAGCATTTATAAAGTTTATTACTTGTGTTTTGGCAGATCTAGCTGACATTTTTGTTCTCTTTGAAGCTTTGGGATTCTTCTGATATGCATTGTCCTGTTGTATTTATGGCATTCCTAGTATCTTGTTTTGGACTAGCTCACCGATTACACTTAAATCCAGGAGACAACTTGGCAGGGAACTGGCTCAATTTCATTCAGCAATTCACATGTGGTACCTCCTAATATGAGGGCTCGCAAATCTTATCTTCTTATTTCACTTGATCAAGATACGAGGAAGTACTAACAAAAACAAAATCATGTTTTCCATGTGGACTACTATTGTTTGAAACCCTACAAAACCTTTTAACAGTTCAAAATTTAAAGGGTGCAAAAACGGTTAAATTTTGAATTGCGAGCACATTTCATCCGATACTTCTTTTGAGATTTTGGCCAATATAATTGACATGACATGGGATGTTGATTTGTTCTCTCGAAAGCTGTTAATGGTCTATATCATTTTACATAGAAACTATTTTGTTTGAAATTATTTGAGAACTTTTAACTGTTTGAGATTTTAGAGGTTCCAAAACTGTTTAAGTTTTTAACTGTGAACGCATTGCATCTGATGCTTCTTTGATGTGTTGGCAAATTTAATTAAATGAGATGGGATATTGTTTTATTCTCTAGAAGCTGTTAATACAGTTTTCAAGTTGCATGTTTCATCTTAAATAATCATCTAATATTTTCTTGCTGGAAAGATATGCAAAACATAATTACTAGCCATTAGATACAGTTTTATTGTTCTCATTTTTGGCCAGGTTAAAGATTTTGAACGGAATGGTGCCGATCTTACCTCAAGCAAGAAAAAAGAGGCGGAGAGTTTAAGGTCTCAAATAGATAAATTAAGTTTGGAATATATCCAAAACCTCAACAAAGACAATAGTTTCCTTTCCTTCAGTGAAGCAGAGCTTGCTGGGATGCCGTCACACTTTATGAAGGTTAATAATTTGAGAAACCCTTTAATTCACGAAGCAAAGCTCAGAGATTTTAGCATTGTGAAGCATTGAACGTTAACTTTTCTAATTTCTATTGTATTTGCTCAATTTGTGAAAATTGATCTTTGGTATTTTCTGATAAGAAAAAATTTCAATCTGCATTGTTTGGTGAGGGAGATTGTTTTCTACGTTCACAACTTCATATTCTGTCTTGATTATTTGCATTGATTTTCTTTTTTAATGTTGATTTGCTTGGTTTTATGTGAAAATTTAATATTATTCTAGCAATTTTCTTTGGTATGTATTTCATGATGTGCCTTAAAACCTCCATATTTATTTCATAGTTCTATCATCACATCATTATCATTAGCCATTGTTACCAATAAAAGTTGGTTCAACTTCAAAAGTTGTAATTTACCCAACATATCTTTCAATATTTACCTCTGTTAATGACCGATTTTCAAATATTGATTCAGTTCTGCTTTGAAGTCCTTGTATCTTTTCTTTTACCTTTGTCTTTTGTTCTTATTAATTTATTATTTACTTTATATGTTTTACGTTCACTTTTACATCTTCCGAGCTTGGCTTTCTCATGTAATGGTCTTACAACCTTAGTATCTTTCTTTGTTTGTAGAAACAATTTTTTTGGTGATTTGTGAGATCCACCATTAAATGTTTATTAGTTGTTTTTTTTTTTAACATCATATATTCATGATTAAATCAAACGCTACTATAAAATAAGCTATAGCTTTCTGATCACATTTCAATCTGATCTCGAGTCCTCTTGGAACCTTTCTACTGGTACAAAGCCACACACTTGGCCATTTACATCACTGGCAATAATAATAATAATTTCGTCCCATAGGATATGTCATAGCAAGTTGCTATAAATTCACAAATATTTTTTCAAGCTTTCTACTCCAACTATCATTAGCCGCATTCACCTTTAACATTGTCTTTCATTTCATTATCTGCTACTATCCGTGCTCCACATCTTTTGTTGAACTTTAGTGTCTGTAATAGCTGATAACCTTCATTTAATATTTTGTGATTTCTCCTTCTCATTTAATTTCTCAATGTGCTACTATTTTTATTGTTTTCCCATTCAAACTACAGAACATGCCATACTCTTGTTTGTGTTTGGTTGCGGCACATTATTTTCATCACAATTTGTTAAAGTTTGTCAACATATGTTTGATTCTTAACCAACTCTTACTCGTTCCTCACAATAAGAAAGTAATGGCAATTTTCGTCTGGAAACAGTCTAGCATTAGAAATATCAAATTATATTTTATTTTGTTGTTTTCTTCTTCAATATCCGTGATTGATGTGGTCTGGATTGTTGTGTAACTAAGCACCCTTACAGGAAATTGAATTTCTTATGAATATATCAGAAAGTGCCATCCTTGTATTTTTCCCATGAGACATTCATCCTGCAGTGCCACACAAGTGTTGTCTATGCTTATTTGTTTTGATATAATTTCTTACTTTGTATTGCTTTGTCTGCTGATGAATTTTCTTAAATTCGTGATCTAACTTGTCTCGTTTTCCATTGCTACATGAATCAACTTTCTTTTGAAGTTGCGTCTGTATCTAGCTGAATTATCTTTCTTTGAAGTCTCTTCTGTATGTTATTTTATCCTTTCAGATTATTTCCCCTATTCACTCATAAAACTCTAAATTCTAATGGCCTGTTTTTTTTTCCCCATTTTTTTGCTTGATTTCTTTCTAAACTGTGAATGCTTGAGATGCAAATATTTTATGCTTTGTCAGAGTCTGGACAAGACTGAAGAAGGAAAGCTAAAGGTTTTTTTGAGAATCTGTCACGTTTCACCCATACTTGAGTATTGCAAGGTTGGTATATTTTCTTTGATATTGTCGGCATGCTAATTACGTAAATATATGCTCGTCCTGTTGTTTTAGAATTTATTCTTATTTGTTGTAGATAGGATCTACCAGGAAGTCTGTAGCAGTTGCTTACTGGCAGAGGCGCGGGAGAGAAAATCTTGATATACTGGAAAATTTGGTGAAGCTCTGTTCCCTTCTATACTGTAGTGACTTCGTGCTTTGTTCGGTGGAGACTTGTTCTGACTTAGATAATATTTAAATTTAATACATTTGCAAATTGCCTATCATTTTTATCACATATTTTCTTACTAGGCGTTAAATCAAGCTGTGTGGTATGCAAGCATACGTTGAAACTACTTTTGCAGGCAAACTGGTGAAAATCTTGAATTATTTTTTTCTTGATTTTGGCCATAAAAAGCGTGATAGAGGAGGAAATGAGTCATTTGTGGCCATTTTGTTACGTCTAACATGTTTGTCACTTGCTGAATTTGTATGGTCAGCTCTTTAATCATGTATAAATGTTGCAATAATATATATGAAACTTGCTAGATCTGCACTGGGGCTAATGGAAGAAATGGTTACTTTTTTTAATATTAAATGTGTACTATGGTAATATAAAGACCTGCCAAAGAATCAGGCAAAACATTAATTGAGTAGACTTTGCAATTTACAACTTGTTTCTCTTATAAATACTTTAGTCAGTAAACAATCTCTCATACAGATTCTAGCTAGAAAAGCCACACTGAAATCTCAATCTTACAGCTTGGATAGATGGGAATCTAGCGAACCTTTAACTAAACTGTATACAAAATAAAATATTTTTGCTGTCCCCATTCCTGATTCAATCCGTAAATAGAATTCCCTCCCTCTTGCTTGGTTCTTTCGGGTGACAGCCCTTCCAATTCCATATACAGAAAGTGGAAAGAAGTAACATTGTTGTTACCAGTCTCAAGCCTTGGATGAGATAAATGGTTGGTTGCGTTAGATAGTCGATAGTCAGTGTAAAACTTGTCAAATAATTATGATATGAATCTTTTAATTTATTATGTTAATGCTAGGGCCTTCTCTGGAAGCAATGCACTATATGGCCTAAATACAACGAGAAGTGTGCAAGGGTTGCTGCACCGGTGTAAAATGTTGTCTTAAAAAATTAGATGGGCATTTAAAGGATACCAACAAAAGTATTTTAGAGGGTAAGATTCAAGATATTAAGATTTTGACTTTTGCATGAGGAAGTTCATGTTATGTGAGAAAACATAACTAGTGATATTAAAAATATTGCAAAAGATGTGCTTGGAGTATCTAATATAAAAATTACTAATAGTAAAAAATAGTTAGTGGTGAAATTAATTTGTGCAAGAAAAGATAAAAAGTAAGAACCTTTGTTATAAAAATTATTTTAGATGTAAAAGCTTAGAAAATTTTGATAGATATAAAGTGACTCATAAGGAGTCTAGGAAAGTAATATGCTATGCAAATAATTTAGTTTTTAATGATTCATATAATTTACTAGATACTAAGGGGGACAAAAGATATACATATAAGTTAGCCAAACAAAGAGATAGGAGAACTAAGGATTTAGTTCCAGTGAAGTGCATTAAGGATGAAGATAAAAAAATTGATTTTATTAGAAAGTAATATTTAACAAAGGTGGATGAGATATTTCGATAAATTTTTCATTGAAGATTGTGAGAATACAATTGACTTTAGAGACCATAAGAAATAAAAATGAATTTTTTTTTATCCTCGTATTAGTAAAACTAACGTTAGAGAGACTTTAACAAAAATGAAGTGTGGAAAAGCTGTTGGACCCGATGATATTCCAATAGAGGTGTGAAAATGCTTTGGAGACAAGGAATTTCTTGTCTTACGAAAATTTTAATATTATTTTGAAGACTAAAATCATACCAGAAGATTGGAGGAGTGTATTGATTCTTATTTTTAAGAATAAAAGTGATGCATAAGAGTGTGCAAATTATAGATGAATTGCTTTAATGTGTAATATATTAAAACTATGAGAGAAAGTTATTGAGCATAGGTTTTGGCGTGATACTAATATTTTTCAAAATCAAATTGGATTCATGCCGGGTAGGAATAAAATGAGTCATTTTTTAAAATCAATCAACGACTACCATGATAGAGTACTTATGGTGCTAGGCTTTTGGAAGTCCTATTACGAAATCTATACTCACATCCACCTAAGGTGATTAAGTTTAAGCAAGGGAGTGTATAAAGATCCTAGTTTGATTCCTAGTTTTTTTGATTCCTAGTTTTTTTTCATGCAGAACAATCAACATCTTTTAAAGAATTGGTCAACATTGTGTTGAATAGAAGGCGAATAAAAATTTTCTTGAATTAAAAAAATGGCTTTGTCATGATTGAAAGCATCTCCTAATACTCTTTTGTGATACTAAGATAGAATAGCTTATTGTAGGGAACAACGTGGAATAGAAACTTGATCATGGAAAAATAAGTACCCATCTTGATTTTGAAAGAATTGAAGGGTTTCGACTCGACTTAGCATCCAATTTTACCCAAAATCTATGTCCTTGGGATAGAGATCCTTATAGCTTTGAAACCTATGACATTGGATTGAAGGGTACTAAGGAATATCGACAACTCAAAGCGATTGCAACTTTAATTTGAAATCTCGATTTATGTTTTAAAATGCAGTGGAAAGATGAAAGAAACTCAACCCACTTAACATGTATTCCCTTAAGTTTATATTGATTATGAAAGTATTTTAGAGCTGCATGGTTTAAATAGAAAAAATGAATTCATTGAACAATAGTTGATGTTTCTAATGTTCTAAAGGATGAACTCTCACATAGATATCTTTATCATATATTCAATATTTGTATCGTGCCTTATATTCAATATTTGTATCGTGCCTCATTTAATTTTCTCCTAAAATAGGCAACTGGATGCCAACTTGTACTTAACACGACACTAATACCTATGTTTGAGGCATCACATTCAACTTCAAAATATAATTGATATTAGGAAGGGAAAGGATCAAGATGTTGATCACAATTTGTTTAATTTTTTTAAATTTGGAGTGGGCTGTGGGCGTTGAAATGAATTTGTTCCCTTAAGATCTTCAGTTAAAGGAGCATCTATAGTGTTAAAGTTCTTAACAAAACAACAATAAAAGGACATCAATCCTTGGAAACATTTTACATCAATGAATGATTGTGGTATGGGCCAATCTAAGATGGCTTGATTATTTTTCTGGTTCATTTCTATTGTAGCACGGCATAACGCATCCTTAAAAATTATATTGTATTAATGCTTCTATTTTCACAAAAATCAAAACATTAGACTTTTAGATAGAATAATCTAAATAAAATGTAATATCATTAGAATAATAAGATAATATAATTAGAATTCATATAATATTTTCTTTTTCCTTTATTTCTTCTCTTATTTCATATAGATTTAAGATTTAGAGTTAACAAACTTATTCTATAGCTAACCTAATAACAAAAATTTTCATCTGATATATAATATATCATCAAATTACTAATTATATTTCTATATTTAAGAAGCTTTCTATATTTAGATGCATCTATATGGATTCATATAAATATAGAAATATCGTAAAATTAACATGAATTTAATTCTTGCAACTTTTCTTGTTGTAGGACCTCAAAAAGTTGATGTAAATGATGGAAATGATTCTCTAGAGTGCAACTATATAAACTAGGATATGATCGAAGTATCTCACCACAAAATTTTCCATGAATCATTTACAAACTTGAGCCACCAAGCACATAAAAGTGTTGGGAGCTATGATGCACTGACACTCCACTTAAAGAGGGTATGCAATGTCGGACACCGCATTGTAATGTCACAATTTAAAAAATTAAAATTAAAAGCAGACACGCGTGTCCGATTATTAAATAATAAAATCGTCCGATTCGTTAGGTACATGCTCGATACTACTAGGTATCGCTCAATACATGCTCGGTACCGCTCATTACATGCTCGGTACTGCTAGGTACATGCTCGGTACCGCTCGATACATGCTCGATACCGCTCGGTATCTTTCCATACAAACAACTTACGAACTTTAAAAATAACCAGAACTTCAAAATTACTCTTACCCTAAAAATTTGTTCTAGGGGCGCCTCCTTGGACCCCCGGCAGACCTTATTATTGAGATATTTTGATTTCACTTCATATCAATTTAACTTGTATTTCTATGTTTGATTGGTTTGTTACAATCTTATCTAGATAAAAACAATGAATAATCAATATATAAATGGAATTATAATTTCTATGTTGAAGGATAGTAGTTCAAATAGAGAATATCCATTATGATTTAGGAGGAATATACACCAAGCTCTAATTTGTTAGTGTCATTTAATCTATTTCACCAATGAGTTAGTGTCATTTAATCTATGGCATAATGTTTTAAATACACATGTGTGCCAAAGACCAAACTCTGAATCTAATTTTATCATTCCCCTCTATTGAGTAGTTGGACCTTCATGTTGTACTAAATAGTTTTTTGCTTATATTTTTGTGGTTGTAGTAGACATTTTGTACTAAATATCTTTATGTTATAAGTTAAAAAAGTTATCATGAAATTGATTTATTATTGCTTGTCATTTTTAATATAATGTCACCTTAATTTCTATATATTATATTAAAAAATTATTATGCCGTGTCCAAGCCGCACCCGTGTCCTATATTTTAAAAAAATGTCATGTCCCGTGTCCGTGTCGCCGTGTCCGTGTCGGTGCATCATAGGCTTGGGAGCATTGGAAATACCTGAACGAATTACCATCCACTCATATAAACATTCTCTTGTTTTGAAAACCATCTTCCATTTCTTACCTGGTTTCTTTCGTAATTGATGATACCTGCTGCATAAAGTCAATATTGAAAAAAGAAGGATGATTCATGTAACTATTCAAATAAATCATCTACTCGAGCGATTGAAAATTGATATTTTATCCTGATCTTATTACATTTCAGCTATCTATGCACATGCACCATGTATTGTCTTTCTTTGGGACCAGTAAGGCAAGTGCTGCACAAGGACTAACACTCTTTCAAATCAAACCTTTAGCTTGGAGTTCTACTTGATTTTGTAATTCCTTATACACCATATATCTCATTTGATATGTGGGTTGATGCGGAAAGACAAAACTATGTGCCAAGTAGATCATATGCTGGACATCTCGCATGGAAGATAATCATGGGGTAACTTTGTGAGGGCATAAGTAGAAGGGGTTCCTTGCATTGCTTCGAGGAACATATATTTTGTAGCTATTGTATATGTTCCAACATTTTCCAACATTTTCTCTTTCCTCAACTTCAAACCACCTTACTTTTATGTTTTATAGTATGTGTGTTTTTTAAACCATCATGGATGGTGTGTCAATCATATTGCCATGGCCATCTTAATAATAAATGGCTGTCATTCATGAAAATCAGATCGCATCAAAGTAGCACTTGTAATTTTTTGCCCATAAAAAATTGTACTAAACATTTTGGTCACTTTATATTACTTTTCCTTTACGAATTCTGAATAATCTATATGGTGTAGTGTGATCTTAGGTAGGTTGATTTAATTTTTCAGCTATTTGATTTTTGACAACATTCTCACAACTTATCCATTAATAATCACATTGTACACCTTCCCTTTTACCATGCATTTAGTTTGAAAGATATCGTGTTGAAGCCAATTGGACTCTAAATCTATAGTCGTGCTCAAAACCTTTCGAACAACAAGTAATTTTCTATTATCTGCTAAGAACTCGATGTCATCATCAGGGTTGTCTTCTACTTCATTTACTTGCTAAGATGGGACTTGTTCATCTATGGACACAATATGCAGATTTGGACAATTTGACTCAATGTGTCCAAAAAAAGCCTAAGCATATAAAATATTTTATGATTGAGTTCTTAGCATTAGAAGTGCTAGTCTTCTTGCGTACTGATGCTTGTGAATGGTTGAGTACATTGATTTTATGAGGCATTCGAGGTGTGTTATCAGGGGTGTTTTCATTAGCTCTACAAAATTCTTGTTCTAAACTTGAATAAAAATTCTTAGCATTGGCTTGTTACGGTTCTATCTTTTGTGCTAATTTAGTGACATTGGATAATATTGAAATTTGTTATAATTGCACGACAGCTACAATTACAAGATGCAAACTGCCGATGAATCTGGCAATAATATGCTCCTTTGGTTCAATTACAATATATTTTAACATCAATAAACTCAGCTTTATATTCTTTTACGGATAAACTTCATTGTTGGATATTATAATGTTTGATAAATGTATCTTATTTGAAATGGGATGGAAAGTACCTTTTGGGAGTTCTTTTTTCATCATCTCCCATGTGATGGTCTTATTCATACATTATCTAGCCCTTTTTCATTAATATTCTCCCAACATTTGGATGCATTTTTTTAGCTTGATAGCCACAAGTTTTATGCAGTTATTTGTAGGTAAATAAGCTCCAATGTACATAACTAATTTATGAAGTTATTAGGAATTAACTCACCTTCATAATCTGCAATGTCAAACTTTAACCCCAAAATCTTGGTCACATCTTATTGATTCAGTTCGAGGATACGAGCAGCCCTTGGATTGTTCTTGAAATGCTCAGTGGAATGGGCTTTCCATCTCACTATCTACACGATTGTCATTTAAATGAAACAAATGTGATCCTCGCTCACTCCTTTCGTGTGCCGCTAATCTTTTTAGTAATTGCTGAATTTAGTTTGGTTATTTCTTGGTTTTGTTGGAGTTGATTTCACCTAGGAGGCATGCTAAACTTTAAAAAGACACTACTGTTTTGAAACCAATTTGATACCGTTAACTTTAAAAGTACACTGTGTTAAGATGTAGACCTCCTAAAGAATCAGTCAAAATATTAATTGAGTAGAGTTTACTATTCACAACTTGTTCCCTAATAAAAACTGTAGATAGTAAAGAATCCCTCTTGAGCCAGCAAAACTACACTAATGAAATCTCAACCTTATAGCCAAGATAGTTAAGAATCCATGTAACCAGTTTATCTCAAAGGAAACTTGATTGTAATACAAAATGAATTATGTTTGCTATCACGAGTCATAAAAGGAAAATTGATTGTAATACAAAATTAAATTTCTTTGTTGTCACTAATCCCGATTCAAACCAATTGACGTCAATAAATATTTTGAAGTTGACTTAACCAAATTATGGCAAAAATAGAGAGCCACGAACACTTACATGTTGCCTGAAACACATTAAACCAAAATTGATGCTCGTTTGCAAAACCAACTATGCCGATGTGATCGAGACAACAAAAACTATTCAAATAGATTCCCATATTGCTTGGGTTGTCTCATGAAGAAAAATTGATAAGTTTGCCAGCATGCAAGGTGACCATGGGCAATGAAAATTTTGCAAAAAAAAAAAAAGAGTTAAATTTTATTCTTATTAATAATATTTCTATTATTATTGTAAAGAAAATTAAAATAACTATTTCTCCCATTCCTCTTGCCTTTCCTCTCAGTCCTCAGTTAATCTTGTACGGATGACTGTCACATGATGTACTTGAGTCGATGATCCTCATCCTTCCTCCTCAACCCTTCACTCATGAGACCGCTTCCTCTTAGGCTCTTGCTCTTGTTCTTTCTCCCTACCGTATGAATGTAAACCTAAAAACCCTCGACGGAGAATAGTGAGGAGGTCGCACACACCTCGTTGGAGAAGTTATCAATGGGAATGACAAGGAAGAAACTAGTAATTCTTGCATGGGGCTCGCAGGATAATACATGAATACACTAACAACATGTGAGGGAGAATGGAGTTTGGGAGACTTGTTGATTTAAGCTAAATCCTGCTCATAACCTGCCTTTGGATGCCTCCATTGACACTACCTTCCCCAACGACAACTTCGTTGAAAACTTTTCCATGCGACACCAACGTTTCTCCTTAAATGCTTCTCATTTTCACATTCCTTCTCTCTCTCTCTCTCTCTCCATGTCTTTTTCACTGTTCCTTTTTCCTCTCCCTCACTTTCTCTTTTCTCTCTCCCTCTCTTCCATTTTCTATTTCTTTCTTTTTCTCTTTCCACTCTCTTTCTCATATTTTCTATCTTCTCTTTCCCTCTATTTTTTTCTATATCTTTGCCTCTTTTTTTTTCTCTCTCTCACTATTATTTTCTCTTTCATTCTCTTGTTCTCTCTTGCTCTCTATTTCTCTCTTCACTTTTTCCTTTCTTTCTCTTTCTATATCTCTATTCCTCTTTCTTTTTCTTTCAATCTCTCTCCTCTTCCTTCACTCTTTCTCTCTCTTTCTAAAAAAAGGGAAAAAAGAGAAAAAAGGAGGGGCCATGAACATTCATCTTGTCATCCTATCACGCACTTGCTGTCATCATCATTTCTTGCCCAAGGTGTAATGAAAAGCAATCTCACATCTATGCTCATATACTTGTTTGCATCTTTCTTGATGCAGCGAGTAAAACATACTTTGCTAACTTCTTGTGTAGGTGTCGCATGCACACCTTTTTTTAGGCACAATGGGGAGTTCAATACCAATTCGATTCTTACTTAACATGGTGTGTAAGAAAACCATGAGTCCCTGTTAAAAAATAAGTATCAGTATGTGTCTTTCTTGGCGTGGAGGTTAAATCTTGTTTGTTGAGTTTTTGTGCAAGTGCGAAGGCCCATATACGACTTTCTTTGCACGGATGGAATTAAGATATGGTTTTGGTGCTTATACCATTCATACACACCTTTCTTTGGATCGTGGTTAGGCCCATACTTCCCGTAGATGCCACTATGGTGATGTTGATAAGTAATCGAAATCTTTGGTGAACCAAACTTGCATAAAACTAAAAAAACAAAGTACAATAACCTTTTGGACTATATATGTGGTGTAAATGCAAAATGAATGAAAGGAATGGGCTAAATAAATGGAAATTATAAAAGAAAAAGAATTGTGTGGAAGCAAATGAACATAAATGAAACTTATTGTGGATAATGTATTCATGTGAATTGCTGCTAAGTCGTACTCTCACACGTCTCAAACATTTGAATGGTTTCCAAAAACATCGAAGAGACTTAACCTATTGCAGCCACGAGTCACGAAACTGCCTTAAGTGACATGAATATTAAGGAACTAGGGCAAGTGTCATAAAAAATACTACGCCCCATTAATGTAACTTTTTCAAATTGAGAGAACATAGTGTACTGTTGTGCATCATGGGTCACATGATTATTTGATGGGGTATGTATGACTAATCAAATCAATGAAAGTAATTTTGTTCGCACTTTATCAAAATGTATAGTGCAAATGTTTTGAAAATGTGCAAATGCACTGTGCAAACGCAAAAAAAAAAACATGCAAATATATAAATGAGTGCAAGCGCATTGTATAAGCACATAATAGATCGTGCAAGTTTATAGATGCTTCATGTAAATGTGCCAAGAAATGTGCAAGTGTGTGTGTAAGTGCACCAAGAAATATGGAAGCGCATTATGTAGATGTAACATAAAACGTGCAAATGCGCATTGTAAATATATCAATGAGTGTTACATTTCAGTCATCTAAAATAATTATACCTTTATGTGCTCTGATAAGTGCATCAAACTCCTAAATTTGAGTATGAAATCGTTGCATCGTCCAAAATAAATAAACTCTAATTTCTTTTGTTCCGTCAAACTTGTAATTTTTTTCGAGAAACAAGTCGTCATTTTGGAACCTCACAAACTACCTTTTAAAACACAAATTAGTTTGCATGTGCTATGAAGAATATGTTAAATGCTCGAATATAACGTCGTCTAAGGTTGCTATGTGGATTTAAAAAAGAATTACGAACTCCAATGCCTGGGGATGCACACAATCATTCCAAAGTTAAATTGGCATACTCTTTCTTTCAAAGTTAAATTCACTAACTGAAAGGCATGCTTTCAAGTGGGGTATCCTATCAGTAGGGTGGGGTTGTGAGAACCTCATTTTAAGTTTGTCATCATCTTTACAAGGGGTGAACTTGACAAGTCTTGAAATCTGAGATAACCATGGATACACCAAATCTTAAATGACATGATATTTTATTTTACGTTCACATTAGGTCTTAATGCCTTTAACAAGGCAAATTCATCATAAAATACAAATTCTTGTGGCAACCCTGCTCATTTAGTAATTTGTAAAGTTAGTCATTGAACTAGATCCTCTTTAAGCAAGCCGATAAAGGTTAAAAGACTTGAGTGATAAAAAATCATTTAAATATCTCGGTGATGGCCGCATTGACAGAAATTTTCAATCGGAGAGGACCCTAATTTTTAAGACACCCTTAGATCCTACGTAAATCATTTTGGATTCAAAATTCCAAGTAAAAATATAAGAGTTTAGGAAAGTATAATAAAATTTAAATCAAGTGAAATATACCGCCCTCTAACTTAAAGCATTAACCATCCATATTCTACAACCATTTGTTGATGGTGATAAATTTTAGAATAACCATAGCTTATAAATAGTCAATGTTTTGTTAAGCGTATTGCTATGATTCACTCTCAAATGATCTCTCACCAATAAGGATTACTTCATTTCCTCTAATTGGTGGTTTGCTGCCAAATGGTATCAATGGCAAATGGTTATAATTAGGGTCTTATGAACTGACAATTTTGCCTTAAAATTGGACCATTAAATGACAATCATGGTTAGAGCCTATAAGTTTCTCAATGGCTCTAAATTTCTGAGTAGTGAATCAAAAGTTGTATTTGATAAGCACACAACCCTCTGTTAGTTGAGATCGATTTAAATTCATCCTCTTAGGTAAACATCAACCATAGATCTGTAAGATTTACCCGAATGATGTAACCCATGGCTACCGACAATGATCCTTTAGTCAGGTTGGGTTTACTATCTACTTTAAGTAGCTCAGGGTGCATAACAATTGAGGGCGACATAACCATCTGAACTTGATTGGATTAGTTATCATTCCACCTAGCAAACTCTAAAGGACAAAACATAAAGGGTATAAAATGAACAAAAGTAGTTTATTAAAGCAATGAGTACGGTTAAACAAATAAAATGTAATGCGAGTGACTTTAAAAGGAACAAATGTCGAATGATAAATTGAAAACACACGACTTAAAGGGGACTATAAAAGACTTGAAAGTTTGCTAAGAATGTGAATGGATTATGAATGCCACGCGTAAGAACCTACAACAAAGAACTCGTGTGAACCCAAAATGTGTTAAATAATCTAGCTTTTCCACCCTATTTGCAGATGGAGAATTGAACTCCCATCAGACCGAAATCATTAAAAATAATCATTTTAAAATCATAAAAAAGGGCGATGCGAAAAAGATGTAAGCAGATTAAGACAATTGTTAAAACCTCAAAATTCAAATTTTACGTCTTGATGACAAAAATTTTTTGTGCAAACTTCAATAGCAAAATTATTTAATGACTTGGACAAATTTTATGAAACAATCCACAATTTAAATGTGATGCATCAAAATTTGTGCAAGTATGGTATGGATGTGGTGAAATTTGTGTGAACATGTCTTATGAAGATACTTAAAATTTTGTGCAAGTACAATGAAAGCGTGGGAGTACCATGTAAATGTGCTAAACAACGTGCAAGTACATTATGTAAAGGCATTGAAAAATTGTGCAAATATGTTAAAAGAAGGCAATGCTTAAATTCATTAGGAAAGTGCACAAATGCATTGTGTAAATACATTAGAAAGCTTGAATGTTTTTTAAAAGGGAAGTCAAAATATGTGCATGTGCTCCAACGAATGTGCTAAAATACTCGAATTTAACATCTGAGAATGTTGTGTGGACTTAAAGTAATTTGAATATGAACTTTGCTACCTTGAGAAGTGTGAAATTATCTCAAAAAGCATGTAATATTCTTGTAATTTCATAAATAGTTTTTTAAGAAGTTAAATTCACTGATAGATAAGCATGCTTTGAAGCAAGCTTCCTTGCTTATAGGGTGAAGTCCTATGTCTGACATTTCATGTCGGTTACTTCTCTTTGCTAGGGATGGAGTATATGAGACTTGAACCTTGTTGGTGTGATGCTCGAATGATAAAGTTTCAAATGATTCATCTTAAATGCGAACTCTCACAATGAGTGTACAATAATGAAATATATGAAAATATTTTATTTTATGTTTGCATCAGACCTTCAATGCCTTTTATGAAGAATTTCATTACAAAATATAAACTCCCGGATCATTCTGCTGATATCATAGTTGGTAAAGTCAATCCATAAATCTAATCCTATGTGAGCAAGCGGACAAAGTTGATAAGGTTGAGATATCAAGTTAAGCTCATTCAAAAATCTCGATGATGGACGCATTCACATAAAACATCAACAGATAGGATCTTACTTTTAAAAATGTCCATATATGCCATAACAAATAATTTCTGGCTTAAATGTCCATTGTATATATAAAATCTCAAATTTTACAAAAGTTGAAATATTTAAGCTAAATTTGCCAGCTAAAACATAAAATAAAATTTATGCACCCTCATTAATTATTTGTCAAGGGTGATAAATTTAAGGTTAACTTAACCCTATGAAATGCTGATGTCTTGTATAACATATTGTTATGATTTATTTTCAAACGATATCTCACTAGAAAGGATGTGACACATATTAGTTATGGTGGTTTTGTTGCCTAATGGCATCATAGGTAAATAGTTATGTCTTGGACTCTTTGATTGGTTTATTTTGTTGCATAATGGCTCCATTTATATAACCACCACCAAAGATTGCAAGTTTCCTAATGGCTAAAATAGCCTTGATTAAAAAATCATAGAATACACTTGATAGGGCATATGACCCTTTGTAATCTAAGGTTTACTTAAATGTGTCCCATTAGATAAACATAGACACAAGTTCTTAAATGTTTCCTTGAACAAAGAAATTCATGACTACCAATCATACTTGTCAATGACGAATGGTGCACCACAATGCAAAGTTCCCCGTAAAGTCATGGTGCATAGTCTATGGCGTTGCGTGTGTCATTTTAAGCTTGACACACAATGTAAAATAATGAAAATATATACATTTATTAATATTAAATACCTATAAATAGCAAATAATATTTTGATTAAAGTAAAATTTAAGCATAAATATCTTCTCAAACAACCGAAATGACAATTTTAAATCCTACAAAAACTTACATCAATAGATTTGAGCACGATTTAAGTATAATTTAGTCTAAATCCCGCCAAATAGCTAAAATGATAGTTTTAAATCCTATAAAATTTTAAATATTTTAGTAATTTGATGTTTAATTAATAAATAATTAATTGTGATATTAATGTATAAAACTAGAAAAAATTAATTATAATTTATAATAGGTTAATAAAATAGTGTGCGCCATTGCTCATGCATGGCGCAAATAGCACACACTTTTTTGATACGTGTGCCACACTAAGCAAATAACGCCGTATGTTTGTTGCGTTGCTTCATATGCCATGGCGCGTCCTAATTTGTGCTATTGGCTTGTATACTACCAACATGGATCATTCAATCAGATTAGGTCAACTATCTCTTTTGACTAAGTAGGCAAGTGACTAACAATTTTTTCGACGAAAACCTAGGATCTTGATCAAATTTGTCATAATTTCCATTTTTATTTTAAGTTTAAAGTGTTGAAATTCTTACTCTACACTAAATGTTTAGCTACTGTACAGTAGGCATTTAACTTCTAACGATTAGCATTATTCAAAAGTTTTATCTCATCACTGAGAGGGGTATTTTATCATAGGGTATTATGCTTTTGGGAAATCTAGAACTAGATCATAAAGTTCGGATAAACGGGAGAGCGGAATCTCTGAATAGTATCTTATCTTCAATCTAATATGTCTTCTGAAATTTGGTTGTGAATACTCTAAAAACTCTCTTAGGCAAGGTCAGGGTGTGTATTTTTGGAGTCACATATTTCTGGTGACTCTCCTTGGGATTAGATTATTGACGATGGTAGTGACATGGATTTGAGTGTATGGATAAAGAAGCCACAAATGGCCTACATAGTGTGTCAAAAATGAATGTATTATCATGCATGTTTGACAAAATGGGAAATGTCATCTGATAAATGATTTTCTGATTTTCTGAGTGGTGGTAGTATTAATTAATAAAAAGAAGGTAGTGTAAATTAGACTTAAGAGGCTATCAAATTACATCATAGGGTAGAAAGATGTATCAATAGGGTAGAAGATGTATCGATAAGAGAGGTAGAATAAATTAAACTAGAAAGATTAAGAGGGGAAATGGTAAAAGGATTTGAAGAAAATGGAGTTTACATTTCATGCACTAGTCATTAGGAATGATGGATTACAAGGATTGATAAGATGAAACCAAATAGTTGGGATAATGCTATTGATTATTATCATGATAATTTACTTGCGACATAGAAATGTGAGGACAATGCATGCTTCTTTGTAGTAAACTTGATTTATGTTCTTCAATTTTTGCTTGTGAGATCTGCTGTTCAGTATGATTTCTACTCACTTAGAGCTATTAGCTTTATACTTTGCATACAAAAATTACTTCAGCTAATGTCATCACTACATTTTGGAAATTCAGGTGCGTTTGCGCCACAAGTTTGCTCGGGTGCTTGGTTATTCCAATTATGCTGATTATGCTATTGAGCCCAGGATGGCAAAGTCATCCTCTAAGGTCTGTTTTGCATAAATGTCTACTATAATATATATTGTTTCTGCATAAGAACTCATGCATCATACGTAGGTACCAACTCTAAAAATGTTGGTCTATTTGAGGTGCTTATATTGTCTTTAAAATTGGTTTCACTTCCCTTTGCTTGGATATTTGACTGATACATTATGATTAAGTCAATGAAGTAATAAGGCCCTTAATCGTCTCATATAGTTGCTAGGTGGAAAGTTTGAAGGAAAAAGTCTTGGACCTTATGCTGTTTTCTGGAATTGCCACAATGAATTTTGATTACTTTTTTTGAGAAAGTTTAGATTTGATCAAATCTTTCTTTTTTCTATGGTAGTGTGGAAAGCTCTAAATCATGTGAGTAACCATGGCATGCCTCGAATCTGTTAATTTAGTAGTTTTAATTGCAAAGAAATTAAAGATTGAACTAGTCAGTATTGTAAGAGAAGATTTGATACTGTTTACATAAATAAAATGTGTTTTGCTTTAAATTTATAGTGAACAAGGTTGACTGAGGTTGAGAGAGTTTTTTTGTGCATGTGTCGTCAATGCTATATGGATTTTGTTTTTGTTTAGTAGTCTCCATGTATTTTTTCTCGTGCCTTCTTGATGCGAGCAAAAAATTAGGATAACCCGCTAATTTTTTGCAAGCAAAATAAAACTTTTCTAGGTAATAGAAAATACTCAAAAGACACTTTTCTAATGTAAAAACGACACTTACAACAAAGGACGCTTACAAACTTGACATAACATTAAATACATAAAGTTGCATTCCATCCGTTGCTTTGAGAAGAAGGATACATGTGGGGTAGTCACTTGCGGATAGAAGAATGATGTTATAAGACTAGACGAAGTAGAGGAGTAACCTTGCAAGTTATCCCAAGATAGAGAAGAAGAAGTGGAACAAGCTCTCAAGCTTTTCCAAGGAAAACCTTCAGTTTTTCCATTCCAAAAATTGCATATTTTCCAACCCTTTTTTTCATCCCAAAACATCTCTATTTTATAGGCAAAAGAAGGTAGATAAACAACCATAACACCTCCAACCAAATCCAATTAGAATTGGGGAAATGAAAGACCAAAAGTCACCAAATGAAAGGACAAAAGACAGCAAAACAGCAGCAGATTTTCTACACAAAAAACAGGGAAACAACCCACGGAAAACCCCACCAGCAAACACGGGAAACCAGCTAGCAAGGGACCCGAAGAGCCAGCACAGGAGACAAGACATCAGTTCACGAGAAAAGCAGTCAGGAAGAGAAAATCGAGAGGGAGAACCAGGGGAACAACAACAGCCAACAGAAACCGAAAAGGCAAAGGGAGGGGAAGAGGCACAAGTCCACTCCACAATAAACTCTTGAAATAATAGCATACCTTTTTGATTTAATAAGCTAGGAAGTGCATTTATTCCCCAATCATTGAGCTAAACTTCAGCTCAAACATTTATGAGCTAACACCAAGTAGAATCCATAATTTTGAGCTCAACACCAAGCAACCAAGGCCCACCCAAGGCAGCAACATCACCAAACCGAAAACTGCAAGCAGCCCAAGGACAAAATATTCATTTTGTTTTGAACATCTCCCCCCCCCCCCCCCCCCCTTGCCTACATCAGATTCTCCCCAACTTAAAAAAGCTCATCTCCCGATGAGGTTGCTTTGAATTTTTCTTGAAGAGATGTAGACTCTGAATCCAATTCTTCAATCTTTGCCACATATTTTTTTAAGATTTCTTCTCGCTCTTTCTTGAATTGTTCTTGTAGAAATTTCTTTTTTTTCTCGAATTTCTCATCACATAAGTTCATCCATGGTTGTATCTTGTAAAGTTCATTTTGAATTGGGTCTGTTGAATCTCCATTTGTCGGAACCCATCTGTCCATCGGAAGAGGGACTTCAAGATCTTCTGGCTTGCATTCTTCCACTGGATCACTATTTTTATCTTTTTCCATTTTTTAACTCTTAAAAAAAAGACACAAAAAAAAGAGACCTAGGAAGACACAAACCTAGGCTCTGATACCAAATTGATGCGAGCAAAAAATTAGGATAACCCCCTAAAATAAAACTTTCCTAGGTAATAGAAAATACAAAAAATATTCAAAAGACACTTTTATAATATAAAAACGACACTTACAACAAAGGACGCTTACAAACTTGACATAACATTAAATACCTAAAGTTGCATTCCATCCGTTTCTTTGAGAAGAAGGATACATGTGGGGTGGTCACTTGCGGATAGAAGAATGAGGTTAGAAGACTAGACAAAGTAGAGTAACTCACAAGTTATCCCAAGATAGAGAGGAAGAAGTGGAACAAGCTCTCAAGCTTTTCCAAGAAAATCCTTCAGTTTTTCCATTCCAAAAATTGCACATTTTCCAACCCTTTTTTCATCCCAAAACATCTCTATTTTATAGGCAAAAGAAGGTAGATAAACAGCCATAACACCTCCAACCAAATCCAATTAGGATTGGGGAAATGAAAGGCCAAAAGTCAAAAACGAAAGACCAAAAGACAGCAAAGCAACAGCAGATTTTCTGCACAGAAAACAGGGAAACAACCCACGGAAAACCCCTCTAGCAAACACGGGAAACCAGCCAACAAAGGACCCGAAGAGCCAGCACATGAGACAAGGCATCAGTTCACGGGAAAAGCAGTCAGGAAGGGAAAACCGAGAGGGAGAACCAGGGGAACAACAACATCCGACAGAAACCGAAAAGGCAAAGGGAGGGGAAGAGGCACAAGTCCACTCCACAATAAACTCTTGAAATAATAGCATACCTTTTTGATTTAATGAGATAGGAAGTGCATTTATTCCCCAATCATTGAGCTAAACTTCAGCTCAAACATTTATGAGCTAACACAAAGTAGAATCCAAAATTTTGAGCTCAACACCAAGCAACCAAGGCCCACCCGAGAGCAGCAACATCACCAAACCGAAAACAGCAAGCAGCCGAAGGACAAAATATTCATTTTGTTTTGACCCCCCCCCCCCCCCCCCCCCCCCCCCCCCCCCCCCCCCACCACCACATCACTTCTTGATGTTTTTGTGATGGTGTTATGCAAACCTTGCCTAAGAGTTGGGAGGTCTCACATTCTAATTGTCTTGAATAAGTGTTCAGCCGTCATTATTTTCTCTGAATCGATTGGTTAATATAAATCTTGTCGTTATAATATTATTCCAGTAAACTACATCCTTAGGTAATTTGAGTGCAACCTTGCTGTTCATTAATCAAAACTTAATCTAAAGAGCAATCACAAGGAACCCTTTAAGTTGATTACGGCTGTTAAAAAGGTGTTAAATTTCAAGATAAAAATACTTTCCGACCTTCGCAACCCATATTAAAAAGTGATGTTAAAAGTGCTGCAGTTATCATTTGGCATAAACTAGTAAGTTTAAATAGCCGAGCATAACATAATTTAAGCATGAATATTAGAAAGTCCGTTCCTGATCGTGCATCTGGAGGTAAGAGTTGGGTGGGATATTTTTTTTTTTGTTGTTGTGGGGCAGAGATGGGCCTGACTTGGGTTGTGCATCATAATTAAGATGAGATGGGGGTGCCAGTTTACAAGAGGAAATGTAGGATTTGAATTGTTGATTGGAATGTCTTTATGTGAGGTTTTGGGTATAAGGAAAGATAAGTTGGAAGGATAAATTTTAGGAAAAAAGTGGTTTTTTTTTTTTTTTTTTTGTGGGAGGGATATCAGCATGGATGTTATTAAAACATGTATTTGTGGATTAGCATTTAAATTCAAAGAGGTTTTTGCAATGTGGTTATTCATGGCCATGACTTATGATTTTGAAAAGAAAGTAGGAACAAATGAGTAACTAACACGAAGGAAAGAGAAAAGTCTTTTGGAATTATGACAACACCTTTCTGAATGGACTAATTTGATTTTTGATATTAATTGGAGTGATGCATTAAATCTAGCATTTGATCCTTGCTTTTCCTGTTAGAGGGGGAGTGATAGAAAGAGAGTTCTAAAGATAGAGCATGAAATGGTTAAAGCGAGGAGTAAAGTAAAAAGAGTGGCATTAGGAAGGGATTGATATCAAGAGAGAATTTAGAATATATTATAAGAATACTTGCAAGAAGAGTATAAACTTCTAGAATCTATAATTACACAACATCAATAGATTCCCTTGGAGCATTCCTCTCTTTGGTGTTGGATAACTTTGGCCTATGTTATTTCCTGTGAACTGGAATGCTTCTCGCACCTGTAAGCTACTTGTCAAATGTAATATCCAAATTTTCAGAAAGGTGAGCTGAAAAATTCTTTTAAAAATTATCCTCATTTTTTGCACATCCCAAAAATCATTGAAATTATTTTTTTTATAGAATTTACATTTTATTTCAATCATTTTGATAGATAGAAATGTATATAAATAAGTATAATTTCTTAATTAAATAAAATATCCCTAAAGTATTAAATAATACTATTAATACAACCATGTACTGTACCAATTAGGCAACTAGTCAAATTTGGGACCTACGAATGCCTATTAATCTAGGGGAAATTTGTAAATGATATAATTAGTTAGGCGTTTGTGCGTGAATTGTGACAAACCAGTTCGGTTCGGTCTAGCTGGTTCAGTTGAACAAGCCAATCCTTAATAAAATCCTCCTTGTAACTGCACCCTATTCGCGAACAGAAGAGAAGGGCGAACGGCTGGACAGACCGAACTCGTGCGAGGGAGGAAATTATGAGATCTTTCCGTCATTTTTAGCAATTGATCATATTTAGGGAAAAGAATTATCAACTTATTTTCATTCTTATCGCTAAAGAAGTGGTAAATTTGAAGAAATCTCAGTGAACGAGAAGAACGACTGAGAGAAAGAGGGAAGAAGGGTTGTTGAATTTTTTCTGTCCATTTCCTTATAAAATCCCTTGTTTTGCTTCATCTAAAGCAAGTGATGTTTTAATAAAGGAAAAGGAATAAATTGAAAGTGAGGAGAAAAAATTTTGAGAGAGAAAGAGGATTTTGGGATTTTGAGAAAACTCCTATTTGTAAGTGAATTTCCTATTGTATAACTTTTATTAAATTTTGTTATTAAATTATATTTTCATGAAAAAATTATATTGTATGAAATTAGATAATTTAGAAAGGGAGATATTAAGTTGTAGGAGTTTGATTCTTCAAGAATTCAACAAGCAACAACAACAACAACAAAATCAAGTCTTTATCCACTACGTGGGGTCGGCTACATGAATCCTTTTTCTCCATTGTGTCCTATTAAAAGTCAAATTCTCCTTTAAATCTAATAAAGAAAGGTCATTCCTAATATTTTCTAACCAAGCCTTTTTAGGTCTACCCCTACCTTTCTTAACATAAGTCAAATCTAATACCTCTACTCTCCTAACTGGGTCATCGCAAGGCCGCCGTTTTATGTGACCAAACCATCTAAGGCGACTTTCTCTAATCTTATCTTCTACTGGAGCTACTCCAACCTTTTCACGTATATGCTCATTTCGTATCCTATCTCTGAGGGTAAAGCCACTCATCCACCTGAGCATCCTCATCTCTGCCACACTTAACTTAGTATTATGCTTCTCTTTTAAAGGCCAACATTCGGCACCATAAAGCATTGCAGGCCTCACTAACATCTTATAGAATTTTCAAGAATTCAACAAGGAAAAGAAAAATTTAGATTTGAGGTAATTATTAATTAAATGAACATTTATGAAAAATGTATGAAAGTTAAATGAGAAATTTTCATGATTATGAATTTCTTTAGGTTGTACCAAGGATCGAGGACTTGAAAGAATCAAATTTAGTATTTATAAAATTATCTTTATTGTATTTTTCTATTTCATTTTGAAAGAAGCATATTATTTTAAGTGTTTTAAAACTTATGTTTTATTTTTGTAATAGGAAACTATTACATATAAAATAAGCAAATGTGTATACAAATATGAATATGTGAAAGAAATGTATGTAACGAGATTATATATAAGGAAAAGATAAGGTAAAGTTAGAAAGTATTTATACATATATATGATATTTATATGTATATCAAAAGTATATATGAATGAATGATATACGAATGAGTGAAAAATAAATGACAAGGACAGGAAAAAGAAAAAAAGATATGCATGCAAATTTACAGGAGTTTACCCCCATATAGTACTGATTGGGGAAACAACGTTCCCGTGCACGTTAAAAAGAAAAAAGAAATGGAAATGTAAATGGTTGTACCTTAATTGGTACATTTAAACGGTGCTCCTGTACAAATGGAAATGGATATATAAATGAATTGAATGTCAATAATAGAAATGGTAAATGGAAATGGATAGTTATGACCGAATAGAAAAATGACTTATGTGAGATTATAAGGTTTGTAATTCATGAAAGATGCATGTATATTGATTTGATATTAAGAAAGAAAGAACTATAAGAAAATGTATATATATTATGATATATCTATTTTATTGCTTTATAATTGACAATAATTACTCACTGAGTTTACACAGTAAACTCATCCTATCCAACTAATGTTTCAGGTAAGTCTCCAAAGAATTGAAAAATGTCTGACATGGATGAGTACGTCTATAGATGACGACGTGCAAATAAAAACATGTAATTTATGATTTATGCAATGTTAAGTATTCAAGGAAATTATGAAATATTTGCTCTTCAGTTGTTTTGAGAAGTTGTATTTTAAAATTGTTTATGATATGAATTGAATTGTTACTATCATTTGAATTTTCATTCGCGCCTTTTTTGTTCGAGCTTTCGGGCCAGGTTATGTCATAAATAGATATAATTAATTAGAATTATTACACTCTAAGCCTATCATCTTTTTATCCATTTTATTCATAATTCGGAAGCAGCTGGTGGTGGAATTGGATTTTAAAGTGAAAAGAGATGGAAAGGAAAAGGAAAAGAGAAGAAGAATGAAAGAAGTAAAGAAGAAGGTAAGTAACGGAAAAAGCTGAAGAAGAAGAAAACAAAGAAGAAAGAGAGGAGGGTGATGAGGACATCCGACTATGAAAAATTTTTCAGAGAAGGGGCCGAAGATCTATGGCTGTGATTGGACCACTTTATTTCTGAGCTTTTATGTGTATTTGATTTATTTAAGTATATTTTTAATTTTTACCCTTACTTGAGGGAGTAGGCTTATGTGATCCCAGGGAGCACTTTTGTCATTAGACATGCCATTATATTTTTTCTATATATAGTCCCCTCCCCCTCTTTGGAGAGGATGATGATTATTATGAATGAAAAATTTCTGCACATTATTTCTTGGAGAGTTGTGAGAGTTTGAAGTCCCTAAACTCCTCCCAAGAGTGGATCAAATATCTAGCATCTCTCCACTGGAACCAAGCTAGTGCTTTCCCTTCTAGACATAGCCTTGTTGCCATAAGCTTCTCCTCATTCAACCCATTCATCGTGAAATACCTCTCCACTTGGTACACCCATCCATGAGCATCATCCTCTTCAGCTATCTGCATCTTCTACTTCCTTACCCTAGCATCTCAACTCCAACTTCCTCTCCCTCCAATGGTTCCCCCCGTATATTGAGGGTGGGAATCCCAACTTTCTTCCCTCCTCTTTGCATGATCCAATCCCCATGGCTCGTCTCGACTCACATCTCCGATCGCCCATTCCCCTTGCTCGAAATGCCTCCCATAGTGGTCAGTCACCCTACCACCTCCAGCACCTTATCCGGCCCTTATTGGAGCCCTATGAGGTGGCTTTTTGTTGAAAGAAACTCTCCTTGTCGAACTCTTGTCCGATCTCATTTCCCTTAGTTTTAGCCAAGGAACCCCTGTCAAATCTTGGTTAGGGTTAGAAATCAGAACTGCTAGTAAAGTTTTGGATTGCATCTCCATAAACTTCCTCATTATCTTCTCTAACCCTCCAAATCAGCTCTCCATTCGATTCTCCAAGGTTGAAAACCTTTCTTCGATGGTTTAGAACTTCTCATCCATCCCGGATTTGATTTGCTCTACTTCGCCTTCCAACTGATCCCCCTCTTTGATGCATCTCTCCAAAGCTTTGCTCTGATACCAATTTGATGCGTCTTGAAAGTAAAAATAATATGAAGTTAAAAAGAACAATGCAGGAACTAAATATTAGTTGGTTTTTTATTATTTCTTCAACAAATAATGAAATATACAAATGATCTACTACTCGAGTGGTAGATTGACTCTCTCACAAACTCTAGGCGCCTCTAGGAACAACTTCAAAGAAAAACTACAGCAAACACAATCACATAATGAAAATAAAATCATCCAATTAACTCTAATATAAACCTTCCTACTTCTATCTCAAATCTGAATTCAAATCAGTCATCTTTTCTTAAATAAACATTTCTTAATTCCCTCCCAATCAAATCAGTCCTCTTTCCCTAAATATACCTTTCCCAGTTCCCTCTCTATCAAATCTGTCATCTCTCCCTAAATAAATCTTTCCTAATTAATTCCTCCTTACATAGAATAATAGATCCCCTAGGCCCCACAAGGGTGTATCAATATGTGAAAGAAAATTTCAAATTTTGCGATGCATCTTGGCATTGTGATTTGTTTTCATATTTCTCTTCATATGGTACATCACTTGATACACCAGGACTCTTAAACATAGCTTCTAAAATTCCCATTAATGACCTTTATAACGCATAAAAAAATAGCTATGCAAAGTGAAAAAATGACAAACTAAATAAGAATTGAGCATAAATCATAAGTCTAGTGATGATCCTGCATCAGTGTTTCATGGAAAATATAATTGCATTCTTTTATCTGTTTTGTAAAAATTTACATGCTGTTGCTATCAGATTTAGAATAAACTAATGTTACTTTTCTTATTTTTGTGAAGACTCAATTTTATTGCATGCCAACAGGTTTTTTGTTCGTCAGTTATAATGTGATTTCATTCTTTAATATTTTTTGCATTTACGAACTTATAAATATATACATGTGGGTTTGATTTTGGTTACAACACAAACTGTTAAAACTGCTTGCATTCTATTTCTCTACCGCCTGTATAATCGTGCTCATTTTAATTATCAGGTTTTTGAGTTTCTGGAGGAGGTGTCAGACAATTTATCAGATCTGGCTACAACAGAACTTAATTTTCTGAAAGAACTGAAGGTTATTTCTCATTTCTCTACTGCCACTTCTAAAATCTGCCTACTATTTTCATACTTGATATCAAATACTACTTTCAGTTAAAGGAAGAAGGGGATACTTTCTTTGGAATGGAAGATCTGCTATACTACATTAGGAGGGCTGAAGAGCTACATTTTAATCTGGATATGGCAGAAGTTAGACAATACTTTCCTGTGAACGTAGTCCTCTCAGGAATTTTCAAAATATTACAGGATATATTTGGTAAATTTGTGTTTTTAAGGTTTGATGTACCATGAAATGTTGATACTATGTCATAATGCATAAGAAAGTTTTCATATTTTTAGAAATTTACTTGAGATTTTGCTTGCCGCAGGATTGAAATTTAAGGAAGTTAAAAATATTGAGATTTGGGATGAAACAGTAAATCTTTATGCTGTTCTGGACTTGAGTTCAAAAGAGCTTTTGGGTTATGTTTACCTTGATATGTTCTCCAGGTTTGTTTTGGTTTTGGAATGTTATGTCACGGCTTCTGCAATCTGGTATGAACTTACTATTTTTATTCATTTATCAGGCAAGGTAAATTTGCTCATACATGCGTTTTGTCACTTCAAAATGGGTGCTCATCTTCCAAGGGCATTCAACAGGTTAATGGCCTCCTCTCTCTCTCTCTCTCTCTCTCTCTCTCTCTCTCTCTGTCTCTCTCTCTCTCTCTCTCTCTCTCTCTCTCACAGACGCATCAAGTATGAACTCACTGTTGTTATTTTCTTCTTAGACATGGAAAATTTGCTCATTCAAGTGTTTATTACTTCAAAATTTTGTGCTCATCTTCCAATGCCATTCAGAATTTGTGCTCTCTCTCTCTCTCTCTCTCTTTCTCTCGCTATGTTTGCAGGCTCCAGTGAGTTGACTTCATATGATGTTATGCATAGAATTGTTAAAATTAGACTTTGTTGGTTTAACCTCCATTTTAGGCACAGAGCGGTTAAACTTAGAGGGTAGCTTGCACACAATTTGCTATCAACATCTGTGTTTTCCTGTGCTTTTTCTTAGTTGAACTCACTGTTAAAAAATGAATTTCATGTTTGCAGTTAAATCTTATTTAAGAAAAAAATTAATTGCTTAGGTTATTCTTGAAAAATATTTTGAATACACTACACTCCTTGGCGTTCTGAATGCTCAAGCTAATTGCTCACATGTTTGGTTATTTTAGCTTCATTTCTACGTTAGTTCATTTAAAGCTTATGAATGACAAGCAGCACATTGCAGAACGTTATGCTTATTGAGTTCATCCTCTAATGCCCCAGAGCCCTAAAGTTGGGCGCTCTATTTACTCTATTGACTGAAAAAACAAAAAAGCCTGGTAATCTTTGTGTTGATGATTAACTTGAGCTTCATGTGTGCAATTTCTCGCACCTTGTTATTTGCATTTGTTGTGGTTAAACGTCAAAATGGTCCGTTTCCTAAAACCCTGTTATCCGAATTCAGAATGTTGTTCCTTGAACATATAGACAACTACACTTAATGATCTCTTTTTTTGCAAATATTTTCTTCCTTTTGCAGCTTCCTGTTACTTTACTGATTTCTCATTTTCCCAAACAAATTGATGAGTGCCCGGCACTACTGCGATTCTCTGATGTCATAAGCCTCTTCCATGAGTTTAGTCATGTGGTATGATATATCTTGCCTTATTGTTGCCTTTCAAAATTCAACAATATTGCTTTTACATGATGTATGTCTGGCAAAGCCTTAATGCTTAGAGCAAGTGAACTTCACTTCTCCTTATGAGTTCGTTGCCTACTTCTGTTCTGGATATACCTTGATTGCATAGTGCATACAAGTTTTTGTGTGCCCATTCCTTGGTTTTGTTGTAAAGTGAAGGAGAAGGAACTCAACACAGATTTGCCTTTGTTTACTTTCCTTTTACAGGAGCATGAATGATATGTATTCGTTTCACTTTCATACTGACTATGTTATGAAGTGATAATGACTTTTAATAGGCCATGATTAATTCTTCAAATATGTGTTTTTCTTGGTTTATTTATCTTTCCAGGAAGGATGATTGATGTGAAACATAATTGCATGGATGAATTGCTTTAAGGAATTGCCACACTTAATATTCCTAGAACAAATAATTATATCTTAATGGTGAATTTAAACGACGCAATAAAGCACAAAGAGCGGTAAGACAAGCTTAGGCTAAACCACATGTATAAAGTTTAGATCAAAAATAGCCAACTTAATCTACATTGCATGCATGAGTGGTTTTCAACGATAATCCCTAAGCTAACAAAGAGAATAGTCACTATGAAGCAGGCCACTCACTCACTTATTAAAATACTAGGCTTTAGCGGATAAGACTAACACGATTCCAGTGAATCAATTAATTCCACAATTGGATGCAACTAGGAGAATAAAAGAATAAGGGAAAGAGTTCACTGAATACTGGGTTTGGGACTTGGAACAGCAATCAGAAGATCTTCCCGGGCTAGACAGTGGCCCCTTTTGGCTGGATTTTGTTTGGACAGCCACCTGGATTCTGTTTGGAGAAGTGGGGCTGCAGCAGGAGGCCTTCTGGGGAGCAGAACAACTGTTTCTGCTGCTGGAATTCTTCTGGACAGCAAGGCGAGGATTGATAGCAGCAAAACTGTTGATCTCCCTTAGCTGGAATTGATGGATAGCAAGCTGTTTGGCCTTAGGAAGATTCTGGACAGCAGTTTTCAATGTCCCAAAGTTCAGGACAGCAAATCAAACTCATCTTCTTCTCTTGGCTTCAACGAACATGAGAGGCCTAGGGTTTTCCAAGGTGAAGAGGCAAGAGGAGAGGGGCGGCCAAGGGGGGAGAAGGGGATGGGTGGTTTGGGTGTGGGCTTGGATTAGGTTAGAAAGAGGGGTTAATCCAAAAATAAATAAATCAGAAATTAATTTCAGATTTTAAGTGGATTTGGCGGGACTTAATTTGAATTTTGAATTCAAAAGTGGGAGGGAGCCTTAATAGGAAGCAATGAAATTAAGCCCATTTATGGGTAGGCCGGTGGTATGAAGAGGAGGGAGGGAGTTGTGGGGAGAGTTTTATGAGTTTCGAAAACAACACACCTGAGTTAAGAAAGGCATCATGAAATCCAAGTTAATTTGAATTTCAAATAGACTTGAATTTATACACTTTCCTAATTAAGATTTGCAAATAAGGAAAGTTTTTGAAATTTGAATTTCAAATTTCAAATTGAGGAAAGTGAATAATAAATCCAATTTGATTTATTTGAAATTGAATTCATGATTGATACTTTCCTAATTTGGGATTTCCTATATGGAAAGAATTTGAAATTCGAATTTGAATTTCAAAAGAATTCAAATTTTTGAAATTCAAAATTTAATTTTAAAGAATTCAAATTTTCCCTGTCACACTTGAGCTAAATTAGGAAGTCATTATGATGATTGAGATCAAAATAATGAGGGGGAAATTATGAGGGGGGCCGGCGGCAAAGGGGAAGGAGGAGATGGCGTCGGGTGAGGGGAAGGGCTTGGACTGTCGGTGGGAGCTTGAGGTAGTGGAGCTAAGGAGGACTTGAGGGGGAGGGGATGGCTGGTGGTGGATGGAGAGGGGGAGAAAGGAGAGGAACGAAAAAATACAAATAAGATAAAAGTAAACTAACGAACTCACCAAGAGATTGTAAGAACCACGAACCTTGGACTCTTCCAAAGATTGACGGGTATTGCAAATCACCCTCCTCGGGCTTCTCCTCTCATGAACTCACTAAGAGATCAAACAAGAACAAACTCTTTTTCATTCAATAATTCATCCTCCCAAAATACAAAACAACTAGCCTATAAATAGGCCTCATGAAAAGAAAAGAAATAAAAGACTAAAATGCTCTTCGGGCTACAACACTACATGACCACCCGTAAAGATATAACCGGAAAAACAACAATATAAAATAAACTATTACATGAAACATATAAGTAAATAACTCAAGATCGTAGCCGTTGATCTCCGATGTCCTCATCAATGATGCTAATTTATATTTATTAATGATTTCAAAAAAAAAAAAAAGGTGTGCCAAGTAGTCTTCTTTACCAGATTTTTTGTTCTATATATTTCAGAACTATATATATGCCTGCTTTGTAAATTCTTATGTAGCTTGCTAATTTGAAATTAAAAAATCTAGAGTGACAATTTTGATCTAAAGTGTATATTTACAATTAGCTTAGACTTATTCTAGGTTTGTGGCCAGTGTGAAAATAAAGCTAGAGCCTCCCCAATCTTCTTACAGAAGGTCATGAAAATATTTAATTCTAATTTTGAGTTAAAATCAGGATATTACAGTGTAATTTGATGTCATATTCTGCCACGAATAAGTAGAACTCGAACTAATCTCCCAATGGCTATAATGGAAAATACTTGCATGCTATGTGGTTTAGAGTGAGTTTGCAAAAAAAATTGAGAAAGTGCAATTTGTTTAGTAGAAGTGAAATATTGAGTGGTAACACTAACTTGCATTGATATGTTTATCGTTTCTTTCCAAACTACAAAAACCAAGAGAAATGTAGCCAGATCTGACAGCATGAAAGCTAAGTGGCTATTGGTTACAGTGAGGGATAATGCAATGAGGGATGTAGACAGATCTAATAGTATGAAAGTTAGGTGGTTGAAGTTGAGATACATAAGTGATTTGTGATCAGCAAAGCGGTGCTTGAATGCCTAAAGGAAAGATATTTTAAGAATGAAGGCATTTGAAAATATGCACTAAAGCTAACAATGATTAAGTGACATTACAAAAGTTAAATATTCTAATACCACCCTATTTGATAAATTAACCCAGGTGGTGAGCTTGAGTTGACCTCAATATACAGATGGAGTGGTTATCTTCTCTACCCAGTAGTCTTTGTGCTCCCTGACCGAGCTAATTACCCAAGCAATTGGCAACAATGCCAGCAGTTTGGGAAACTGAGTGGTTTGGTTGGTGCAAGTAACACTTAATAAGTTGGTAACAGAGCAAATTTGGGTGAGAACTTAGATTGGGGTTAAATTGAGTTGAAGTTTATTTGGTAGAGTTGTCCATGACACTAATGTGTTAGGACTTGTGGGCTCCGAAAATTCGGCCCCGGCCTCCGCTCGCTTTTCTTATTCGGCGAGGGAGTTTTAACTGATCTAAGTTCCGAGGTAAATTTTGGAAGGCAGATGGGTTTGTAGATAAGACACTACCCAGAGATTTCGCCCTCATTTTGTGAGGACTTTATGATCTGAGTTCTGGTTTCCTATAGGCGCAAGCCCCTATAGTTAATTACCCCTCCCGATCACGAGAGAGAACTTTCGATTAAGGCTAGTCGTCAATCAGATACGTATAGAATACGTGTTATCTGGCATATAGTAGCAGCAATAGGTTTAGGTATTGGTAGAAATTGGATTTGAAGATTGGGTTTAAATTTGGATATTTGGAAATGTTTGGAAAGTTTGGAAAGTTTGGAAATAATTGAGAGTTTGGAAGTTTGATATTTAAAATAGAAATTTCACCATCTTGCACTTAAAGCGGATGGTGGGGGAATTGATGATAGACCCGATCAAGATCCCATGGTTCCATCGTCCCGGGCCATCGCGGTCCCTGGTCTACTTAGTCAGAGGAGGTAGTCGACCCAACCTGACAGAAGGATCCTTGTCGGCAGCCATGGGTTGCTTCGTCCAAGGGGATCTTGTAGACCGGGGTTGGATGCTTGTCTAAGGGGACAAATTTAAATCCACCTTAGCTAACAAAGGGCTTTGTGCCCTGTCAATCATATCCTATTGATTCATATCTCAAGGATTTAACGCCATGAAGGAGCGTATTGGCTCTGGCCATAACCGGTATATGTGGTGCCATTTGGCGGCAAAACCACTCGGTTCAGAGGGCCCCGGGTCATAACCATTTACCTGCAGTGCCATTTGGCGGCGAAACTGCCGGTTAGAGGACACGTACCACGTCCTTACTGGCAAGAGATTGTTTGAGAATGGATCCTAGTGATATTTTCGACTAGGCATTTCGCTCTTTGTGAGCTGAAGTTGATTTGAATTTGTCCGCCTCGGCAAACTGTTGCGGAGGGCGGATAGATTTTGCTTTAAGTTTTTGATGGATTTATTTCAATTTTTAAATATTTTTGGGATTTTAGGATTTTCTTGGAATTTTCTGGAATTTTGGGTGGAGCCTTGGATTTTGGGGATTTTTGTGGATATTTGAGTGGAGCTTTGGAATATTTGAAATAAAACTTTGGATATTTGAGAGGAATTTGGAAAACATTTGGGAATCATTTGAAATGTTTGTGAACCCCACCGGTTGAGATAAACATTCAACACGGCCATCATCGGGGTGTTTGGAGTCATTTGAAAATATTTTGAATTTTGTAGATGAACCTTGTCGACTCTGTCGAGCTGTTGACAGAGGATCAGGTTTTGTAGGCTTTGTGCTTTTATCAGTGAATTCTCTTGATTATAGGCCTTGAAAGCCTAATCTAAATGGATTAAAATAAATGCACCAGTTGACACAACCGTGTATTTATTTGAAAGTTTGAACCTTGTCGACTCTTATTGATCAGCATAAGAGGATCGAGTTCGAATCTGAATTCACTTGTTGACCCGCGCAGCATCCCTAGACGTCACGTGTGTACCAATAGCACGCTCGTCGGGGCCCATGCGGGTTCTTGATTACTTTTACCCCTTTTAGTGTGCCTATGTGTATACAAACTATTGTGCACGTGCGGGGGTATTCTTGGAATATTCATAGACGCCTTCTGTCCGCTTGCATAGAAGTTGCGGATCCGGTGGCGTGGCGTAGCAGCTTCTGAATTAAGTTGTCCGCTGCTTCGTACAGGTAGACTGTCGTGCACTATTTGTTGATTTTGTAGGCGGATCATAGTGCACTAACTAATCTCCTGCCTTTAGTTGTAGAAGCTCGTAGGAACTTGTAGTCTTTATGCATTATGCTGTGATTTTGGTCTTTGCAATACAACCATTACTGCTGGAGGTAGATGTATTCATCCTTAGACTTAAGTCGACTACAGGATACTGCATTTACTATAGTCTTTATGTGTCTACACAGGGGTGGATGTTGTATATACATTCATATTCATAGATGATTTGTATGGATTGCAGATCTTTTGGAGTAGTAGTTGATCGTAGGAGTGTTGTAACATTCACCATCTTTTGTTAAGATAACTTGTAGGTGTGTAGGTATTTTGTTCACATAGCAGGTATATAATCTTTGTATACGAATAAGAAGTCGTATAAATTTCTACACCCTTTAGGGGCCTTTGCATTTATTCCATGTTAAATCTTTCTGCTCGCAAAGGGGTTGATGTATTTGCTTAGCACTAGACTGTTTTGTTGATCGTAGGAATATCAGAATATTCACGTATACTGCACATAGGCGAGTCGCATTTCATCATCAACCTCTCCACATATGATGTTCTTTTTATTTGTAGATAGACCATTGTAGGCATATGAAAGAGTCTTCCGTCATCGCCAACATATATCTACATCCATCATATGCTGACCACTATTGCTTGCAAGGGTTAAGTACTTTGGCTTATATTTTGACATTGCTTGCAAGGAAGACATATTAGTTATTGCCTCCTACTACGCAGTATGTAGTGCTTGTGTTTGTTGCATGTGACATTTTGATGTTATTGAGAATTTATATGTTAGCTAGAATAGTCAAATTTCGACTTGAACTTAGTATGCAATCTTCCAACATTTCTTCTTTGTATTACCACTGTCTTCTACATTTGTCTGAGTCTCCTGTAGTCAAATTGAAAGTCTTTGCTTGTGCTCAAATTGTCCAAATTAAATTAAACTTCCTTGCACTTAACATATTTGATTCAAATTCAGGTTTGAATTATTGATCATCTGATTTCAAGTAAGTCCCCTGCATTCAGTCCATTTCATTTGCATGTTAAGATTGTTCGAGTCATGTTCTATATCCCCTGTAGTCCGATTCTTGTTCAAGTCCAAGTACAAGTTCTAGTTCAATCTCATTTGCACATTTCTTTTTTTTTTATTTGGATTCAAGTTTGATTAAATCATTTAGTTCAAAAGTTCAGGTACAGATCCCATTTGATTCAAGTCTACAAGTCCCAATAGGTTCCCAGTCCTTGTCTGTATTTCAGACAAAATTTCGGCAGCCTCCCGGCGTCCCCCCCGTTTAGGGGAAAAACCAAGAGACCGCCTACCCGCCACGTCAACAAAGACGTGCACGGTTGGTGTTGTTGAGACACCGCGGCAGTATTTTTCTTATTTTTTTCTCCCACCACGGCCAACAAAGGCGTGCATGGGGTTTTTTTTTTTTTTAAAAAAAGCATTTTTGATAAGCAGTTTTTTTTTTTGATTTCCCCCCGCCCGGGGGTACTTATAAGTGACCCCGCTTCGCCGTACGTGCCGCACCGGGGTCCCATCCTACCACGGCCAACAAAGGCGTGCATAGGACAGTTCTCCGATTTGCCACGAATATTGAAACAGGGTTTTGAGTTTAGAAAATTTTATACCTTCGCGGAGTCGTCGTGGTTGGCACATGGATCGAGGGTTCACTCGCCTACCTCGTCGTAGGTGTCGCACCGGGTTCCCTCCTACCACAGCCAACAAAGGTGTGCTTAGGTGGTTTGCCGGTCCGACACGAACGTCGAGGTAAGAGAGTGGAGGGGGGATTATTATATATACATATTTTATTATAATTAGTTATTAATAATCATAATTAATTAGAATAAATCTTTATTAGATTTAATTAATTATAATTAATATATGTTTAATTAATAATTAATTATATTAAAATAATCAAACATAATTAAATTCAATTAATTATGATTAATTAATGATTAATAATAATTAATTATCATTTAAAAATAATTAATTATAATTACTATAATTAATTAAAATTAATCTACAATTAATTAATTAGTAATTATAATTAACACTAATTAAACATAATTAGTTTTAGCTAACTAATTATGATTAATCAAATTTTAATTATAATTAATATAATTAACTGTAATCAAATTTAACTAATTATCACTAATTTTGTAATTTAAACTAATTAATTATAATTAAAAATAAATAATAATAATAATAATAAAAATAAAACCCACCCTCTCCCTTTCTCTCGGTTCAGGAGTTTTACGGGATTTGGCCGAGAAGCGCGCGTAAGGGAGAACTTTACCTTCACAGCCAGCGGCTCGTGTTGTTGCTTCCGATCAAAATGTCGTAACTTCCAAACCTACAGGAATAGGCGTCGAAGGAGGCGAAGAAGGGTTCGGCTAGGTAGGAGCTCGGCAAGAGGAGGAGAGCTCTCTGGACGGGATCAGACGGAGAGGAGGCGGGTTCGGCTATGGAGGAGCACGGTTGGTAAGTCCTACCTCTCCTCCCTCTCTCTCTCTCTCTCTCTCTCTCTCTCTCTCTCTCTCTCTCTCTCTCTCTCTCTCTCTCTCTCTCTCTCTCGGCCAGAGGAAGAAGAGGGCACAGCTGTATGAGATCGGGAGAAGGAGCTCTGGGTCGGTTTGCAGAGAAAGAAGGAAGCAGTGACGGGAGCTTGCTGTGTGCGTGGGAGTGGGGCTCGGACGGCTTGGTGGGGTTCGGCCGACTTTGGAAGGGGAGATCGGAGGGAGGCTTCGGAGATATGGAGCTTGTGTGGGAGGAAGTGAGGGAGAAGGTCTCGGCAGTGGAAGTTGGGAGAGGGGGAGAATCGGGATGAAGCGTGGAGAACGAGAGCTTCGTGCGAGAGGAGATCGTGAGCGTGTTCAGCAGCCGAAGAAGTGAGGCCTCTCTCCCATTTTAACGACGCAAATGAGCGGGAGTTTCGCATACGGGAGAAAAGACGTGTTCGGCGCCGCTGCAGAGGGATGGGCGACTGTAGAAGCGACGAGAGCAGCGATTCGGGGTGGATTTGGCTACAGGTAATCATTTTGAGTATATTTTTTTATTTGGTTTTGTCTGTTTTCCCTTGGTTTTAGCTCACAGGTCAACAGGACTTCATAGGATTGTTAAAATATCTTTCCTTGTTAAATATCAAATATTTTGTATAACACCAGCTAACGCATTGAGGTAAATTAGGGCTTGCTTGTTACAAGGGATATTTCTTTTTAATAGATATTTCTTTTTAATAAAGTGTTATGCCGGTCCACCTTGGACCGGCTCAACCTGGACCGGCCCAGCCGGTCCGGGTTTACTCCAGGCGGAGACGGCCCAGAGACCAGGCGGAAGATTCAAAGGGGGCTGGGGTGGGGTCCGCTTGCAATTCAAACATGGTTTAAATATTTTTGGAGGGAGAAGGAAGGGTAGAGAAGTCCTTTTGCTTTTATTTTGAATTAGATTGTATTAATAGAGAGTTATGAGAGCATTAGGTTTTCATCTTGCATTTGAAAATAGTTTTGGGTTCTAGGTCTTCTTGCTTTGGCTCTTGGCGTTGCCGGAGATTGTGGGAGAGTTGTTCTTCCTCTCGAATTGAAGAACATTGTATCGTGCTTTGGTTTTGATTGCCTACTAGTGGAATACAATCGTTTGCTATTGTTTTCCTACAAGTTTCTTCCCTATTTCCGCTGTTTTTGTGCTATTTGTGTGCCGATTTGGGTTAGGTTTGCTTGCGAACTCAAGTATTACCTTAGGGTTACTTGCGAACTCAAGTATTTCCTATCAAATTGGTATCAGAGCAAGATCCGGGCGGTGGAGGGTGGTTTTTTCTCCATTATTCGCTGCAGATTTTTGCTGATTTTGGGAGGATCCGGAGGCATCTCGTCATTTCCCATGGCATCTAAGCGAGTAGAAGTCTTGGAGACCGAGATGGGGCAACTTAAGGCGGATCTGGATGAGAAGATGACCACATTGAGCGAGAATGTGGAAGGAAATTCGTGGCATTGGAGGAGATGATGAAGAAGTTGTTGGAAGGGCAAGCAAGGGCTGTGCCGGGGGAGGAAAGAGGAGAAGGGAGTGGGAGCAGGGGGAAGGAGAAGGTGAATCCAGACGAGGAAGAGGAGGTGGAACTGTTTAACAGCAGCGGGAGGATGCCACCTCGGGAGTCCATCAGGCGAGAAGAGCATGAAAGAAGGAGAGACTTCAGGGAAGAAAGAGAGAATGATTGGCGTCGCCGGCGGCCCGATCCAGTGGACCGGCCATGGGGGATCCAGAATCACCATGGCGGAGCGCGAGAGGAAGATGGCTATCGGCGGCCGAGGAGGGATGATGAGCCCCGATATGGAGAGAGGGGAACTTGGGAAGACCCCATTGCATGGGACAGAGGAGGCCATGGGGGGAATAGGGCATACGGGGTGGACACGAGAGCCAGAAAGCTGAAAATGCCCGTGTTCGAAGAGGGAAATGTGGATGAATGGATCCACAAGGTGGAGAGGTATTTTGCAGTGAATGGCCTGATGGAGGAGGAGAGATTGATGGCGGCTAGCATGTGCTTGGAAGGGGCGGCTTTTGCATGGTTCAAATACATGGATAAGTGGGATCCGATGAGGACTTGGAGGGACTTCAAGGAGGCTATCAGGGAGAGGTTCAGGGGGGGCAGCCCATGGGAGATATCAGAACAGTTCTACGCCCTCACTCAAGAGGGAACAGTGGAAGAGTACCGGAAGAAATTTGAGAGTCTGGTGGGTGACATGGAGGGATTATTGAACAGCACTCTGGGGGGAAACTTTATGAAGGGCCTTAAGCCAGAAATTAGAGATGCGGTGAAGGTAATGAGACCGAGGGACCTGAGGGAGGTCATGGAGTTGGCTCAACTGGTGGAGAACCAGAAGACCAACGCCCGAAGTTGGCGGAACAACCACTCAGGGGGTCCTACCAGGACAACTACCACTTACTTGGCTCCAAAAGGGCCAACCCCTAGTGTCCTTAAAGAAAGTGGGAAGGAGAAGAGCGGGGTGACCAGATCAGTTGGGAGTTTCAAGAGATTGACCGAGGAGGAGATGCAGGAGAAGAGGGCCAAGGGCCTTTGTTTCAGATGTGAGGAGAAGTTTGTTCCAGGGCACAGGTGCAAGGATCGCGCTCTTCGGGCTCTCACCGTCTATATAGATGAGGCGCCTGAGGAGGGTGATGCTTCTGATGAGGAGCAGATTGATCCCCAGTTGGAGGTAGCCGAGGTATCCCTAAATTCTGTGATGGGATTCACTCCTAGCCATACGATGAAGGTGAAGGGGAAAATCCTTGGGTGGGAGGTAGTAGTGTTGATCGACAGTGGAGCCACCCACAATTTCATATCTGCTCAGGTAGCGGAGGAGCTGGGAATGGAGCCTACTGAGACATGCAGTTATGGGGTGATGATGGGGACAGGGAAGATTGAGTCCAGCACTGGGATCTGCAAGGGGGTGGAGATGAGACTACAGGAGATCAGGGTGGTGGAGGACTTCCTACCCCTGAGGTTGGGTAGCACAGACGTCATTCTGGGCATGAAGTGGCTATAGACCTTGGGTGAAACCAAGGTAAACTGGGGGACCATGGTGATGGAACTGATGGTAGAGGGAAAGAGGGTGAAGCTAAAAGGGGAACCAGGATTGTCCAGAGCTGGAGTGTCTCTCAGGTCGATGGTAAAGATGATCCATGAGGAAGGAAGAGGTTTCCTTGTGGAGCTGCAGAGCTTGGAAGATCATCAGGAGGAGGAAGACAAACACATTCCTGTGTTAGTTCAACCCTTTCTGAAGGAATTTGAGGATGTGTTCCAACCTCCGGTGGGACTACCACCTGACAGAGAACGGGAGCACCAGATTGTCCTGAAAGAGGGGGTATCCCCTACCAGTGTGAGACCTTACAGATACCCTCAGGTGCAGAAAGATGAGATTGAGAAGTTGGTGGGAGAAATGCTAGAAGGAGGGATCATTCAGCCCAGTGTGAGTCCTTTCTCTAGCCCAATTCTGCTGGTAAAAAAGAAGGATGGGAGTTGGAGGTTCTGTGTTGATTACAGAGCCCTCAATAAGGAGACAGTGCCTGACAAGTTTCCCATCCCTGTGATTGACGAGTTGATGGATGAGCTACATGGAGCCGTTTTATTCACCAAGATTGATCTAAAGTCAGGCTATCACCAGATCAGGATGAGGAAGGAAGATGTGCAGAAGACAGCCTTCAGGACTCATGAGGGCCACTACGAGTTCCTGGTGATGCCTTTTGGCCTCACCAATGCACCAGCCACATTCCAGGCATTGATGAACCGGATCTTCAAGCCACACCTTCGCAGGTTTGTGTTGGTGTTTTTTGATGACATTCTCATCTATAGCAGGACTGAGGAGGAACACCTAGAGCACCTGAGAGTGGTGTTGGGGGTGCTGAGGGAGCATCAGCTGAAGGCCAATTTCAAGAAGTGTGACTTCGCTCAGGCACAAGTGGAGTACCTGGGGCACGTGATATCTCAGGAGGGAGTGGCTGCGGATCAGTCCAAAATAGAGGCAATGTTGGCTTGGCCTCAACCCAAAACCTTGAAGGGGCTCAGAGGATTTTTGGGACTGACCGGCTACTACAGGAGATTCGTGAGAGGATACAACACCATAGCAGGACCACTGACAGAGCTGCTGAAGAAGGATAATTTTTTATGGGGGGAAGCAGCTTCTGAGGCTTTTGAGAAGGTGAAGAAGGCCATGACGACGGTGCCCGTACTTGCTCTGTCAGACTTCAATCAGGTGTTTGTGTTGGAGACAGATGCTTCAGGCTATGGATTGGGAGCAGTGTTGATGCAGAACCATAGAGCCATAGCTTACTTCAGTCAGATACTGTCGTCCCGGGCTAGGCTGAAGTCAGTATATGAGAGAGAGCTGATGGCTATTGTACTGGCCATCCAAAAGTGGAGACCTTATTTATTGGGCAGACACTTTATTGTCAGAACTGATCAGAGAAGCCTGAAGTACTTGTTGGAACAGAGGATGGTCACAGAGGAGCATCAGAGGTGATTATCCAAGCTGATGGGATATGATTTTGAGATCCACTATCGACCAGGACTAGAGAATAAGGCAGCGGATGCCTTATCACGCTGTATGGAGGAGCTCCAGGGGATAGCAGTATCAGTACCTGTTCTGATAGATTGGGGAGCCATCAAAGAGGAGAGCATCCAGAATGAGGAGCTAAGGAGAATCAAAGAAGAGGTGCTATCAGATGAAAACAGCCACCCAGGCTACTCAGTGGTGGGAGAAAGACTGTACTATTAGGGAAGGAGTGTGATCCCTAGGACTTCCATTCATATTCCTCAACTGCTACAGGAGTTTCATGGGAGTGCAATAGGAGGGCACTCAGGAGTGCAGAAAACTTATAGCCGGTTAGCTGCTGAATTGTACTGGAAGGGGATGAGGAAGGACATAGAGGAGATGGTGGCTAAGTGTGATACCTGCCAGCGGAACAAGTACATGACGATGGCACCAGGGGGATTACTACAGCCCTTGGCCCTACCAGAGAAGGTTTGGGAGGAGATTACTATGGATTTCATTGATGGGCTCCCAAAATCAGAGGGGTATACGATTATATTTGTAGTAGTCGACATGCTAAGCAAATATGCTCATTTCATTCCCTTAAGGCACCCGTATACAGCAGTGTCTGTAGCAGCAGCTTTTGTGAGGGAGATAGTCCGCCTGCATGGGGTACCAGAGTCCATTATTTCTGATAGGGACAAGGTATTCATGAGTCATTTTTGGAGGGAGCTATTTAGGATGCAGGGCACCGTATTGAAGAGGAGCACAGCCTACCATCCACAGACTGATGGACAAACAGAGGTGGTGAATAGGAGCTTAGAGACATATTTGAGATGCTTTGTGTCTGATACACCAAAGCAGTGGGCCAAATGACTAGCCTGGGCAGAATACTGGTACAACACTTCTTTTCACTCGGCTACCAAGATGACACCTTTTAAGGTGTTATATGGTAGGGATCCCCCACATCTGGTATACTACAGCCATAAGAGTACGCCTATATCGGCAGTGAATCAGCATTTGGAGGAAAGAGACCAAGTGTTGGATGAGCTCAAGAGGCATTTACTCAGAGCCCAACAGATTATGAAGAAGCAAGCGGACAGCAAAAGGAGGGATATACAATTTGGAGTTGGAGACAAGGTCTATTTGAAGCTCCGACCATACCGACAGAGGACTATGGCCCAAAGGAGAAACGAGAAGCTCGCAGCGAGATATTTTGGCCCTTTTGAAGTGGAGGAGAAAATCGGGGAGGTGGCATATAGATTGAGGCTTCCTCCAACAGCCAGAATACACCCCGTTTTTCATGCCTCACAATTGAGAAAAGTTGTGGGGGAGCATGCAGTAAGCCCAGAGCTGCCCAGCACATTGAGGGAAGACATGGAAGTGACCCTGGAGCCTATAGCGGTAGAAGGGGTGCGCATCAGTGAGAAGGGGGAAAAGGAAGTGAAGATTAGGTGGAGCGGCCTCCCAGACTATGAGGCCACATGGGAGCCACTGGAAAGGATTGCAGAGCAGTTTCCTACCTTCCACCTTGAGGACAAGGTGGTACTTTGGGACGGGGGTAATGTTATGCCGGTCCACCTTGGACCGGCTCAACCTGGACCGGCCCAGCCGGTCCGGGTTTACTCCAGGCGGAGACGGCCCAGAGACCAGGCGGAAGATTCAAAGGGGGCTGGGGTGGGGTCCGCTTGCAATTCAAACATGGTTTAAATATTTTGAGGGAGAAGGAAGGGTAGAGAAGTCCTTTTGCTTTTATTTTGAATTAGATTGTATTAATAGGGAGTTATGAGAGCATTAGGTTTTCATCTTGCATTTGAAAATAGTTTTGGGTTCTAGGTCTTCTTGCTTTGGCTCTTGGCGTTGCCGGAGATTGTGGGAGAGTTGTTCTTCCTCTCGAATTGAAGAACATTGTATCGTGCTTTGGTTTTGATTGCCTACTAGTGGAATACAATCGTTTGCTATTGTTTTCCTACAAGTTTCTTCCCTATTTCCGCTGTTTTTGTGCTATTTGTATGCCGATTTGGGTTAGGTTTGCTTGCGAACTCAAGTATTACCTTAGGGTTACTTGCGAACTCAAGTATTTCCTATCATAAAGCATACTATTATAGCTAGATAATGAATTGAGTACACATAAGACAATTGATAGGAATTGCCAAATTAAAATATTAAAAGAAGAGACATAATTTTAGACACATGATGGTAAAGAAAAAAAACTATCCATCTAGGTGAAGATATCCATTGAAAGTTCTCATTTGTGGCCCTTAACTTCTAGCCTTGTGAATGTTGGAGAATGTTGGTTATTTGTTTTCTTTTCTATCTTCATGGAAATGGAAAACAGGATTTGAATTCTTCTATCCACTTAAACATCAGTACTTGATAAACTTTTATCTAAATCAGTAAGTTGTTCAGATTTGTGGCATCAACACCCTCAATGTTTATGGATGCAAATCAGATTATAAAATCCTACTTTTTTGCTTTGTTCAGTAAGGGGATGATTTGTAGGTTATAATTCCATAGTAATATCTAGAGTTTTTCCAATTTTGTATGCATGCTTGGATTGGAACTTTATCCATAATCAATGAAGTTAATTTTTGATTGTTTGTATGGTCCCTTTGCTCCTGACTGTTAGGATCAATAGGAGATAACTTTCTCAATTCTGGATGGCCTATGAACTAATTAAGGTATTTATATCCAAATATTTTAGTGTAGCATAAGCTAAGGAAAATAAATTAAAATTGGAGTGATAGGAGGTTCCATGGATGAGTCAAGAGTGAAGAAACTACTTTAACTTACACTTTAGAAAGCCTCAAACATAGTAAGATTATCTTGAATTGGAGTGATAGGAGGTTTCATGGATGATTCAAGAGTGAAGAAATTACTTTAACTTAGACTTTAGAAAGCCTCATACATAGTAAGAAAAATTTAGAATAATCTGATAATAGTAACTAGGATCAATAAGCCAAATAGAATATTTTCCAACTAAATGCAAATCTATCATAAATCTATCAATAGTCTTATGACTAGGACGGCCCATCGAAAATTTTCACACAAAATAGAAGGAATGGAGTTGCTAACTCCAAGATCTCAAATTTAATTAACGTTATAACTGGTTTACCCTAAAGTGTGGAGGGTTGTTTGTGATGATGAGGTTTTGATCCTTGATGAAAAAAAAAAAAACAAACTAAAGAAATTGCATAGATGAAGTCCTTTAAATTATAGAGCCATCAACCCACCCCCAATAATTATAACGAGGGATCAAGGAGCATTGACATCCTGAAAAATTTTGAGCATTTGTGTCAATGGTGGTGAAGGAATAGCTCCGATAGGGGATAAATGCTGATGAGCATGCATCATAGAAGATGGCTTGGATGTTGAGGAATGAACCAAATCTAGGATAAGTGATGCGAGCAAAAAATACAGGGGACCCTATATCTCTTGATCACAAAGGACACGACGGACTTCTACGGACGAAAACGACTAAGGACGAGAAAACGGAAGAACAAACTCTTACATTTCAATTTAAACTAAACAAAAGAAAACTTACACCAAAAGTGACGACACCCTAAAATTGCTTCACTTGGAGAAGAAAGATACAGGTGGAGTGGCACTTGCGGAGAGACGAAAGAGGTTAGAAGCCCGAGAAGAAAGGTTGGAAAGAGTCCGCAGGATTTCCGGAGGGGATGAGAAAGAAGGGTGGAAAGAGCCCGCAGGATTTCCAAGCAACCCGTAGGTTAACAGATTTTTTTTTTCCAAAAATCACATATCACATTCAACTTTTTAAAACATTACAATACCCCCCATATATATAGGTATGAAAGGGGAAGACCAAAAGACATATTACATTAATTAACACAATAACCTAAACATAACAAGCATTAAAACACCTAAATCCTCCCCCCTTGCTCACGGAATTCGGCCCCATACCAGGAACCAAAACAGCCACCGCGGGAGCCAAGGAGGCCGCGCGGGAACCAAGGGGCCATGGCCTCGGGAAAGAGCTCAGGCACGGGAAAACCAGCGGCCGGCCGGAATTCCATGGGGCAAAATGCAAAATACGAAAAGCCAAGGAGGAAGCCAAAGGGCCACCTCACGGGGAAAAGAAAATCTTGGAATTCCAAAGGCCGGTTTGGAATTCCAAGAGACAAACATAAATACTAACATAAAAAGCATAAAAGACATTAATTAAAAGATAATAAATGAGCTAAAAAGTTAGCTCATAATGAGCTAACCCTTAGTTCAATAAATGAACTAAAGTCCAGCTCATAAATGAACTAAAAGTTCAGCTCAAATATGTTAAACTACTAGACTCAAGGGAAGCCAAAATTTTATTTATTTTGGACTAGTGTTGACCCCCTTTGTCTACATCAGACTCCCCTTCTTGCGAATTCAGCTCCTGATGAATTGGTTGATGATTCTCTTGAGGCAGTGCATACAGTTCATCGATCTCCTTGAGTTTTTCACCAAACCTTTTCAGAATTTCTTCCTGTTCTTTTTCAAATTGCTGTTGCAGATACCTTTTGTACTTCTCAAATTTTTGATCACATAGGAACATGTGATATTGCAGTTTGTAGAGTCGATCTTGAAGTGGGTCAGTAGAATCTCCTTATGTAGGTAACCATCTGTCCAACGGGAGTGGGACATCAGGATTATGTTGATCGCATTCTTCCTGGAATGTAGCCATATTTTTGATATTTTCCATTTTTTGACTGAATAAAAAATTACAAGACTTAATCTAAAAACTTAAGACAAGACTAACGACTTGACTAAACTCACAAACTCTGACTTGACTTGACTTGACAAAACAAAACTTTACAACCAAAATAAAATTTGACGACCAAATCCTAGGACATCCTAACTTGCTCTGATACCAAAAATGATGCGAGCAAAAAATACAGGGGACCTTATATCTCTTGATCACAAAGGACACGACGGACTTCTACGGACGAAAACGACTAAGGACGAGAAAACGGAAGAACAAACTCTTACATTTCAATTTAAACTAAACAAAAGAAAACTTACACCAATATAAACGACTTTTGCAAACAAAATGACGACACCCTAAAATTGCTTCACTTGGAGAAGAAAGATACAGGTGGAGTGGCACTTGCGGAGAGACGAAAGAGGTTAGAAGCCCGAGAAGAAAGGTTGGAAAGAGCCCGCAGGATTTCCGGAGGGGATGAGAAAGAAGGGTGGAAAGAGCCCGCATGATTTCCAAGCAACCCGTAGGTTAACAGATTTTTTTTTTCCAAAAATCACATATCACATTCAACTTTTTAAAACATTACAATACCCCCCATATATATAGGTATGGAAGGGGAAGACCAAAAGACATATTACATTAATTAACACAATAACCTAAACATAACAAGCATTAAAACACCTAAATCCTCCCCCCCCTTGCTCACGGAATTCGGCCCCATACCAGGAACCAAAACAGCCACCGCGGGAGCCAAGTAGGCCGCGCGGGAACCAAGGGGCCATGGCCTCGGGAAAGAGCCCAGGCACGGGAAAACCAGCGTCCGGCCGGAATTCCATGGGGCAAAATGCAAAATACGAAAAGCCAAGGAGGAAGCCAAAGGGCCACCTCATGGGGAAAAGAAAATCTTGGAATTCCAAAGGCCGGTTTGGAATTCCAAGAGACAAACATAAATACTAACATAAAAAGCATAAAAGACATTAATTAAAAGATAATAAATGAACTAAAATGTTAGATCATAATGAGCTAACCCTTAGTTCAATAAATGAACTAAAAGTTCAGCTCAAATATGTTAAACTACTAGACTCAAGGGAAGCCAAAATTTGATTTGTTTTGGACTAGCGTTGACCCCCCCTTTGTCTACATCAGGATAAGTGAGGAAGGATAATGATGACCAAATATAGAAGTATTTAATTTTTTCTTTAAAGGATGCAAACCTATTCTTACATTTTATAAAGGAGCACAAGACTAATTATAAGATTTTTAGGAAGAGTGAATAAAGGGGCAAACCCTTGATGCGAGAGCCAAATAGAAATGCATGCCTAATAAATTTTCTAAATTGAGCATCAATGTGAGGATTATGGATCAAACTAGTGACATCATATTTGAGAGTTGGGGCATGTATCACTAGACCAAGGTCCAATTCATAAAACAATGAATGTCAAAATGAGATGTAACTTGGGATCTTCCTAGGAGGTCAATACTATTATCACCCTTGTATGCTTAATCGCTAGAAGGATCATATATTGATGCTTGAATAAGTGTAGCCAGAATCAAATCTAGCCTTTAGTTTAGGGAACTCAACAATTTGCAACTGTCAAAACTATGGTGGACCACATCATTGATCGCCCAGGAAAAGTAAAGCATGTCCAGAGATCAAAGATTGAGGGTGTTGAATTTAATTGAATAAAAGATCAATGATAGATGGTCTTCAATTTAACTAGACCAAAAATTTGCTCTTTGGTATTTGCTAATGAAGGAACTCTTGTGTGAGAAGTTGAAAATTATAATTGTGTTTGTTGATGGGGGGCTGTGTTTAGTTTATGTTTGTTTGGATATAATCTCAACAAAAATGCAATTGCACGTGCTTATCAAATAATAATGTGTATAAAAGAGTGTCGATTCCATGAGAAAATTCTGTGATGCACACAAATATTCTAGTATCGTATACTCTAACTACTTTATTTATCCCATGAAATGAAATTAGGGGTAATCTCTATCTCTATAAGAAATGCAGGAAACAATGAATATCCTGTAATTAAAGTGTTTTGGACTAATGATAGTGAATATCCTAAGTTTTTCTAAGTAGTCTCTTCTACATTAGCTGCGAATCAGAGCATATGTATCCTTAGATATCTGTCGAGCTTGGAAGGATGTAAACGAAGGTTTATGACCTTCCTTCCTACAATTATTAAGTCTCCATAAACCCTAGAATACCAAACATCTTATATCTAGACATGCAAGCATTCCATCTTAATTCTCCTAATTGTTCCAACATTCTTCCGTTGAGGTAATGTATCACATTAAATGTTAATTTTATACATGAACACTGCATAAATTATATGAAGAGCAAGAGATATTGAAAACAAGCTCATATTTTAAAACTCAAGAGTGTACATTAGGAATTACAAGGTTTTCACATCATTAATCCAAAACTATGAGTTTAGTTGGCCATGAAATAAAAATTGAATAACAAAAATTTTATTACTTGCTCAAGAAAGAAAGTACAAGTAGAGAATATGAAGAAAATATCACCTGGAATGAAGAATCCTAGTCAGATTCTTTGGATGGACCCCTCCCAAAGTGAATCTCCCATTTCAACTTCGCTCTCCATATACTTTTCATCTCCAATTGATTGTTTGCTCACTACAATGTTGACCAGCCACCTTAAATGATGTATCTCACTGTTCCTTGGTCTCTCTCAGAATCTTCTCTAGATTTCTCCAAAAAAACCTCTTACAAAAAAAGATAAAAAATTATTTATACTTAATACAAAAACAGACTCAAGTGTCGCGACGCTTGACATGGTAGCATTGTGACATTTGAATTTGACCTAGCACCTCGGCACTCTGCTTGACTTCTCCGCTTTGGCGTTGGGACGACCCACCGCGGCTGTTGACTGAACTGGTTCGACGTTTGGCTTAGTCGATGCGGTGCTTCTTTTTCTTAACTGTTCAGCCGCAGTACGACAAAAGATAAGAGCTGCGACGCTCGCTTACGTCATCAGCGCTACATCATTTCTGATGTTGGTGTGTCAGCGTTGAATTTTTTGCAATTTTCTCGAGACTCTGACATTGCAATGCTGATTTTCGGCTCTGCGGTGTTGCCCTTCAATCCATTTTGGCGCTGACTTCTGTGAAATTTTCCTGAGACTCTGGCGATGTAATGTCCAAGATCTGCTCCGGGGCGTGAAGATGCTACATTGTTGATAATTGTGGCGCCACGACGCTGGTTCTAAACTTTGCAAATTTTGCTCCGCTTGATACATTCTCTCACAATATCAAATAAAACATACATCTTTGCTGGAATTTAACAAAATAAAATACAATATAATTTTCACTTAACATTTGCATTCAATGAAGTCATTGGACTTTAGTTTGCTGATTATTAGGTCTTTGAAGTTGTGGGGATTGAGCTTGATATCACATTAGAATTGTCGAGTATGAGGAGAAAGTGAGGAGAAGCATTCATGGCATTGGCAAGCTCTCTAGTGTTTGGAAATGACAGTTGGGGCTTAGTGTTGTAGTCGAAGAGGAGGCAAAAGATATATTGGGCTTTCTTATGGGTGCTCAACTGCTTGGAGCTAAGCGTGTGGGTTAGAGCTTGGATGAGTAGAAGAAGGAAGGACACCAAAGTTAAACATGTTGTGAGTAGAAAGGTGAGAAGTGAGAATGATGTAAAACTAACAGTAATTGCAAGAGAATAATAAAATTATTGTAACGCTTGCTACTTTAAAATCTTCAAACTCCCAGTCGGGATCGAAGAATGACGCTAAAGGATATCAATTTGTCTTTGAGAATCGTATGCGAATATGTGGTCGACTTCAAGATCGGCCATCCTTGAACATGGGAGACTTCTTTATTGGGATCCTTTGAAGAGCCGTCGTCTTGTGATGGGGGGGAGGGAGAGGAAGAGCCGACGGTTTGGGTTTTAGGTAGAGAGGGAAGAGGAGGGGGGTTTTCTTGGGTTAAGGCTATGGAGGTGGAAGGGATGAATTATATATAAAAAAATCTGAATTTAATTTCAGATTTTCTAAGGGAGGGAAATTGATTAATTTGAATTCCAAATTATCCCCAATTGGACTATAGGGGGCGGTGTCTTTGGAGGGAATTATGGGGGGAGTTTAATTAGCATTAATAATTAATTAGAGAGAGAAAATCCAAGGGGAGGGGCCGGCCATATGAGGAGGGGGAGGGTGTCTAGATTCAATATATGTGGGCCCTTTTAATTTAAATGATGATTGAAATTTGTTGACTTAGAAAAAAATGTCGAAACAGTTTACGTCGTAGTTGGCCCCACTCCATGAAGCGAAGCAACTGTTTGCTAAATAACCGTCTGCTCATCTCTTGAAAGCGACGAGGAAAGAGCAATGGGGGACATTCGGATCCATCGCTCATTTCTTTGTTTCGGACACGAATAGTGAAGCTGACACCCCAACCCATTGTTCGCTGCTGTCCGACTTAGGCCCTAACGTTGTTGTTCAACTTCGTTGCTTCAAGAGCTGTCTAGGGTTCGCCTTTCATCTTATCTTTTCATCATCGATGTTCGGCTACGTTGCTTCGCAGGAGGGTAGGGAGTGCACAGTCGCTTCCTCGGTTCACTGTTGCCATCTAACTTCTGCTTCGCAGGAGGAATAGAGATTGCACGGGTCGCTCCTTCGACTCCTTAGTGGATGTCCGACTTTGCTCTTTCGACTCTACCCCCTTATTGCTATTCGGCTTCCTTGCTTTGCAGAAGGCATAAAGATTACACAAGTTGTTTCTTCGACTTCTTCTGCTACTGTTCGACTATGCTCCTTCAACGACGAACTTGACCGTGCCCGAGCAGACTCCATTCAAAATTTTTTTAATATATATTATAATATATAATTTTATATATAAAATATATATACTATGATATATCTATATCATAATATATTATATATCTTAAAAAAAGAGAATGAGAAAAAAAGAAGTTGAAATCATTCAAGCAAGTGTCGAAGACCCCGGGTCGTTATACCTTAGGTTTGGCTGGGATGGTTTAGAATTCGAAGACTCGTGCTATGATCTTAGATCCAGACGGATGGTTTTAAATTCGAAGCACCCGCGCAATTGATCTTAGATCTAGGTGGGTTGAAATAAAATTCTGAGTCCCCACGCAATCGATCTTAGATTCTGGTGGGATGGTTTAAATTCGAAGGCCCTACGCCGTTGACCTTAGGTCCGGGTAGGAAGTTATGGCAATTGTCGCCCCGATTTCTCCCTCAATGGGGAGGTGATGCAGGGAGGCTGCCAAAATTTCCTCAAATTCAGAAGGAAATTCAATTTGAATATTGATTCAACTAAAATGTTAAAATTGACTTGTAAGTATTAATTAAATAATTTAGTTAATTAAGATTTAATAAAAAATAATTTGATTAAGATAAATCAAAATAATTTATTAATTGAGATCTTCAAAGTCTCCTTTATCGTTAAATGCATGGGAGCGAAGAACCTACAAACACTCATTTTCCTCTGGTCCCTCTAAATCTAAATATTTTCTTCTTTTAAAGACCTTTGCAATCATCATTAGGATTAAGCTTATTTGAATAGTTACTAAGAGCCTATTATTAATATTTTTATAAGAATAAGGGGGCAAGCATATTCTCATTGTTTTGAAAATCAACCGGACCGACCAGTTCAACCGGTTTGGTGGACGGTCCGATCCATCTTACAGAACTGGATCTGCATCAGACCGAATCAAACCAGATTGAACTCGCTGTTCAACCAGTGAACCGGTTTGGGTTGGAAAGAACTGACCAGTTTAAAAATAATTTTTTTTTGTTTTAATTAAATTTTAAACAATATATTTTAGTTTATTAAATTCTTTTAACTTTTTAAAATACTTTTATTTAATTTGATGATTAATTTTATCATATTATATGCAAGTTATCTTAAATAACTCACATAATTTGTTTAGCAAAAAGAGTGTACTTCACCCTTTATAAAGGGTTCAAAGCAACATCTCAAACTCCTTCTATGATGTGGGACTAAAAAAGTTACATGAATAATTTAGAATATGAATTTGGGTTTATTTGGGCTAGTTAGACTTCGAATTTAGGCTTAGTTGGGATATAAATTTAGCCAATATGTATTATAAATTTGATATAACATCTATTATATGAATTATAATATAAAATTTTATTATTATAAATTTATATATTATATTAAATATTATTCTTATAAATATATTTAATTATAAATATATAAATATATTATTCTTAAATGATATTTATATTCCTAATTTTTTATTTTATATATATCTTTTTTAAATTTATAAATATTATTAAATGCTCATATATTTAATTATTTATATTATATTAATGATTATAAATTTTTAATATTATAGATTTATATATTGTATTAAATATTATTCTTATAAATATATTATTCTTAAATGATATTTATATGTATAAAATTTTATAAATATTATTAAATGCTCATATACATATATTATATTATATTAATTTTATTAATTTTTAATAATATTTTTATTTATTACATCATCAGGCTCGACCCCGGTTCAACCGGTGGAATCGTCAACCTCTCTTTCTTCCGGTCCGATTTTCACAACCTTGCATATTCTTCCATTACTTTTATCCTACTTATTATTATCTCAAATGTCATCCCGCATGAATGAGAGCTGCTTGGATGTTATCATTTCATTTCAAAGACTATTTTGAAAAGCCTCGAATTTCTTTAAATAAGATTATTTCGACCGTTTCTAAATGAGATATCTCTTTAAGAGATTCTAACGCAGGTAACATTAAGTGGAAAACTTTGAATTGTTGTAATATTTCTAATGATGTTCCTCTTGAAATGTTGGAGTTCTCTGACTATCAAAATATCACCTATCTTTCTGTAGCTAATGAAATAGAAAGACTTGCAGTAAAGCATTTTATCTCCTCCATCAACTTAGAGTTGATTTTTGATCACTCAATGTATATTTAATTTGAAATAAATTGAATAACATTTTTAATCCAAGAGTCTTAAAATATAAGAGTATTTCAAATTTGAGAGCATTTCGAATTTGAAAGTTTTAAAGTCCGAGAGCGTTTTAAATAAAAATTCTAAAATTTTAAATTTTTAAAATATGAGAGCATTTTTAAATGAAACCTTTAAGTCTGAGAATTTAAAAAATCCAAAAGTTTTAAAATTTAGATCAATACAATTAATTAGAAAATTTGATTTTTTTTGGGTCAGTTGATTAATTCAATTAATTTTTGAAAGAAAATGCAGAAAAGGAGGGGGGAAGAAAAGTTTTCACCAAATGACATATACAACGTTGCTTTCCAACTCTCTAAAAACTCTCAAACTCTCCATAACAATACAAACAACTCAACACACTCAAACTAAACTTCTCTGCATGCTCTCCAAAGCTCCCCTATACGAGCACCTACAACTATTTGTGGGCTCTATCCTCTGCAACTATAAGCCTTGGTACTTTAACTTCTAGCTAAGAACACCTACTAACAAACAAATGAAGAGTCAGTATATCATAAATAAATTGAATGAATGCTGATAAATCTAAGCTATTGCAGGTAGAACCAAGTACTAGAATGCAAGAAAAGCTAAGTACTGAAAAAACTAGTAAAGTAACAGTACCAAAAAATGAGTAGAGTAGTGGACTATTGTTGTAAGAAATGACTACGAGCACAGAACAACTAAAACACTGACACAGTGTCAAAACCTCAAAGTATCAAAATCATAAATTCAAACCAACTCAAACAAGTACATAACAAATCTCCAAACATTGTACAAGCAACTACTATCTATTCAAACAATCAAAATTTTTGGGCAATCTTGTTTATAAAAACTTGGTTGTAAGATCCATTACCCGGTAACTTTTTAAAGGAAAGACATAAGCCCGACCTTAAGGGAAAGTTTTAGGTGAAATTGACCTAACCCTTTACCCCCAGTTAAATACCTGTCCACTTCTAATAAAAGTCGTAGGTCCGACCTCTAAGGGAAACATTTAGGTGATAATATAACCCTATACCCATCACTTGGGCACCCTAGTCTATAGGACTTGGTTGTATAATGCAATCAAAATTTTGAAAAAACCTAAGATTGCAAACAAAATAGAGTTTTCCTTTCAAAATAAGAAAATACACACTAAATAGATAAAATACAACAATTAAACTTTTAAACATAGCACGAAACAACTTAAATCTGATAATAGAACATAAAAACACCTAAAGAAGCTTTTCATTTTGATTGAGAAGAAATATACAAATGGGGTGATCACTTGCGGGGAGAAGAATTAGATAAGAAGCCTGAGACGAAGTTTTAGGAGGAGAAGACGAAGAGGCATAGCTCGCAAGTTATCCAAAAAATCCTCCGGTTTGAGTTCCAAAAATTACTCCATAACAATCTTTTTTTCTACTCCAAAACATCCTATATTTATAGGTGAAAAGAGGAAGCCAAGCAACCCCAACCAAATCTCCAAACATTGTACAAACAACTACTATCTATTTAAACAATCAAAATTTTTGGGCAACCTTGTTTATAAAAACTTGGTTGTAAGATCCATTACCCGATAACTTTTTAAAGGAAAGACATAAGTCCTCACCTTAAGGGAAAGTTTTAGGTGAAATTGATCCAACCCTTTACCCCCTATTAAATACCTGTCCGCTTCTAATAGAAGTCGTAGGTCCGACCTCTAAGGGAAATATTTAGGTGATAATACAACCCTATACCCATCACTTGGGCACCCTAGTCTATAGGACTTGGTTGTATGATGCAATCAAAATTTTGAAAAAACCTAAGATTGCAAACAAAATAGAGTTTTCCTTTCAAAATAAGAAAATACAACACTTAAACTTTTAAACATAGCACGAAACAACTTAAATCTGATAATAGAACATAAAAACACCTAAAGAAGCTTTTCATGTTGATTGAGAAGAAAGATACAAATGGGGTGATCACTTGCGGAGAGAAGAATTAGATAAGAAGCCCGATACGAAGTTATGGAAGGAGGAGAAGACGAAGAGGCATAGCTCGCAAGCTATTCAAAAAACCCTCAGGTTTGAGTTCCAAAAATTATTCCATAACACTTTTTTTCTACTCCAAAACATCCTATATTTATAGGTGAAAAGAGGAAGCCAAGCACCCGCAACCACCTCCAGCCGAACCAATAAAAAAATGGGAGACAAAAGGCCAACAGGCAATGCCTATAGCAGCACCCGAATGGTCATGCTGGCAACATGAACGGCCAGTCACGAGAATAGGCGCCAGACGGAGAAACTGAAAGGTCAAACAGAGAGGGGAAGAACTCGGACAACCCAATTATAAAATATGCAATCCGTTTGAGGATGCAAAAATTCTCCAACAGTAGACCTAAAAAGACTTGATTAGAAAATATTACAAATGATATTTTTTATTAGATTTAAATCATAATTTGACTCTTAATAGGGCATAATGGAGAAAAATGATTCATGTAATAGACACCATGTAATGGGATAAAGACTTAATGTTATTGTATGGAATATAAAAAAGTGAATTTTCAACATGAAAAATACATTAAGTAAAGAATTCTTAGTAATTTGTATTTGTTTATTTTTAATTTAAGAAAATAATAATAGAAAAAACATAATTTAGTATAAAGCCATAATTAACAAATTTAATGTCCATGATGGGTAAGTTAAGTTCATAAAAATTTGGTAACAAACATCAAAATCTTAATGATAAGCAAATTAAGTGCATGATCAATAATAATATAATAATTAAATTTATTTTCACATATACCTATATATGAACTAAAACAAATAGTTGGAAAATCTAGTCAAATAGTTTTTTAAAAATTACGAAATTATTTTTGTAAACTCTAAAAATATAATTTGGACTAATTTAACCAGTTTTACATGTGTTCATTTTCCTTAAGACCTTTAGTTAGAATTAACTCAATCAATTTACATTGAAAAGATCTTGAGACAAAAACACAAGCTACGGAAACTGTAGATCTTCACTTGAGGCTTCATGAATTGTTCCACTTGAGTTCATCTCCAAGTGACAAGGCTCCAAACTAGCTTAAATGAAATCAATCTTGATTTTCATGGTTACTCTTAAATGTCTAACCTGAAAGAAAATGCTTAGCAACACCACATGATATTTATTATCACCAATTCCATGATGAGCCAGACATGAGTCACCTATGTGCGTTGATCGCAACTTCTCATTCTCTAGATCTGTTTCACACCTCGCTCAATCTTCTTTCTCAGAGAAAGAAATCCTCTCCACTGTCTGTCTTGTTACTTTCTCTTCTTATTTCTTTTTCTCATCCAATTAAAATGAAATCTCGAGTTCTTTATCTCTGACCACACAATACATCAAATATTCACAAGGAGAAAATGGAAGCATTGCATTACACTGTGCTGCATGACAGGGTCTCTTGTAGGGGCTGGTATAATCTTGCACCTTGAAAAGGTTACTGCTTTCTTGCACACCGTACGGTGATTGGCCCCTATCATTGGTTTGGAAGTACTTTTTATTTATGATTAGATGCTTACCCGACTTTAGAGCATGGGAATAATAATAAGGCAATGTGATAGTTTTGTTGATGTGATTGATCTTTATCCAGGCCATATTTACTGAATCAAGTGTTGTATTCAAACTTATGGTCCTTGGATATGTGCTATTGTCATTTGATTACATTCTAAAATTTATACTGTTTTTATGAGATGATTAATTATGACAGGAGTTTCACATGATTTTCAGGTTCATCATATTTGCAATCGAGCAACTTTTTCTAGGTTTTCAGGTTTGCATGTGGAAGGTGATTTTGTTGAAATACCCAGCCATCTTCTTGAAAATTGGTTAGTTTATGAATATTATTTCAATTAATCATTTTACTAAAGTGCTGAATAATGCTTACCTGTAATTATGTTTAGGTGCTATGAGAATCTCTCTCTTAAACTGATGTCTGGCTTTCATAAGGTGATGCTTTTCCAATCTTAAATCCTGTTTTGTTTTTTCATTCAATTTTTTAGCAGTTCTGATTAGCAATAGGATTCTGTAATTGTGATGCTTCTTGATTTAAAATTGATAGGATGATTCACATCAAATATGCATTTTAGATACATCAAAACTGTTCTCGGTATTATTATTTTGTGCAGATTATTTTTGCAACTCGTATTTATATTACAATTCTGTGATTGTGATCTTGGTTTAAACTTGATAGCAATGTCGACATGTCAAAACTAGCATGTACTTTACCTGCATCAACATTTGGAGCACATTTTCTACCCTTCTCTGTCATTTCTATTCTATGTTGATGCATTATCCGTTCAACAAATTAATTAGATACACATAATAAGTTGGAAGTGAAAAATGATGTAAAAGCCCTGCACTTGAAATTTCATAGGGTTAGCAATTGTAAATTTATGATATGATTCTAAACAATGCAATGCATTTAATAAATCATTCATTTAAAAAATGTTTTAAAGGTATGAGTGATGTGCAGGGTTCTTTTTTTGCTTCAATTCGTTGAGTGCAAAGTGACGCAACGTTTTTACTAACAAAAATATTATATATCTTATATGTAATATATATATGGATCATGTGCATACAATTATTATCAAGATTTTAAAAATCGGACCGGACCGGCCGCTTCAACCGATTGAACCGGGATCCGATCCGCCGGCCAATTCGATCCTCTTGCAAATCCGCTTTTGCATAAAATCGGGAAAACCCGGTTCAAACCGGCGGTTCGACCGGAAGATTGGTTCTGGTTTTGGAAAACCGGACGGTTAAAAATCAAATGGATTTCAACCATTGATTTTAAATCCAACTGTTCAAAATTATATTAAACTTAAAATATATGAATAGAGCTATTTTGGCCTAGGCTATTTCGAACCTCCATTGGCGTGAGCATCCCGACTCCCACCCCATTCCCCTTCATGCTTTCGAAGTCGAACTCCACAGCTTGTCGTCTCTGATGAAGACTTATCATCGGCGTAGGCTTCTCACTACACCTTGATGCGACCAAAAAATACAGGGGACCCTATATCTCTTGATCACAAAAGACACGACGGACTTCTACGGACGAAAACGACTAAAGACGAGAAAAGAGACGAACAAACTCTTACCTTTCAAATTAAACTAAACAAAAGAAAACTTACAACAGTACAAACGACTCTTGCAAACAAAAATTAAAGACGACACCCTAAAGTTGCTGCACTTAGAGAAGAGGGATATAGATGGAGTGGCACTTGCGGAGAGACGAAAGAGATTAGAAGCCCGAGAAGAAAGGTTGGAAAGAGCCCGCAGGATTTTCATAGGGGATGAGAAAGAAGGGTGGAAAGAGCCCGCAGGATTCCCAAGCAACCCGCATGTTAACAAAATTTTTTTTCCAAAAATCACATATCACATTCAACTAACTTCAAACATAAACAATCCCCCATATTTATAGGTATGAAAGGGAATACAAAGTGACACATTACATTAATTTTGACACAATAAACTAAGCATTAAAACATAGAAATCTCCCCCCCAAGCTCACGGTTAAACACCCAAACCAAGAACCAAGGAGACAGCCACGGGAGACGAGGGGAACCGCACGGACCGAGAGCCACGGCCACGGGAAACGAGGGACAGTCATGGAAGAAGGAGCCCAGCCATGAGATCCCAAGAAGCAAACAAATAAAGCCATGGTGGACTACAAGGAGCCACCATGGGAAAAAGAAATATTGGAATTCCAAAGGCCGGTTTGGAATTCCAAGAGACAAACTTTAAAATAAACATAAAAAGCATAAAAGACATTAATTAAAAGATAATAAATGAACTAAAATATTAGCTCATAATGAGCTAACCCTTAGTTCAATAAATGAACTAAAGTCCAGCTCATAAATGAACTAAAAGTTTAGCTCAAATATGATGAACTACTAGACTCAAGGGCAGCCAAAATATGATTTATTTTGGACAAGTGTTGACACCCGCTTTGTCTACATCACACCTCCCCATCTCCAGCATCATATTGTCCTTCACAACGCCGGTCTCCTCACCATGGATGTAAGTTTTGTGAAACCCTAGATTTTAAATTTTAAGTGACAATTTATAACAAATTTGTTAGTTGAACACATATTTCAATGTGTTGAACCTAGAGATATGTGTGGTACCCATGGAATACAGAGGTTGGTGCCAGGCTCATGATTTCTTTGCCTGCATGAAATTGTAGGTCAGTGGGTTTGATGATTCTTCCTCCACTTTCTTTTTGTAAACATCCTTGCAAATTTTGTTTTTGTTGCTTGGGGTAAATTTTTTGGCTCGTTTTGAAAGATGAGAAATTGTTCAAATTTATGTTAGAGTTGCTCTTTTCTTGCATCAGTTTTGTTAATTAGTTAGTCTTGATTAAACTCTTGCCAAGTACCTATATCTTATGTGTTGCACATTTTGTTTGATTGTAATGAGTTAAGTAGTTCATGCTGCATTTTTCTTTCAATCTAGCATGCAAACAAGCACTCTCGAGGTGGTCTCATCTAGCAATCCACTATGGTAGTTACTTCTTAAATCATGATTTATGGAGCCATCTCTGTAATATCCGGTTTAAGGCTGGGCCGGTTCAACCGAACCGGCCAGTCTCTTTTAAAGTAGCGACCCAGCCATTTGCGAAACAGAAGGATTTCGCGAACAGAAAAGGGCGAACGGTCAAGGGCTTCACGCGAGAGCAAGGTAGGTTTCGTTTTTCCAATTTTAGTGAATAATTGTGGGCTCCGAAAATTCGGCCCCGGCCTCCGCATCGCTTTTCTTATTCGGCGAGGGAGTTTTAACGAACTAAGTTCCGAGGTAAATTTTGGAAGGCATATGGGTTTGTAGATAAGACACTACCCAGAGATTTCGCCCTCATTTTGTGAGGACTTTATGATCTGAGTTCTGGTTTCCTATAGGCGCAAGCCCCTATAGTTAATTACCCCTCTCGATCACGAGAGAGAACTTTCGATTAAGGCTAGTTGTCAATCAGATATGTATATAGAATACGTGTTATCTGGCATATAGCAGCAACAATGGATTTGAGATTGGAAAGAAATTGGATTTGGAAATTGGGAAATAGGAAAGTTTGGAGATTTAGAAAATTGATATTTAAAATAGAAATTTCACCATCTAACACTTAAAGCGGATGGTGGGGGAATGGATGATAGACCCGATCAAGATCCCATGGTTCCGTCGTCCCGGGCCATCGTGGTCCCTGGTCTACTTAGTCAGAGGAGGTAGTCGACCCAACCTGACAGAAGGATCCTTGTCGGCAGCCATGGGTTGCTTCGTCCAAGGGGACCTTGTAGACCGGGGTTGAATGTTTGTCTAAGGGGACAAATTTGAATCCACCTTAGCTGACAGAGGGCTTTGTGCCCTATCGATCATATCCTATTGATTCATATCTCAATGATTTAACGCCATTAAGGAACGTATTGGCTCTGGCCATAACCGGTATCTGTGGTGCCATTTGGCGGCGAAACCACTCGGTTCAGAGGGCCCCGGGTCATAACCGTTTACCTGCAGTGCCATTTGGCGGCGAAACTGCCGGTTAGAGGACACGTACCACGTCCTTACTGGCAAAAGATTGTTTGAGAAGGGATCCTAGTGATATTTTCGACTAGGCATTTCGCTCTTTGTGAGCTGAAGTTGATTTTAATTTGTCCACCTCGACAAACTGTTGCGGAGGATGGATGAATTTTGCTTTAAGTGATTAATGGGTTGAATTTCAAATTTAAATATTTTTGGGATTTTTGAGAATTTTTGTGAGGTTTTTGGGTTTTGATAGGCATTTGGAATATTTGGGATTTTTTGGAATTTTGGGTGGCATTTGAAAATATATGTGAACCCCTCCGGTTGAGATCTGCATTCAACACGGCCATCATCGGGGTGTTTGGAGTCATTTGAAAATATTTTGAATTTTGTAGATGAACCTTGTCGACTCTGTCGAGCTGTTGACAGAGGATCGGGTTTCGTGGGCTTTATGCCTTTTGATAGTGAATTCTCATTGATTTTAGGCATTGAAGGCCTAATATGAATGTATTAAGACAAATATACCGGTCGTAGCAACCGTATATTTGTTTGAGAGTTCGAACCTTGTCGACTCCTATTGACCCATATAGGAGGATCGGGTTCAAACTAGAATTCACTTGTCAACCCGCACAGCATCCCTAGACGTCATGTATGTACCAATAACACGCTCGTCGGGGCCCATGCGGGTGTTTGGGGGCATTTTATAATTGAACCTTGTCCACTCCTTTCATCTTCTTGGGAGGATCGGGTTCAAATTTGATAACCCGCGCAGCATCCCTAGACGTCACGTGTATTTCTATAGCACGCTCGCCGGGGCCCATGCGGGTTTGGATTGTATTTTTCCCCTTAGTGTACCTATGTGTATACAAATTACAGTGCACGTGTGGGGGTATTCTTGGAATAGACGCCTTCTGTCTGCTTGTACGGAGGTTGCAGATCCGGTGGCGTGAAGTTGTAGTTTTGGACGCCTTCTGTCTGCTTGTACGAATGTTGCAGATCCGGTGGCGTGGCGTAGCAGCTTTTGGATAGAATTGTTCGCTGCTTCGTACAGGTAGATTGTCGTGCACTATTTGTTGATTTTATGTGGGCGGATCATAGTGCACTAACTAATCTCCTGCTTCCGTCATTAGTTTCTTTGTATGTTGATTGGAGGAATCTCCTATACTTTCTTGCATGTTGACTGATATCAATTGCGGAAAGATTATGTGTCACTTTGAACTTGATGTTTGTGTATTCATCATTGGTAATCCATATGTGTTTTGATCAGAGAATTACTGCATTCTATTACACACATTTCAATATATGCGGGGATCGTTGCAAGTGCTTGTATATTAGCCATTGTTTGTTGTAGAACACTATACTATTCACTATTTTGCCAATAATCATCGCTTGTAAATATTTTATTGCACTTATAATGAACTTCTTACATCCATCTTCGACCTTATTACAATGATTCCAAATCACTTGATGTTACCTTTCTTTGATGGACCATTGTGCTTGCAAATTGATTGTCGTTAATAGAAAGACTTCATACCAACGACTATGTATTAATGCCAACCATGAGGTGTTGATTGATACTCATTTGGATGCATGCCATTATCGTTCATGAATGATCACAAGTATCCCCTAGTTGTTTGTAAGGGATTTTCATTCTTCCTTCACTAGCCAGTCGAAGTTGACTGCTAGGATATTGCGATGATCATTTCCTTTATGCTTGTAGGGAATGGGAATGTATACCTGTCACGGTATTAGCACATGTGATATGAAAAACCATTGCAGGCTTCTCTGTTCACCATACTCATTATAGAGATGCTGTTAGATCTCTAAAGTTTGGTTCATGAGTATTTCACTCCACTATTCATGAATGAATCATTTCATATATTTGAGAAACATGCATCTTCTAATGCATTTTGAGAATCATGACCCCATTTGCATGTTGCGAGTGAGGCTCAACATTTCATAGTTTAGTTCGTGGCTCTTCCTCCTAATCACTCAAACTTCAAGTTTAAACCACTTGTGATTATTAGTTCATGATCAAATAATTTGGAATTTAGCACTTGCATTTTTATGTCTGATCAATCATTTTTATGATTCATTCAAATTTGGGGTTCAAGTGTTCATGCCTTTTCCACTTGATTCAAATTCTGAGCATAGTCCCATATAGCCAACTTGTATATTAACTTTGATGTCAAAGTTTCTTTGTGTGCATAAGTTTTGTTCAAGTATAGTTTCAGACTCGAAGTGAGCCTCTTCCATTCTGAGTTCAATCAAGTCTTCTGTTGTTCTTGTAGAGCTCAAATATCCAAGCTCATGTTCAAGTTAAGTCTTTGATAATTGTCCAAGTCTTTCATGTTCACTTGCAAGTTATAGCCAAGTCAAAAATCGGATTCAAGTTTGATTTAGGCTCAAATATTTCATAGTTCAATTTCTTTCGAAGTACAAGTCCGAGTTCAATTGTCCTCTTCACTGAGTTCGTTTGAGTTCAAGTTCAGCTTGAGTCCAACTCAAGTCTTACACAAGTCCTCCATGTTCATTATGCTTAAGCCATGATTCGTTCAGTTTTGAGTTCAATTAAGTAGATTTGGTCCAACCAAGTTCAAGTCCGGATCTTTGTTCAATATAGCTCTTGCATGTCCTTTCAGTTCAATCAAATCCATGTCCCAAATTGTTCAAGTTCTTGGATTTTCAATCCAAATTTCGGCAGCCTCCCGGTGTCTCCCCCGTTAAGGGAAAAAAAACCAAGAGACCGCCTACCCGTCACGTCAACAAAGACGTGCACGGTTGGTGTTGTTGAGACACCGCGGCAGTGATTTTGTTTATTTTTCTCCCATCACAGCCAACAAAGGCGTGCATGGGGTTTTAAAAAGTATTTTTTTTGAAAAGATAGCAATTTTGACATTTCCCCCCGCCCGGGGGTACTTATAAGTGACCCCGCTTCGCCGTACGTGCCGCACCGGGGTCCCATCCTACCACGGCCAACAAAGGCGTGCATAGGACAGTTCTCCGATTTGCCACGAATATTGAAGTAGGGTTTTGAGTTTAGAAAATTTTATACCTTCGCGGAGTCGTCGTGGTTGACACATGGATCGAGGGGTCACTCGCCTACCTCGTCGTAGGTGTCGCACCGGGTTCCCTCCTACCACGGCCAACAAAGGCGTGCTTAGGTGGTTTGCCGGTCCGACACGGACGTCGAGGTAAGAGAGTGGGGGGATTTTTTTTTTTTATTTCTAATTAACTATAAATTTTTTATAATTAATTATATGTTAGAATTAACATATAATTAAATATATTTAACTCATAGCTAATTATAAATTAATTATAATAAGTGATAATTAATTATAATTTAAAAATAATTAATGATAATTATAATAATTAATTATATTTAATTACAATTAATAATAATTAATTTAAATTAAAATAGCTAATTATAATTAATTTTAATAATTTATAGTTAATTATTACTAAAAATAATAATTAACTATAATAATTATAAATTAATTATAATTTATTTTAACTAAAATTAATTATTATTATTAATCAAATATAATTAAAATATTTAATTATAATAATTATAATTAAATATAATTAATTATTAATGATGATAATTAATTAGAATGAAACATAATATGGATTATAAACATTATAATTATAATTATAATTATATAACTATAATTATAATACTTATAACAAAGGCTCTCATCCCTACCAGCTAAGTGTTTGGCTGGAGCAAGGAGATCCGACGGCTTACAGAGGGAGGAAGATGGCTGTGTGGAGCTCGGCTGCTGGGATAAGAGGTAAGGATCGGTGGTTTCTACCTCTCTCTCTCTCTCTCTCTCTCTCTCTCTCTCTCTCTCTCTCTTGGAAGCAACGACGACGGGATGTGGGGGTCGGGACGGTGATCCCGACCTTGGGAGCTCGTCGGTTTGGAGCTTCGGTCGGCAAGAGAGATCGGGGCTAGGGGTCGGAGACGGTGCGGGATGTGGAGGTCGGTCTTTGAGAGTGGAAGAGGAGCTCGGGATCTTGCGTGTGTGAGGGAGAGATGTCGTGGAAGCTGGAGTGCGAATGGAAGAAAGCAGAGAGCGGAGAGAGTGTGAGAGAGAGCTTCGGGTCGTATTTGGAAGATGTCGGGAATGGAAGAGGAGGAGCTCGGTTGTTGAAGAGGAGATCGAGCGTGTGGAAGTGGAACGAGAGAAGAGCTGCCCCGAAGACTCCCTTTGCTCTGGTATTTAACGACGATTTTGGGAGCGAGATCGAGGAGAGGTCGCAGGATTTGAGCAAGAATTGCGGGATGCGACTCAAACGGCGCTGCACAGCGGGATTTCAGCTGGATTCCGGGGATTTACGGCAGCGTCTCGGCAGATTTCGTGGATCCATCGGTCTACAGGTTAGCTGAATTTTTTTTTTGTTCTTTTTGTTTTGATCCGTAGGTCAACAATAATCTCCTTCGAGGATAAGAATTTACCATTTATTTTCATTCTTTATCCTTAAAGAAGTGCTAAATTGGGAGGAATTTCAATGAATGAGAGGAACGACTAAGAGGAAGAAAGAGAAGGTTTGTCTTTAATTCTTTATTTCTATATAAATTCTTCCATAATTCTTTATCTAAGAAATCACCTAAGCAATGAGGGTGTTTTGTTAAGGGCAAAGGAAGATATTTGAAGAATTCGGAAAAGAAAGGGGAGGATTTTGAGTTGGAATAATCATCTTTTGTAAGTGATTTTCTTATCATATGTTTCTATTAAATTTTTTAAAATAAATCCCTAAAATTATTTTATGACAATTTTGGAAGAAGGAAATAAAGAAATCAAGTGGTGCAAGTTGGGTTCTTCAAGGAATTCAATAAGGATAGAATTTTGAGACTGAGGTTGAGACAAGGATCGACGAACTGAAAGATCAAAGTGGGTAAATTATGTTGTTTTATAATTTTATTCATAGTTGGAATCTTTTAAAGTAATTGATTAATTGTGTATTACATAATGTTGAAGAAATTATGATTTTATAGTCTTATCAATAAATTCATCCATTATAAATGTTTGAAAGTTTATGAAAATGAAAGGTAGTACTTATAAATGCACATGTAAGATATGTTATATACAATTATAACAATAAGGATGAAAATGGAAAAAGGGAAAATAGAAAAGAAAAGAGAAGTAAAAAGTCAAATATGTATGGAAATAAAACAAATGTAGCATAAAAGGAAAAGGTATTGAAAACTACAAGAGTTCACCTCTTTATGGTACTGGCTGGGGACGCCGTACTCGTGCACATAAAAGGAAAAAGAAAAGGTTATGAAAATGGAAATGGTAAAATGGAAAAGGTTGTACCTTTGGGTACATTGTGATGGGCTCTTGTACTAATTAAATGGGAAAAGGAAATATTAAAGCTTTAAAATATTTTAAATGAAAATAATTGAATATATGTATAAATGACTGAAATGGATGAAATAAAGTTAAGAATGATAAGATACTTATTAACGATTATAATGGTATTGTAAATAAAGAATATTAATAATGTTTATTTGAAATAGTTACCCGCTGAGTTTACTTACTAAACTCAAATCATGAATTTAAATGTTTCAGATAAGTCTTCAGTGACCTTAGCACCCTAGATGAAAATAAAAATTTATGTTTTTATCGGCGTATTAGTAAAACTGAAGTTAGAGAGACTTTAAAGAAAATGAATGGTGGAAATGCTGTTGGACCTGATGATATTCCAATAGAGGTGTGGAAATGCTTAGGAGATGAAGGAATTTCATGGCTTACTAAACTTTTTAATACTATTTTGAAGACTAAGAAGATGTCAAATGAGTGGAGAATGAGTGTGTTAATTCCTATTTTTAAGAATAAAGGTGTTGCACAAGATTGTGCGAATTATAGAGGTATTAAGTTAATGTGTCATACTTTAAAACTATGGGAGCGAGTTTTGGAGCATATGTTGCGGCGTGTTACTAATGTTTCTCAAAATCAATTTGGATTCATGCCGGGTAGGTCGACTATGGAAGCCATACATTTATTAAGAGATTTGATGGAGAAATATAGAGAAAATAAGGATGATCTACATATGATATTTATTGATTTAGAAAAAAGCATATGATAAAGTTTCAAGAGAATTGCTATGGAGAGTTCTTGAAAAGAAAGGAGTCAATAATGCTTATATTCAAATCATTAAAGATATGTATGCAGGAGCTATTACTTGTGTTCAAACACAAGGTGGATTGACCAAGTATTTCCCTATTTCGGTTGGGTTACATCAAGGATCACCCTTAAGCCCATATCTTTTTGCTTTAGTCATGGATGTTCTCACTAGACATTTGCAAGAGGATGTACCTTGGTGTATGCTTTTTGCTGATGATATTCTTCTTGTTGATAAGACTAGAGAGGGAGTTGAAGGTAAACTTGAATTATGGAGGTCAACCTTAGAGTTTAAAGGTTTTCGCTTGAGTAGATCTAAAACAGAATATATGGAGTGTAATTTTAGTAATAATAGACCTAGTGAGGGGATTGTGACTTTGGGCGATCAAGTCATTAATAAGAGTACACGTTTTAGATATCTTGGATCTATTGTTCAGAGTGATGGTGAAATAGATGGGGATATTATCAGCAGAATTCAAGTTGGATGGTTGAAGTGGAGGAATGCATCGGGCTTGTTATGTGATAGAAATGTACCCCTCAAACTTAAGGGAAAATTCTATAAGATGGTAGTGAGGCCTGCAATGCTTTATGGTGCCGAATGTTGGCCTTTAAAAGAGAAGCATTATACTAAGTTAAGTGTGGCAGAGATGAGGATGCTCAGGTGGATGAGTGGCTTTACCCTTAGAGATAGGATACGAAATGAGCATATACGTGAAAAGGTTGGAGTAGCTCCAGTAGAAGATAAGATTAGAGAAAGTCGCCTTAGATGGTTTGGTCACATAAAACGGCGGTCTTGCGATGACCCGGTTAGGAGAGTAGAGGTATTAGATTTGACTTATGTTAAGAAAGGTAGGGGTAGACCTAAAAAGACTTGGTTAGAAAATATTAGGAATGACCTTTCTTTATTAGATTTAAACGAAAATTTGACTTTTAATAGGACACAATGGAGAAAAAGGATTCATGTAGCCGACCCCACGTAGTGGGATAAAGGCTTGATGTTGTTGTTGTTGTTGTTGTAGATAAGTCTTCAGTGATTTAAAAATGACTGAAAGAGAAGAATTTGTCTATAGAAGGTGACGAGCAAATGACGACAGGTAAAATATTTGATAAAAATGATTCATTTTGACATTGTTTTAGTGGCTCTTCAATTGTTCAAAAGTTTATATCATTTTTGAAATTTGGATGAAATTGTAATACCGTCTGACTTCCAGTTCCCGCCTCGTTAAATCGAGTATCCGGGTCGGGTCGTGACAATTTCATTGATAGAAAAGTATGAAATTTAGGAACTTGGTACTTTCTTTTAGGTAGATATGGTAGACAAGATATTGGATTTCTAGGTGAGACCACCGGTTAGCTAAGAAAATTGTTCAACCTAAATGCTAAAAGACAGCTTGTAAAAGGTAAATCATTAGCATATTAACATTTAATTGTTGCACAGATTTTATCTATTTATACAAGGGAAAAAGTTTTTTCCTTAGATTTATCAAAATAATTATAAATGGGTTTCAAATTTACATTATTTTTTAATATAATTAATATTTATTATGTCATCATGTTCAACATCGGTTCAATCCTGGTTGGATTGCAGTTGGACCATCCAACCATGAACCTCTCATTCTTTCGATTTGTTGTCCGGTCCAGTTTTCACAACCTTCATTATTATTTAATTAATCAAACTTAACTCATATTAGATAATAATTTTGTAGTAAATATAATGATTTATTAAAATAACAATTATTTGTAGGTATTCAAAAGAAAAAAAATCTATGATATAAAAGATATCAATAATCAAGTGATGTAAGAATATACTTAAAAATTAAGACTATACTTGTGAGATTGAACCACTAGCTAGAGACCATGAAGCAAATGTGTGGAGTGAGAGAGTGTGAAAATGAGACTTTGAGAAGTATTCTTATGAAGAAGCTTGCGAATGTGAAGCTACAAGTGCCAACAAAAAGAACTGGTTAAAAATATATTAGAACTAGTTGAGTGAGCCTGAAGAGAAGAACAAATAATAAGCGACTAGATCTATAAGAGAGAACAGAGAGCCAATGAGCAAATACTTAATTACTACGAAAACAATGAGGAAAGGCAAACAATCGTGCTTAGTTATTTTTAGTAGATGTTGAAACAAACCATAAAATCTCAACCAAGACTTTCCTTTGTGATGCGAGCAAAAAATATAGGGGACCCTATATTTTTTGATCGCAAAGGAGAGACGGACTTCTACCGACGAAAATGACTAAAGACGAGAAATAGGAAAGAACTAACTCTTACATAAATAAAACTAAAAAGAAGAAATTAAAAGACTACAAACGACGATCTAACAATCTCGAATCGAAAATCAAAGACACCCTAAAGTTGCTGCACTTGGAAGAAAGATACAGGTGGAGTGACACTTGCGGAGAGACGAAAGAGCTTAGAAGCCCGAGAAGAAAGGTTGGAAAGAGCTCGCAGGATTTTCGAAGGGGATGAGAAAGAAGGGTGGAAAGAGCCCGCAGGATTTTCAAAGCAAACCCGCAGGTTATAGCTTATCCAAAAATAACATTTTCATAACTTCATAACTATTTCAAACATTACAAGTCCCCCATATATATAGGTATGAAAGGGAATACAAAGAGACACATTACATTAATTTTAACACAAGAAACTAAGCATCAAAACATTAAAACACCTAAAAATAAATCCCAAGCCAAGAAACCGAAGAGGTAGCCGCGGGAGCCAAGGAGGCCGAGCGGGAACCAAGGGGGCACGGCCACGGAAAGAGCCCATGCACAGGAAACCAGCAGCCGGCCGGAATCCAAAGGGGAAAATGCAATGAAACCATGGAGGAAACCAAGGAGTCATGCATGGGAATACAAAACACTTAACTTGGGATTCCAAAAGCCCTTTTTGGATCCCCAAGAGACATCATAAAAGAAGACTTTAAAACCCTAAATAACATTTAATAAAAAGTAAGATAATAAATGAACTAAAATGTTAGCTAATAATGAGCTAACCCTTAGTTCAATAAATGAACTAAAGTCCAGCTCATAAATGAGCTAAAATTTCAGCTCAAATAGTAGACTCAAGGGAAGCTAAAATTCATATTATTTTGGACATGAGTTGACCCCCCCCCCCCCCTTGTCTACATCACTTTGGATAGGAGCTGAGCCCATAGCGCTACGTCGCTATGGGACAAAGTGGCTTGCTGAACCAACGAGACGTGGTAAGGAAAGCTGGCGGGGTTGAATAGTCCCACGCGTAGGGAGTCCCAAGGGAGAGGGATTTTACCATGACTTGCTAAACTATAGGGGTGGCTGGGTGTGAGGGAGTGTGTGTGTGAGGAGGGAAAGAAGGTTTTTTCTAGGTTATGGTTATGTTTTTTAATTTTAATTAATTATTTAAAAGAGGACAAAAATGCCCTTTTGTTGTAGCAAAACTATAGCGTACATTGTACCCAAAGATTCTAAATTCTGAAAGTTTCATTTTCTATTATATTTTAATTGATGTAAATACTAAATTTATTAGTTAAAATTAAATTTAAGTTCTATAAAAATGATTAATAGATATTTGTTTTAATTGCGTAATGATCGCTTGCTGAATTTTCATTGTTTGTTCGTGTTAAGTTTCATGCACGAGTGGAATTTTTGTCATTTTACCTGTGCAAGAACCCAAGCAATATGGGCTTCTTTCCTTTTAATTTTGATGTTTTGGATTTGATGGTGCGGTTCATTTAGCAAATTGAGGACATTCAGGCAATTTCGCACAAATGTTGTGCTGTAGTCCATTGTTTTTACATCTTTCACTCGAATCAAAGGAAAGGATCCTTCATTAATATTTTCATCATTTCAGACACAATGGTGTGATCAGTTTCACAAATGGACGACGTCCGGACGATTTCATGCAACTTCACATTCAGAGATCTTTTTCGTCGTTGTTTAGTCAAGTTGAGTGTGAAGGGTGAGCCTTTGATAATTTTGGTGCTTTGAGCATGTCAATGCAGTTTATTTCTCAAACGTTTGATGTTTGGGTGATATCGTGTGGTGTTGGTTATGTGGAGCCAATTTAGCGTGGTCTAGAATTGATGGTTTTTATCATTGGAAGCACTTGAATTAGTCATGGAATACATATTAGTGATCAACAAATAGCTAGCCGGTAGAAATACCAAATTTTAATGAATGGAAGCTTAATATAATGACATTAGCATGGCTGTTATTATCATAATAGAGCTTATTTTAAATGATAACATATGCATCTCTAAACAAATAGGAAAATACCAAACAGCTGTTGCTTAAGAAAATGAGCTATAGAATCCTAAATTTTGATATAAAGACAACTAGGGACATTAATGGCACAAATCTGATATCACAATCATGTCTGATGACTTTGTCTTCTTGATGGTCCGTCAACAACTTAATCACAAGTTAATCCACTACTATTTTCATTCTGATGGCATGCATGTTTTATAATGGCGTTTTCTTCTATAGCACTGCCTGTAAGTATCATTTTGAACGGGTAGTGATGGAACTGGTTGCTAGATTATAACCAAACTTTCACTGATGCATTCATAGCATTACAAACAGGTTTTTGCCTTTATTGTTGGAATAGGACATGCAAAATATTAACTTCAGTCATTGAATTCTTTTTCTGACCTAAATGGACTTAAGATATTTATATGCTTTGCAGGATATCACAAATTCTATCACGAATGAGATGTGCAATTCATTGAAAAAGAAGCGTGATTTGTTTTCTGGTCTGAAATTGAAGCAAGAAATTCTTACTTGTAAGTCTTCTATACTCTTTTTACGCAGTCATTATTACCTTAGAAGGCATGCGTGCCTGTAACTAAGAAATGAGGTTCTCTTAGAACCATAGTGTGTTTGATTTCAGAAATTATTTGGTGACTCTTTATCTATTGGTTCATCTTGTTTTTAATGAGATATCAATGGAGCTTTGGGTTACATAGCAGGCAGCAGATTGGAAGATCATTGCAATTTTTGTTTTTTTGGGAAGGGAATGTATGGATCTGGTTTAGAGGAAAATTAAGGAGATAAGGAGAAGGAGAGGATTAGAAATTTGGATGAATGATAACCTCAAAGGAAAGGCGGCATGAGCTTGAGAGAAATAAAGCAGTGAAACTCTACCTTATAGAGGCCAAGAATCTGATTTTTTGTTTCATTTTCAATTGCAATACCAAATTATAAGAAATTATGCTATATTTTTTGAAGTAGGCTTTCAAGGATATTGAATAAATCAAAATATATGTCTATCCTAATAATTCAAACCAAAAGAAAAATTTAAAATTATCCAGAAAAGATAATTTATGCTAATTTGACATAAAAGGAGTCTAAGAAATTAAAATAATTCCTAATAAAATAAAATAAAATTATATACTTGCTAAGACATTCCAAATTTATTTCTTGTGTTTACGTTAATTTCCCTTGGCTATAAAAACTTTATTTTTGGAGATGAAATATTGCTTGTGGAAAAATTGAAGGTCTTTGATTCTACAGTAGAGCTAGTGACATCTATCTCAAAGTAGAGAGGAATAGATAAAGGGTGTGAGCATTGAAAGCACCTCACAACAGAACATATGAAATGCATTGGCTTGAAGGATAGATGACACATCCCCTCCATCTATCATGACCTGGCCTGGTGAGCTCGCATAAGCGAGGCGAGAACGGATGTCGAACATAAGTTAGAACGGAACATGATAATATCATAAAACATGAATTAATAAGAATCTAAAGCAACCCAAGAGATTTAAAAATAAACGCCTCAAACAAAATATTTCATATCAATTCAAACATGTACAAAGGTGGATAAGATTTCTTTCATGCCAACTTCCACCCAAAATCAAAATCATCCTACAACTACAAAACAACACAAGAGGAACCTGCTACGACTGTAGGTGAATCAAGGTTGATTAGTCATTCCTAGCAGTAGGGTCTCCTAAAAAATATCTCAAAACCAGGGAATGAGCTAACGCTCAGCAGGTATCAATTTACTCTTTCAAAATTCAAATACAACGCAAGAAGAAACAATATGCATGCTTGACTTGTACTTCAAAAAATTTAAACAATAGAATATCATACAAAGTAGTCATGTACTATCTAGATGCTTTTCTTATGTGTAATATTTCCTTTAGTGACATATGCTATGTATCATATGTTTATCATTTCATGTCATGTCTATCAATGCCATGCCTTTCATCAATAAACTTAGTATCTTATTCGTATCATATACACCCGTACGGGAGTACCGAATTTTGTACTGATCAGGTACACATTTTTAATGACCATATCATTTTTCTTTCTTCCCTTTTTTTATATTGCCCCAAAGGGCCATATTTGCTCTAGAGAGTCATATTGAGCCAAGATATCATATTGGTACTCCGCTTCAACATGCACAAGTCTACGTACACTATCTATTTTAGGATAGGTAATTAACATAGCTAACATTCATACATATGTTTCTAACCTTTTTCATTCTTATGTAAGGCAAAATGTATAACTTTCAAGTATCATAACAAAACAATTCAATAACACATGTATGACTTATGATATGAAATGCTACATATCAACATAATTTAAGTAATCTAGCATTGGTATAGTTTTATACTAATTCATTCAACATAAAATTTATATGCTTCTAAAAGGTTTATATACTTAAACATATAATGCATTTAATTTTTAGAAAAACATAAAAGACTATTGAATTTTGGAGAGTCCATTGTACCTACCTCAAGCAAACAAATTCTTGAAACCATCATCTCACCTCACACTGGTCTCTCCTTACAATTTCCCCTTTTTAAGACCTATGGAAAAAATTGATTATTAGTCCGTAAGGTTTATAACTCTTACTCCTAAATTTGAATATCATTATGTCCCTAATCCTAATAAAATGTCATGTTAGCGTTACAACATATAAGATAAGTCATAAATTCAATATAAACTTTACCTAACATAGATCCTAATTAAAATTAATCATTAATCAATCCTAATTGTTAATTACTTTATTATTAACCCATAATCTAATGTATTTAATCATCCCTTTCTTAATTAAGATAAATTTAAATGTTATTGTCGGATTTACCTAAAACCTCAATTTTGGAAATAGTATTTTTCATAATTTTCACTCCTTTTTCATGCTAAAACCTCTTATATACCTAACCCATAATTAGGATGTAATTATTTTTGCATTTCTTTAAATAAACATTCAGAAAAATAGCAATCTCACTAAACCCAAAGATTTTTCTTCATAAACTTTGTCCTAGAGTTATTTATAACCTCATTTATGAAAGCATTTTCAAAGAAATCAAGATTTGGAAAAAGCCCTAGTTTTAGGAACCTCAAAATTTTTAGAAATACTCAAAATTAGGGTTTAAAATTCATCAAGAAAACTACCTACACACTTTCTTTAACAAAATTCTTGATTTCAAAAACCCTAAAATTCTAATCCTAAAAAATCTTGGAGGAGACAAAATTTCTAGGGTTTAAAGTTTACCTTTTATTTTATTGAGCTTTCCCTTCAATTTCCTCTCTAAACCGCCGCCGGAAAACCCGCCCGCCGCCGCTCGCCAAGCCCAAGCCACCCCCCTTTCTTCCGCTCTCTCCCGTTCTCTCCCTTGCTCGGCCGAACAAAACAACAAGAGACCAACTATTTCGGTCCCTTAGAGTTTAAGGGTGTTTGGTAAAAGAAATGACGCATGTGCTCTTCAAGCCTAAAATTTTCTTAAGGCTTATGAGGGAGAAAATGGACATAATGGCTAAATTTTACTTAAATGTGTTTCGACGATTTTTAGTTTTTAAACCGTGTGAAATTAGGTATAGGTTCTTTATACCCAATGTTTAAAATTGCGTATTCGGGTATTGAGGCGTTTTTCATTCGTGAGGCGAGGCGTAAGCCTTAAGGCGTTTTGAGGCGTAAGCCTCAAAATCAAAAGATTGCGTACACATAAAATGATAATTTTTTTATATACTAATGAGTGAATAATATAAAACATAAAAAAGTATAAGATATGAAGTGAAATCAAAATATCCCAATAATAAGACAACATGAAATATAGTTCAACTCAAAATTCTATCTTTCCCAAATCCCATTATTCTTTTAATTAACATATAATTCAAAATTTCAAAATAAATAGCAATGACATATCACATAAGAACTCATAAGTCATCAGCACTGTCATCACTAAGGGGTTCTTCATTTGAATCATCATTATGATGAACTGCTCTCTCCCCATCATCCTCTCCTATAGAGTCCAATGTCGGGCATTTACTTCAAGATTTATGTAAGTTTTATTATATATAGCGTGAGGCATAAGCCTCATGTCAGTGAGGTGTGGCGGGCCTCAATTTGGTTGAGGCGCAAGCCTCATAAAAAAAACTCGAGGCGTAAGCATCGAGGCGTTTTTTACTGGAATTGCGCAAAGGCGGGCCTCAAGGCGAGCCTCATATTGCGCAATTTTAAACCATGTTTATGCCGTTTCGATCGAAATTTTGCGTAGAATTTTATAAAATTTATTGCGTCAATTTCTACGACGTGAAAATTTCACATAATTTCATTACGATGCATTGAAATGCGTGCTAAGCATACTATCGACAATTTTTGGGTTTTATAACTGAAGGTTGTATGAAAGAAATCTTATCCACCTTTGTACATGTTTGAATTGATATGAAATGTTTTGTTTAATGATTTTTTTTAGAGGCGCTTATTTATATATCTCTTGGATTATTTTAGATTCTTATTAATTCATGTTTTATGATATTGTCATGTTTTGTTCTAACTTATGTCCGACATCCGTTCCCGCCTCGTTTATGTGAGTTTACTGGGCCGGGTTGTGTCAAGAGGGGTATCAGAGCCCAAGTTTTGGATATGGATCAGAGTAGAGCGCCATGAGGATGATTTATGAGTCTTAGAAATTTTAGGATGTATGGTTATACGACGATTATTGTGTTGGAAATTTTTTTATTTGGTTTAGGGTTATGGATCAGGAGTACGATTTCACTGATGGCAACACAAATGGGATCAATGAACAGGCTGGAAGAGAAGTTCCAGCGGTATCATCTATGGTATAACCTCCTGGTGGTAGCAGAAGTACTGCCATAGACACCTTTACACAGATGATGGCGGCTGTGACGCAGTTAATTCAACATTCTCAAGATCAGCCTCAGTCTAGTTCCAGGAGAGAGTCATCTGTAGACAAGTATCTGAAAATCTTTCAGGACATGCGACCACCTCTCTTTATGGGAGTAGGAGAGCCAGTTGATGTTAAAAATTGGCTTATGAGGATCGAGAAGATTTTAGAAGGTATGTATTGTCCGACTGATCGGAGGGTGACTTTAGCCACCTTTGCATTGGATGGTGAAGCTGAAAGATGGTGGAGAGGACAACTGTTGGCGAAATTTGGTGGTAGAGCAGCATCTCAGATTTTATGGGAGGATTTTATTAGTCTTCAGAAACTGGTTTTTGTCTCTTTCTACGAGGAAGCAGATGTATGATCGATTCATTCGGTTAGTACAAGGAGATCGTGAAAGTTCGTTAGGGATGTTAGGCCCCTTATGAACTGGCCAAAGGCTAATTAAGAGAGGTGAATTGGTATTTTAAATATCTTTAAAACAAAACTCAAATCAAACCAAAATTCACCACAAAGAAATCAACGTGCGGAAAAATAAATGCGGAAATCAAAACAAAGAAAGAACACGCCAGATTTATAGTAGTTCGGTCAAACCTTGACCTACGTCTACTCCTCGAAGGCACCTTCCGAGTATTGCACTAAACTAAGTGTCTCTCGTTTAGCCCCCACAGCTTGGCTGAGAAGCCCTTACAAAATCACTTCCACCTTCCTCGGTGCGGCGGAGTCGCCGGGTCCTTTGACACCAAAGAGATCTTCTTCTGTGAACTTCCCTCAAGACAAGCCTTGAATCCGACGGTACTAAGGTGTAAGCTTGTCGGAGCAACCGTGTGGAATCCCCCTCCACACTCCCTTGAGTCCCCCCTCACAGGATCTTCTCCCTCTCTCAAACTTCACCCTTTCTTCATTACCTTTCAAGCTCTCTTCAAATTTCCCCCAAAAGAACGAAGCTACAATGACTGCCAAAGACACTTACAAAAGGTGCCTTGTCAAAAGCTTAAATAGATGATCTCAAAACGATCTCATTAATGCAACTTGCCGATTTTATCGTCCTGACCGATAGGAATATCGTCCTGGCTGATCAGTACAAAATAAGCTCAATCAGCCAGGAAGATTTGGGATGATCAGAAGAAAATTGGTTACATAGTCTAGGCCGATACAATATCGTCCTGGCCGATTAGTTCAAATCCGAATACAATCGTCCTGAACATAGTCCGGAATAGAGTCTGACCGATGTTAATCGTCCAGGACATCGTCCCGGTCGATGTGATCGTATCAATCAACCTTAATTGCTTTCCATAATTACCAGATTAATTTAGACATAATTGTGCTGCATCGTCATGGCCGATGTATAGATCGTCCTGGCCGATGTCCTGAAATAAAGAATACCTAAAAATATCATGGAGGCTGATTCTTTCTTAATTGAGCCTATCGTCCTGGCCGATACAAGGATCGTCCAGGCCGATTGGCTTAATGACGGTTGCCTTAATGAGGATGATGCCCTAATTAGGGTTTTTGTTTTTGAACCGATCGTCCAGGCCGATATAAATATCGTCCCGGACGATGTTACCAAAAATAGTGAACTCTAGGGAACAGACAGAAAATCTTCAAGGGTGTGTGTACAAAGTTACATAGCGTCAGGAGTCACACCAATTACAATAGACTCAAGAAAGGAAAAAGGTACAAGCTGACTCAGTCCTAGTCTACCCAATCTTGAGCTGGTTCCAAATTGCAGTCTGATCTTGTGGACCTGAAATGTCAGTAGATAAGGCAGTCGTAGAGAAACAAGAATGTTTGCTATCATCAAAATCATAATCCATGAAAACAGATTCGCAACAGATCGGACGATTATGCAATATGAAGCTGAGTTTATTATGCTGTCTCGTTATGCATCTCAGATTATCCCAAGTGCTGAAGACAAATGTCATAGATTTTTGCCCGGGCTTCGCGATGCGATTTACCAGCCATTGATTTCTTTTGGCCTTGATAATTACTCTGTTTTAGTTGAGAGAGCAAGGAGGATAGAGATTGATTTTCAGGCTACTTAGAAAGAAGGGATTTCCTTCAGAAGAAGAAGGGTTTTGAGAAGACCAGGAGCTTCCAGACACATTTTGGAGGACCTAGTATGAAGAAGGTCGGATCTGATAGTGGTGGGAGTTCATCTAATGTCAGAACATGTGATAAGTGTGGCAAGTTGCACAGAGGCGAATGTTTGTCTGGCTCCAATGTTTGTTTTTGGTGCTATAAGCCAGGGCACATGGCTAGAAATTGTCCAAGGGTCCAAAGGAGGGGAGGTCTAGTGCTCCTCCATCTTAGCAGAGTACTGGGAGACATCCGACAGTTGGTAGACCTAGAGCTCAATAGTCTTCTGCATCTGCATCGATACTTAGTCATCCAGCTACGAGTCCAATTGTGCACCCAAGGTCTATGCTATCACGCAGCAAGAAGTTAAAGAATCTCCTGATGTGATCACATGTATTATTCATGTTCAATTTCTACCTAGTATAGTGTTTTTGGATACTAGAGCATTATATTCATTCATTAGTCAGGAGTTTGTTAAGAAGCATGCATTGAATGTCCGCATTATGCCCACTACACTATTAGTTTTGCTACCTAATGGGTCCAGTATGATTGCCTCAAGTGTATGTTCACTACTACTTTCTTTATGTGAGAAGGATTTAGATGTTGAATTGATTGTATTACCACTTATAGAATTTGATGTGATTCTAGGGATGGATTGTATGTCTAGCCAGTTCATCTCCATAGACTGTAATAAGAAAGTAGTGAAAATCAAGCTTCTTGGAGGAGAGAAGCTTGTATTTCAAGGCGACCGAGGTATATCATCTATGATCATCTCATCTATGAAAGCATGTAGTTTGATTTTGAAGATGTACCCAAGCTTTCTAGCTCATGTAAGGGACACTTCAAAACAAGTGCCAGAGTTGAAGAAGATTGTTGTGGTAAGGGACTTTTCTGATGCGTTACCATAAGTCTTGCCCGGAATGCCTCCCGTTAGAGAGATTGATTTCTCTATCGATCTTGTATATGGTGCTGATCCTATTTCCAAATCACCCTATCGTATGGCAGTTAAGGAACTTCAGGAGCTCAAATCACAATTGCAAGAACTGCTGGAGAAAGGGTTTATTCGCCCAAGCACCTCACCCTAGTGAGCACCAGTTCTCTTTGTTAAGAAGAAGGATGGTAGCATGCGACTTTGTATTGATTACCGAGAGTTAAACAAGCTTACCATTAAGAACAAGTATCTTTTGCCGATGATAGATGATTTGTTTGATCAACTCGTAGGAGCCACAGTTTTTTCCAAGATTGATCTGAGGTCTGGCTATGATCAGTTGAGGATTAAGGAGGAAGACATCCCTAAGGCAGTTTTTAGCTCAAGGTATGGACACTACGAATTCACAGTGTTACCTTTTAGGCTAACAAATGCCCCAGCTGCTTTTATGGATCTGATGAATCATGTCTTTAAGTGAATGCTCGACAATTTTTTCATCGTCTTCATAGATGACATTCTGATCTATTCTTGTGATAAAGAGCATCAAGCCAACCATCTTCAGGCAGTGTTGCAAACTTTAAGAGGCAATGAATTGTATGTCAAGTTATCTAAGTTGGAGTTTTGGCTAAAGAGTGACTTTTCTGGGTCATATCATTAGTGGGGATGGTATTTCTATAGATCAGTATAAGGTGCAGGCTATAATAGCTGAATGGCCCAGACTTACAATAGTGACTGAGATACGGAGTTTTCTTGGGTTAGCTGCCTACTACAGAAGATTTGTAGAAGGGTTCTCTAAGATTGTTGCACCTTTGAGTAGACTGACTTAGAAAGCAGTTAAGTTTGAGTGTAGTCAATGTGAAGAAGCATTTCAGGAGTTGAAGACTTGTTTCATGACTGCACTGATTCTTACTATTCCTTTAGGTACTGAAGAATTTCAAATTTTCAGTGATGCATTACTAAAGGGCTTGGGATGTGTCTTGATGCAGCATGAGAGAGTAGTTGCCTATACCTCTAGACAATTAAAAAATCATGAGAAGAATTATCCAACGCATGATTTGGAACTTGCTGCTGTAGTTTTTGCCTTGAAAATCTGGAGGCACTATCTATATGGTGTACGCTATGAAGTATTTACAGATCATCAGAATCTGAAATATATTTTCACTTAGAAAGAGCTGAATTTAAGGCAAAGAAAATGGATGGAATTGTTTAATGATTATGATTTAGATATTCAGTATCATCCAGGAAGAGCCAATGTTGTTGCTGATGCGTTAAGCAGAAAAAATACCGGTGAAGTTGAATGGTTTACTAACTCAATAGGAGAAGCTAATTGAAGAGATGAAACCGTTGGAATTATCCGTAGTACTTCCTACAACTGAAAATGTAGGATGGTTAGGTCAGTTGACAGTACAATCTGATTTGAATAAGATCGCTGAAGCTTTATTGAAGGATCCAGATTTTGTTATGATCATTCAGTTAGTAAAGGTAGGTCATGAAGAGGATTTCATTATTGATGAAGACAATCTTTCGTGGTATATGGGCAAAGTTTGTGTGCTTAATGTTGGTGACTTGAGGAGGGATGTTTTTATGAAGCTCATCATTCTGCTTATACCATTCATCCTGGTAGTAATAAAATATATCAAGACCTTAAGGATTTATTTTGGTGGCTTGGGATGAAGAGGAGTGTAGTTGATTTCGTTGTTAAGTGTACCATTTATCAGTTAGTAAAGGCTGAGCATCAAAAGCTAGGTGGATTACTTCAAGCGTTACCAATTCCAGAGTGGAAGTGAGATGACATTGCTATGGATTTCGTATCAAGTTTACCTAGATCTCGACAGGGTCATAATGCTATTTGGGTTATCATTGATAGGCTTACAAAGTCTGCTCACTTTTTGTCTATCCAACTGACTGACTCAGTTGAGAAGTTAGCAATGTTGTATGTGGCTGAGCTTGTTCGTTTGCATGGTGTACTGAAGTCTATAGTATCGGATCATGATGGTAGATTTACTTCTAGACTTTGAAGGAAAGTTCAAGAGGCTATGGGTACCAGATTAACTATTAGTACGGCTTTCCACCCTCAGACTGATGGACAATCCGAGCGGACTATTCAAAGCCTTGAAGATTTGTTGAGATTGTGTATTCTTGATTTTGGTGAAGGCTGGGAACCTCATATTCCTTTGATAGAGTTTGCCTACAATAATAACTTCCAAGCCAGCATAGGAATGACTCCATATGAAGTAGTTTATGACAGGAAATGTATAACACCTTTATGTTAGGCAGAGGCAGGTGAGAGGAAGGTGATTGGATCAGATTTGGTTGATTATGTTACTAGTAAGATCAGAATTATCAGGGATAAATTGTTAGCAGTACAAGATCGCCAGAAGTATTATGATACTAAGCACCACTTTATGGAATTCAATGTAGGAGATTTTGTCTTCATAAAGATCAGACCTATGAAGGGTGTACTCCGTTTTGACAAGATTTGCAAACTTAGTCCCCGCTACATTGGTCCTTTTGAGATTGTGGAAAGGATTAAGAATGTAGCCTACAGATTGGCTTTACCAGCTATATATGTTGTACACAACGTGTTTCATATTTTTTCCCTGAGAAAGTTTATATCAGATGATCCTTTTAAGATCATAACAAAAAATATGGACTTACAGCCAGATCTTACTTATATTGAAGAACCAGATCATATTTTGGAGTTCAGTGTGAAACAACTCAGGAGCAAAGATATACTTTTTGTTAAGGTTCTACATAAGCATGGGTCGAAGAAGAATGCTACTTGGAAGGAGTCTCCTCATCTTTTTGTGTAAGGTATGTATGACTTATCCCTCTCATGTAAATTTCGAGGACGAAATCTTTATTAGGAGGGGAGAATTATAAAACCCGAAAACTGTCGATCGTATGTGTTGCATGCATTTCGAAGCGCCGCGGCAAAATTAGGTAAAATATCAAAATCGTTGAAATTTGACACAGTAAATTTTATAAAATTCTACTCAAAATTTCAATCGAAATGGTATATAGAACCTATACCTAATTTCGCAAGGTTTTAAAATTAAAAATTGTCGAAGCACATTTAAGTAAAATTTAGTTATTATGCCTAGGGGTGTCAATTTCGGGTCACGGGTTGGGTTCGGGTCGAACCTGGAACTGACCCGGGTTCAAACGGGTCGACCCTAACCCGATCCGAGTAGATAAACGGGTCGGAAATTCGAAACCGGACCCGACCCGGCGGGTTGCCGGGTTGACCCGACCCGACCCGGTTTTGGGGTTGCCGGCGCCAGAACGACGGCAGGCAGACGGCAGGGGCGAAGGCAAGCGGGTGGACGCCAGCGCGGGCGCTGTTGGGCGCGCTAGGCAAGCGGGCGCGGTCAAGCTCGCTGGGCGCGCTGGGCACGCGGGCTGGCAGCGCAGGGGCAGCGCGGGCAGCACGGCGGGCAGAGGCGGGAAATTTGAAATTATTTTAAGTTAACGGGTTGGCGGGTTGACCCGCCAGGTCAACCCGAACCCGACCCGTTTTTTAAACGGGTCAATTTCTGGAACCCGAACCCTACCCGTTTTGAAATCGGGTCGGGTTCAATCCGGATTTTCGGGGTCGGGTTTTCGTGTCGTGTCAAATATTGACACCCCTAATTATGCCCATTTTACCCCTCATGATCCTTAAGAAAATTTTAGGCTTGAAGGGCACTTGCGTCATTTCTCTTACCCAACACCCTTAAGACTCTAAGGGACCGAAATATTTGGTCCCTTGTTGTTTTGTTTGGCTGACCAAGGGAGAGAACTGGAGAGAGCGGCGGCTTGGGCTTGGCAAGCAGTGGCCGGCGGGTTTCCGGCGACGGTTTAGAAGGAAAATTGAAGGGAAAGCTCAAGAAGATAAAATGTAAGCTTTAAATCCTAGAAATTTTCTCTCTCCTCCAAGATTTTTTAGGATTAAAAATTTAAGGTTTTTAAAAATCATGAATTTTGTTAAAGAAAGTGTGTAGGGAGTTTTCTTAATGAATTCTAAACCCTAATTTTGAGTATTTCTAAAAATTTTGAGGTTCCTAAAACTAGGTTTTTTTCCAAATCTTGATTTTTTGAAAATGCTTTCATAAATGAGGTTATAAATTACTCTAGGACAGTTTATGGAGAAAAATTTTAGGGTTTAGTTAGATTGCTATTTTCCTGAATGTTTATTTAAAGAAATGCGAAAATAATTAATTATTAATTATGAGTTAGATATATAAGAGGTTTTAGCATGAAAAAGGAGTGAAAATTATGAAAAATACTATTTCCAAAATTGATTAATGATTAATTTTAATTAGGATCTATGTTAGGTAATGTTTATATTAGATTTATGACTTATGTTATATGTTGTAACATACATGACATTTAATTAGGATTAGAGACTAATGATATTCGACTATAGGAGTAAGAGTTATAAACCTTGCGGACTAATAATCATTTTTTTCCCTAGGTCTATAAAAGGGGAAGTGGTAAGGAGTGACCGATGTGAGGTGAGATGACAGTTTTAAGAATTTGTTTGCTTGAGGTAGGTACAGTTGACTCTCCAAAATTCACTAATCTTTTATGCTTTTCTAAAAATTGAATACATTATATGTTTAAGTATATAAACCTTTTAGAAGCATGTAAATTTTATGTTGAATGAATTATTATAAAATTGTACCTATGTTAGATTACTTCAATTATGTTGATATATTGCATTTCATATCATAAGTCATATATGTGTTATTGAATTGTTTTGTTTTGATACTTGAAAGTTATACATTTTGCCTTACATAAGATTGAAAAAAGGTTAAAAACATATGTATGAATGTTAGCTGTGTTAATTACCTATCCTAAAATAGATTAGTGTATGTGAACTTGTACATGTTGAGGCGGAGTACCAATATGGTGCCTTGGTACAATATGACTCTCTAGAGCAAATATGGCCCTTTGGGACAATATAAAAAAAAGGAAATAAAGGGAAGAAAGGAAAATGATATGGTCATTAAATATGTGTACTAGATCAGTACAAAATTCGGTACTCTGGTACGGGTGTATATGATACAAATAAGATACTAAGTTTATTGATGAAAGGCACATCATTGATAGACATGACATGAAATGATAAGCATATGATATATAACTTATGTCACTAAAGGAAATATGACACATAAGGAAAACATCTAGATAGTGCATGACTACTTTATATGATATTCTATTGTTTAAATTCTTTGAAGTACAAGTCAATCATGCATATTGTTTCTTCTTGCGTTATATTTGAATTTTGGTTGAGTAAATTGATATCTGTTGAGCGTTAGCTCATTCCTTGATTTTGAGATATTTTTCAGGAGACTCTGCTGCTAGGAATGACTGATCGACCTTGGTTCACCTCCAGTTGTAGCAGGTTCTTCTTGTGTTGTTTTGTAGTTGTAGGATGATTTTGATTTTGGGTGGAAGTTGGTATGAAAGAAATCTTATCCACCTTTGTACATGGTTGAATTAATATGAAATGTTTTGTTTAATGAATTTTGTTTTAGAGGTGCTTATTTATATATCTCTTGGATTGCTTTATATTCTTATTAATTCATGTTTTATGATATTGTCATGTTCTTTTCTAACTTATGTCCGATATTCGTTCCCGTCTCATTTATGCGAGCTCACTGGGCCGGGTCGTGACACCATCTCATGAGAATCCTTTGAAGGCAGCTTGAGTATAATAGGGGTAGATAGGATAAATTTTGGTTTATAAAATGTCAAATGACAAAAAAGGTCTTTGGGTAGGTAGGAAAATCATGTGAAAATTAGACGAAACATCTTGAGGGAGTTACCCAAATGTGACTTTTGATACTGCTAAGGATATTTGCCTTTTCATATGGGAAGCATAGATCCTAAACTAAGTTATTGATGCAACACCACAACCTCTAGAGAGAGATGCTTATGCTGGATTTGTAAGACTTTAAGGTTATCTTGCCTAACAAAAAACACCTCAGGGGGGCCTTATTACTCCACAAAAACTAGATGGAGATGCCCGGATTGGACTCTTGATGCTCACACAAAAGAATTGTCTTGAACAATAAGGTCCAAGACTCTAAGCGGATTATTTGAGGGCTTAAAACTGGATAACAGCTAGTTGGAGTTATCCAGAAGAGATGTTAGAAAGAAGGAATGCTAAAAAGAACCTCGTGATTGTTGAGACAAAATCTGTTGTGTTTGGGTAAGAAGATTCCAATCTGAAGACTCGTACTCAATAGTTGAAGAAAGAATTGGTTACCTTTTGTCACGACCCGGCCCGGTTAAACTCGTGGATACGAGGCGGGAACGAGATCGGACATGTAAATTTTTTTTCTCATCAACAATTCCAATCAATTTTAGCTAATCAAAATAAATAAAGCACCTCTACAACATTATCATAACACAAGTCTATCAAAATGTACAAGATGGCCATATAAAATGTTTTCTACACAAATTCTGCATGCCATCCAAAATAACAAAACTAACTACAACTTCTACTAATACGAAAGACAGTAAAGGAACCTGTCACCCGGTAAGCGTCGTCTGTAAGTAAACCTCGGGTGATCAGCCATCACCTAAGAGTCGGGTCTCCTGAAAAATTTCCCAAAACTAGAGAATGAGCTACGTCAGCAGAAAGTTCTAATCCTAAACATGCTCAGTTGACATAAAAAAAATATTGATTTACATGCTTTAAGAAGAAAGGGGAATATACGTTTACTGTCTCAATTTATGTCCTCATGAAAGGTATGTAAATGTCATATGCATATGTCATAGCTATATATAATGCATCTTATTTTACTTATTAATATATTCAACCGTCCCGGAATACCGTCTTGTACTGATCAGGTACACATCTTTTGGCCATTTATTTTCCTCAATTGCCCCAAGGGTCATATGTGCCTTTGGCACCGTCTTTGGTACTCCGTATTCAATCATGCACATTTCCTTCTATATTATTACATATATTCCTTCCATTGCATACAAGGTCATATATTTTTCCATAAACAAATGTGTGACATAAATTTTTAATCGTGAATTTCATAACTTCTAATACAAAGCATGAAAGGAATAATGAAATAACTAAATTGCATGTGTATGGCATGATAACTACTATTCCATTTCTCAAATAATATCATAAGAGATTTAACAAAATAACATAAGCATGAGAAGGAAAAGAATTTCCTACCTCCACAACCTATGGAATCCGCTTCTTCTTCGCTTTCTTATGCTTCTTCTTGCCACTACCTAAAGACAATTTAACTTAATTTAAATTTCTTGCCAAAGTAAACTTTATGTTTCAAATTTTCTTTTATAGGCTTCCTATAACCTTCTTCCACTTATCTTTAAAGTCAAAGAACATCAACCTCATACAAAATTTTTATATTTATATAAAGTAATTTCGGATTTAATTAAAATATCAAATATAGGAACCTAAAAAGTCATCCAATTCATCCTAAATCATTCTAAAACATTCCTCTTTCTTTTACTTATACATAAATTCTTATTATTTTCGGATTTAAGCATAAAATAATAAAGAAAATCTTATTTTTGTTCAAAATTAAAATTTCTTTTCTTTAGAGACCTCTCTAAACTCTTAGGAATATGTTTTTCAATACATGCAAGCTTTAAATTGACTTCATTTGGAAAAGCCCTAATTTCAAAAATCAAAATTTCAAACGAAAACTTTGCATTTGCTTTATAACATCCCTTCCCTCATTTCTCCTAACAATTTCATACAAAAATAAGTCAAAAGAAGAAACCCTAATTTCGGATTTAGTGTTTTACTTAAAAAAATTGACATGAATGGTAGGAAAACATAGATCAAAGGAATTCCTAAAGCTTTCCTAAAGAACTTTCTCAAAAATTGTCAAACCCTAAAATTTTCTTTCAAGAAAACTCAAGAAATCCTTCATTTCTTTTAAGAAAAACTTACCTCAAGGTTTTCCCTATGCTTTTCCTAAAGATCCCTCGCCGGAATCTCGCCGGCCGCCGTCCGGGAAGAAGCTTCCGCCGATTCTCCCTCTCTCTCGTCGCCCTCTCTCTCGGTCGGCCGAACAAACGCACAAGGTCCCTTAGGCGTAAGAGGGGGTTTAAGGAAAATAATTTCGCATATTACGCATGTACCCATTGCTCATTCCAATTTCCTTAAGACCTTCTAAGGGCAAAAAGGGAAATGCATGTAAAATATTACTTAAACTAACTTCGATGAATTTTAATTCTCAAATCGTGCGAAATTTGATATAAGTTTTTTATATCGTTTCGCTCGAAATTTCCAGACGAATCTAACGAAATTTATTTCATCGAATTCCGACAACGTCGAAATTTCACTTAAGTTCGTCGCGGTGCATCGATATGCGTGCGACGCACTCAATTGACGAATTTCGAGTTTTACAATTCTTCCCTTCTAATAAAAATTTCGTCCACGAAATTTAAAGAAAAGAAGAACGAACATACCTTACACAAAAAGATGAGGATAGCACTTCCTCATTTCTGATAATTTCTCCCATGTAGCATTCTTCTCCAATCCATGCTTCCAAAGTACCTTAACAAATGGTATTTCTCTGCTCCTGAGTTGTTTCACACTAAGCTCCAAAATCCGATCTGGTTCCTCAACATAAGTAAGATCTGGCTGAATCTCCACATGTTCAGTTATGATTTTAGAAGGATCATCTGATATGAACTTCCTCAAAGAAGAAACATGAAAAACATTGTGGACAGCGTATGTAGCGGGTAAAGCCAATCTGTAGGCCACTTTCCCAATTCTTTCTACTATCTCAAAAGGGCCAATGTAGCGGGGACTAAGCTTGCCAACCTTGCCAAAACGAAGTACACCTTTCATTGGCCTGATCTTAATGAAAACAAAATCTCCTACGCTGAATTCCACAAAACGGTGCTTAGCATCATAGTATTTCTTCTGCCTGTCCTGTACTGCTTGCAATCTTTCCTTAATAATTCTGATCTTGTTTGTAGCATCATCAACTAAATCTGAGCCAATCACCTTCCTCTCACCAGTTTCTGCCCAACATAAAGGTGTCCTACATTTCCTTCCATAGAGTGCTTCATAAGGAGCCATTCCTATGCTGGCTTGAAAGCTATTATTATAAGCAAACTCTATTAAAGGAACATGAGATTCCCAACCTCCGCCAAAGTCAAGAACACACATTCTCAGTAAATCTTCAAGGGTTTGAATAGTCCGCTCTGATTGCCCATCAGTCTGGGGGTGGAAAGCTGTACTAAACTTCAACTTTGTGCCCATAGCCTCTTGGATTTTCTTTCAAAGTCTAGAAGTAAATCTACCATCTCGATCAGACACTATAGATTTAGGCACACCGTGTAAACGTACAATTTCAGCCACATACAGCACTGCAAGCTTCTCAACTGAATCAGTCAATCGGATAGGCAAAAAGTGGGCAGACTTGGTAAGCCTATCAACGATAACCCAAATAGCATCACGACACTGTCGAGATCTGGGTAAACCTGACACAAAATCCATAGCAATATCATCCCATTTCCACTCTGGAATAGGTAGGGGCTGAAGTAATCCCTTTGGTCTTTGATGTTCAGCTTTGACCAACTGACAAGTGGAACACTTGGAGACATAGTCAGCTACACTCCTCTTCATCCCAGGCCACCAAAATAAATCTTTGAGGTCTTGATACATCTTGTTACTACCAGGATGAATGGTATAACAAGAATGATGAGCTTCATAAAGAACATCCTTCCTCAATTCATCAACATTAGGCACACAAACCTTGCTCTTATACAGTAAAAGATCTTCATCATCCATAGTAAAATCCTCCTCATGACCTGCCTTGACCAATTGAATGATTTTAACAAAATCTGGATCTTTCAATAAAGCTTCAGCTATCTTACTCTTCAATTCAGGTTGCACTGTCATCTGTTCTAACCATACACTCCCTGTAGTAGGAAGTAGCACGGACAACTCTAAACGTTCCATCTCATCAATTAACTTCTCCTGTTGGGTCAATAAACAATTTACCTTCACAGACATCTTCCTACTTAAAGCATCAGCAACAGTATTTGCTCTTCCTGGATGATATTGAATATCCAAATCATAATCATTTAGCAATTCCATCCATCTCCTCTGCCTTAAATTTAACTCCTTCTGTGAAAAGATATACTTCAAATTTTGGTGATCAGTGAACACTTCACACCGCACACCGTATAGGTAGTGTCTCCAAATCTTCAAGGCAAAAATTACAGCGGCAAGCTCTAGATCGTGGGTTGGGTAGTTCTTCTCATGATTTTTCAATTGCCTAGAGGCATAGGCAACTACCTTCCCATGTTGCATCAGAACACATCCTAAACCCCTTAGAGATGCATCACTAAAAATCTGAAAACCATCACTGCCTGAAGGGATAGTAAGAATCGGTGCAGTCATCAAACGAGTCTTCAACTCTTGAAAAGCTTCCTCACATAGACTGCTCCACTCAAACTTAACTGCCTTCTGAGTCAATCTACTCAAGGGTGCAGAAATCTTAGAAAACCCCTCTACGAATCTTCTGTAGTAACCAGCTAGCCCAAGAAAACTCCGTACCTCTATCACTGTCGTAGGTCTAGGCCACTCAGCTATAGCCTGCACCTTATGCTGGTCCACAGAAATGCCGTCTCCACTAATCACATGACCCAAAAAATGCTACACTCCTCAGCCAAAACTCGCACTTTGAGAATTTGGCGTACAGTTCATTGCTTCTTAGAGTCTGTAACACTGCCTGAAGATGACGTGCATGTAGCTCTTCATTATAAGAATAAATCAGAATGTCATCTATGAAGACAATGACAAAACTATCAAGCATCGGTTTAAAGACCCGATTCATTAAATCCATAAAGGCAGCTGGGGCATTCGTTAGCCCGAAAGGTAACACTGTAAACTCGTAGTGTCCATACCTTGAGCTAAACGCTGTCTTAGGGATGTCTTCCTCCTTAATCCTCAATTGATAGTAACCAGACCTTAAATCAATCTTAGAAAAGACTGTAGCTCCTTCTAGCTGATCGAACAAGTCATCAATCCTCGGCAGTGGATACTTGTTCTTAATAGTAAGCTTATTCAACTCCCTGTAATCGATACAAAGCCGCATACTACCATCCTTCTTCTTAATAAAAAGAACGGGTGCTCCCCAAGGTGAGGTGCTCGGTCGAATAAACCCCTTCTCCAACAGCTCTTGTAATTGTGACTTCAACTCCTAAAGTTCCTTAATCGCCATACGATAGGGTGCTTTTGAAACAGGCTCAGCACCGGGTACAAGGTCGATAGAGAAGTCAATCTCTCTAATAGGAGGCATTCCAGGTAAGACTTCAGGAAATACATCAGGAAAGTCTCGTACTACAGCAATCTCCTTCATTTCTGGTACTTGCTTAGAAATGTCCCTTACATGAGCTAAGAAGTTTGGATACCCCTTCATAATTAAACTGCAAGCTTTCATAGATGAAATGATCATAGAGGAACACCTCGATCACCCTGAAAAACCAATTTCTTTCCTCCAGGAAACTTGATCTTCACCACTTTCTTATTGCAGTCAATGGAAATGAATTGATTCGACATCCAATCCATTCCTAAGATCACATCAAACTCCAATAGGGGTAAAACTACCAACCGAACATCAAACTCCTTCTCACAAATAGTGAGAAAAGTGCAACACATAAGTGTAGCAGTCATCCTAGACCCATCCGGTAACAGCACAGACAATGCAGTAGGCATGGTGCAAACATCCAATGCATGCTTCTTAATGAAATCTTGGCTAATGAATGAATGCGATGCTCCAGTATCAAAAAGTACTCTAGTAAGAAAACACTTGACATGAATAATACCTGTAATCACATCAGGAGATTCCTTGGCCTCTTGCTGTGTAATGGCATAAACCCTTGGTTGTACCACAGGTCTCGCAACCGGCTAACTAGGTACTGAAGCAGAAGCAGTAGACTCTTGAGCTCTCGGTCTACCAACAGTAGGATATCTTCCAGTACTCTGCTGAGGTGGAGCACTAGACCTCCCCTCCCTTGGCCCCTTTGGGCAGTTCCTAGCCATATGCCCAGGCTGATGGCAATAAAAGCAAACATTGGAGCCCGTTAAGCATTCACCTCTGTGCATCCTGCCACATCTATCACAAGTTCTGACACTAGAAGAACTTCCACCAAAATCAGTTCTAGTTTTATTTACACTAGAACCTCCAGAATGCGTCTGAAAACTCTTGGTCTTTTCAAAACCCCTCTTCTTCTGAAGGAAATCTCTCCTCTTTTGAGTAGCCTGAAAGTCAATCTCTATCTTTCTTGCTTTTCCAACCAAATCAGGATAGTCATCAAAACTAAAAGGGATCAGTGGCTGACGAATAGCATCATGAAGTCCTGCCAAAAATCTCTGACACTTCTCCTCAGTACTTGGAATAATCTGGGGTGCATATCGAGACAACATGGTAAATTCGGCTTCATATTGCATAACAGTCTTATCTCCTTGCACCAATCTAATGAAACGCTCCTGCATCTGCCTCCTTGCAGAAAGAGGCACAAACCAGTCTCTAAAGACTCCAACAAAGTCCTCCCATAGAATCTGAGATGCATCACGGCCATTATACTTTTCTAACATCAGTCCTCTCCACCATCTTTCTGCTTCGCCATCCAGAGCAAAAGTGGCAAGAGTCACCCTTCTATCTGCTGGACAGTGCATGCTCTCCAAAATTTTCTCCACCCTTAAAAGCCAATTCTCTGCATCTATGGGCTCTCCTGCTCCCGTAAAGAGTGGTGGTCGCATGTCCTGAAATATCTTCAAATGTTTATCTACTAAAGTTTCTTTAGGTGTCTCCTTCTGAAAACTAGGCTGTGACTGCTCTTGAGAACGCTGGATCAACTATGTCACAGCCATCATCATCTGAGTGAAGGCATCCGTATTCGTACTGCTACTCCCACCAAGAGGCGGTATCATAAATGGAACACCACTAACACCACCAGGGGGTGTTACAGCTGCAATAACTGGAACTTCCCCTCCAGTCTGCTCAGTGTTGCCATCAGTACTGCCATCAATACTACCCTCAGTGGCATCACGCTCCTGATCCATAGCCCTAAACAATGAAAGTAACCTAAATTCAATAACTCATAAAACAAACATCCTATAAACGTATGCTTCCTATGATTCATATATCATCCTAATGGTGCTTGTATTGATTCAAATCCTAAACTATGCTCTGATACCACTCTTGTCACGACCCGGCCCGGTTAGCTCGTGGATACGAGGCGGGAACGAGATCGGACATGTAAATTTTTTTTCTCATCAACAATTCCAATCAATTTTAGCTAATCAAAATAAATAAAGCATCTCTACAACATTATCATAACACAAGTCTATCAAAATGTACAAGATGACCATATAAAATGTTTTCTACACAAATTCTGCATACCATCCAAAATAACAAAACTAACTACAACTTCTACTAATACGAAAGACAGTAAAGGAACCTGTCACCCGGTAAGCGTCGTCTGTAAGTAAACCTCGGGTGATCAGCCATCACCTAAGAGTCGGGTCTCCTGAAAAATTTCCCAAAACTAGGGAATGAGCTATGCTCAGCAGAAAGTTCTAATCCTAAACATGCTCAGTTGACATAAAAAAAATATTGATTTACATGCTTTAAGAAGAAAGGGGAATATGCGTTTACTGTCTCAATTTATGTCCTCATGAAAAGTATGTAAATGTCATATGCATATGTCATAGCTATATATAATGCATCTTATTTTACTTATTAATATATTCAACCGTCCCGGAGTACCGTCTTGTACTGATCAGGTACACATCTTTTGGCCATTTATTTTCCTCAATTGCCCCAAGGGCCATATGTGCCTTTGGCACCGTCTTTGGTACTCCGTATTCAATCATGCACATTTCCTTCTATATTATTACATATATTCCTTCCATTGCATACAAGGTCATATATGTTTCCATAAACAAATGTGTGACATAAATTTCTAATCGTGAATTTCATAACTTCTAATACAAAGCATGAAAGGAATAATGAAATAACTAAATTGCATGTGTATGGCATGATAACTACTATTCCATTTCTCAAATAATATCATAAGAGATTTAACAAAATAACATAAGCATGAGAAGGAAAAGAATTTCCTACCTCCACAACCTATGGAATCCGCTTCTTCTTCGCTTTCTTATACTTCTTCTTGCCACTACCTAAAGACAATTTAACTCAATTTAAACTTCTTGCCAAAGTAAACTTTATGTTTCAAATTTTCTTTTATAGGCTTCCTATAACCTTCTTCCACTTATCCTTAAAGTCAAAGAACATCAACCTCATACAAAATCTTTATATTTATATAAAGTAATTTCGGATTTAATTAAAATAGCAAATATATGAACCTAAAAAGTCATCCAATTCATCCTAAATCATTCTAAAACATTCCTCTTTCTTTTACTTATACATAAATTCTTATTATTTTCGGATTTAAGCATAAAATAATAAAGAAAATCTTATTTTTGTTCAAAATTAAAATTTCTTTTCTTTAGAGACATCTCTAAACCCTTAGGAATATGTTTTTCAATACATGCAAGCTTTAAATTGACTTCATTTGGAAAAGCCCTAATTTCAAAAATCAAAATTTCAAACGAAAACTTTGCATTTGCTTTATAACATCCCTTCCCTCATTTCTCCTAACAATTTCATACAAAAATAAGTCAAAAGAAGAAACCCTAATTTCGGATTTAGTGTTTTACTTAAAAAAAGTGACATGAATGGTAGGAAAACATAGATCAAAGGAATTCCTAAAGCTTTCCTAAAGAACTTTCTCAAAAATTGTCAAACCCTAAAATTTTCTTTCAAGAAAACTCAAGAAATCCTTCATTTCTTTTAAGAAAAACTTACCTCAAGGTTTTCCCTATGCTTTTCCTAAAGATCCCTCGCCAGAATCTCGCCGGCCGCCGTCCGGGAAGAAGCTTCCGCCGATTCTCCCTCTCTCTCGTCGCCCTCTCTCTCGGTCGGCCGAACAAACGCACAAGGGATTGAATGTTTCGGTCCCTTAGGCGTAAGAGGGGGTTTAAGGAAAATAATTTCGCATATTACGCATGTACCCATTGCTCATTCCAATTTCCTTAAGACCTTCTAAGGGCAAAAAGGGAAATGCATGTAAAATATTACTTAAACTAACTTCGACGAATTTTAATTCTCAAATCGTGCGAAATTTGATATAAGTTCTTTATATCGTTTCGCTCGAAATTTCGAGACGAATCTGAGGAAATTTATTTCATCGAATTCCGACAACGTCGAAATTTCACTTAAGTTCGTCGCGGTGCATCGATATGCGTGCGACGCACTCAATTGACGAATTTCGGGTTTTACACCTTTCACAAGCAACTATTAGAATGGCCTGCGCTGGATTCCGAGGCTCTCATCAATGTATATCTACTTGAAGGCCTTCAATTTTTACTAAGCAGTTGGTCCAATTCTTGCATAATGTCATCAGTTGAAGAAAAGTAATCGAGATTATAATCGTTAAAATGTTGGATTAGGCAACTTGTTTCAAGGATGAAAGCAAGGCTAGGAAGATAGTTGAAGGATGTAGCTAAGTAATCTATTTTAAATGAAAAAGAAATGCATTTTTGTTCTGCATTGATCATTTAATCTATGTATTTGTGTACTTTATATGTTTCTTCTTTAGTTTGATGATACTTCGAATGATGATCTAGCTTTAAAAAGGCTTCTAACAGTCTCTATTGCTTGCCTAAGATGTGTTGGCCGGTTACATTAGGATTTTTCATTTTTGGTCATTGTCCTTAACAATTCTTGTTGAATTATTAAAAAAAAAAAATCGAGTAATTTGAATTATCTTGTAGTTATCCTTGCTTAAACTTCCAACCTTGGTTTTATGCTTTGCCTCTGGTGTTAGCCCTACTTTGCTTGTCGCATACAAATAAAATCTTTCTATGCTTGGGCTTTATTTACTTAAATTCATTTCAAGAATGCAAGTGTTGACACTATTAATATATTCAATCGCAATGCATATATTTTGAAGAAATAAATTGGAAAACATTGAAGTAAATGACAACTCATCCCGATAATTGCCATGATGTGGTGAGCATGATTTAATCACAGAAATTTGAGGGAGAAATGAAGAGTTTAAGAAGATTATATCTGAGTTGCTCATTGCTAGCGTATGATCTTCTTGATTGATTCCTAAAATAAACGTAGCCTTACTCTCACACACTGATGAAAGTTTTGGCATTCATTTCTTATATAATAGTCTACTTATAGCTCTCTGTAAGGTGCGACTTGGGTGCGAGTTTGGATAAGAGAGAAGGGGCATACATGAGAGAGAATGATCTCTAGTAGTGTGTTAGCTCAGGAATTATGACTAATGAGGTGGTTTGGCATTTGAGTTTTGGGCTAGGCATGCTGGCGAGAGAGGATTCATTCGGTGTCAGGCTGTTTGTCTGATAGCACGAGAGGGTGAGGGAACTTGAGCAAGTGAGGGCTCGTTAGTCGCAAAGAGATAAGGATCATTGTCAGAGCTGAGCTTTTGAAATAGGGTTTTGAAGAAGGAGACCAGCTGGGAGCAGGAATGTACATCCAGTAAGAGAAAAGGATGGGAAACATGAGTATGGCGAGCATGGGAGAGGGAAAAATTGTTTCTTATATGTCATAGGCTACAATGTTGGTTGCTAATGTGAATTAAAACTATTATCAATTGGACGATTCCAATGAGATGCGCTTTTGTGGAGATAAGATCGTGCGCTAATGTGAATATGAGCTTCATGGAGGTATGGGTCTACAACATTTCAAGATGAGGGTGAATAGGGCATAAAGATAAGGATTGGGTGTAGTACTCTTAATTGATGATTGGTGAATGAATATCAACTGTCCTATTAAGGGATTTGACATCCTTTTTACCTATATTTGGTTAATTATCCATATGATTTGACTCTAAATCTGAGCTCTTTATAATAAGACATCAATTAGGAGGTCAATTGGGGCTCATCATTCATCAGATTGGTTTTAAATTTATAACTTATCTTAATTAATGGTTTTGACCTTAATCAATTTAATTAGACCCTTGGCTCAATCAATTAAACCTAATTTGGTCATATTTCTCAATAAGCTGACGAAGCCTAGGCATAGGAATTGGTTAAAGCACGTTTTGAAGCTTCTAATTAAGTTTTGATTGGGATAATTAGGCCTCAAGTTAGTGCTGAATGAGTTATTTAACTTAAATAGAGGTAGGTTATCAACCCATTGAAGCCACGTGTTTACTAATTTGGACTGAGTTTGGAAGTGGTAGTATCTTTATCACTTGAAGAAACCTGAGAGTAGTATTTCCGCATATAATTAGCTTGGTTAATACCTGATTAAAGTTCTAAGGTCTTGCTGAATTCAAAAAGGGTAAAACATTACGGTGGAGTGCTTAATTGTATTAATTAATCCCTGCACACTTAGATGAGGCTAGTTGGGTTTGTCCTTAGGAATCTTGGTTTTAGTTAACTTTATTAGCCCATTAGTTAATTATTTTAACACTTATTTGCCCCAATTTAAAAGTAATCATCAAGTAATCAATGCAGAAGTTTTCCATGCAGATTCCTGGGCTATGGTTGCATTAATATCTTGTCATCGGTTTTCACAAGTAAAGCTTCATGTGAACCTTCTATTTGCATGTACTGACTCTTTTTGTTTAATATTGCTTCGGACTCTAGTTTTGCGATCTCAGTGGTTACTTGATACTGTCCACCCAGTTGCGCTTGCTTCTTTGGTTTCATTTACTGCAATGCAGTACTTCATTATTCAGTTGCAATTTAGAAAATAAATATGGTTGATATATCACCTGATATTTAACTTTTAACATTTTAAAACTTTTCAGGTCTGTTTGATCAGATAATACACTCCAGTGACAACATAGACATAGTAGAGCTACTCAGACATCTTCATCCTAAGGTTTAGATAGATGTTTTTATGATTAAAAGATTTCTATATCATTGAACTTATCATTAATAGTTGTCTACTTCTAGATAATGTTAGGCATACCCTTGTTGGACGGAACCAACCCTGCCTCCTTTTTACCTCGCTCAGCTATTTGCTATGATGCTACTTGCTATAGTCAACTTTGGAGTGAGGTTTGTGCACGCATCTTCTCATGTTAGCATAGATTTTTTTTTGTCTGTGAAATAAATGTTATTTTTCAATCTTTTGCAGGTTTTTTCTGCAGACATATTTGTTACAAAGTTTCAAGATGATTTGCTAAACCAGCATGCAGGCCTACAATTCAGAAACAAGGTAACTGCCTTATTTAGTTTGCTTCTTATTAGAGCACTTTTTATTTTTTTAGACTTTTTGCAGGCATGTTTGAAAATTTATACTGCTACTAATGTATCCCAAGGATACAATGCGTTCCATTCATTAAAGCACTTTTCTTGAAGCAATCTATATTTTTGATGCAGTGTCACCTAAACATGAAAAATTGCAACTCATAAACATATTTGTGGACTTCAATTTCAATCACCTAATTCTATGTCATCACATCCTTCGCTGTTCCAAGATCGATCTCCTTGACTATTGCTTTCATTAAGGCACCTAAAAATATAGGTCATGCGTGTGGTAGGACTCGCTCTAACCAAGCAGAGCCTAAAATGTGCAATCCGCAACCTAACCCTTTGCTTGGAAAACATTCGATAAGTATGAGTAGATTTCCTTTCCATCCGCGGTTTTATCAAGGCACACGGGATTTTTTTAATCTATATCTATTAACGACCACATGATGGTCTTACGGTGTAACACTGAAAATATTTCTGGCACAATTAAAATTTTCTCGAAAAAAATTATACTCAAAATTTCTCATATCCTGAATTTTGTTGAAATCATTTTTACTATATCGTACGGTTCATATTTATCATTTTTGTTATGTATTTAAATTAGATTATGCAGTTAAGTAAGTTTATCCTAAGTTTATAATTCAACGTTACTGTAGCAAACCCTCTAATATACTTTAGCGGGTACTATAGCTTCAAAAAATTTTCCGATCTTTCTAGCAAATGGGTGAAGAGCTAAGGCAGTGAGGTAGTTTAGGCGGTAGATTCAAGAATGATTATGTATATATTATACCTGAAGCCCTCTCCATTTACCTATGCCCGAAAGCCTTGAATAGCAGCAAGCAGCAAGCCACAATAACAGCTGTTGGCACTGTAGTAGCAGTTGAATGGGATGAGTTTGAGTACTTTAATAACAGAAGGAGAAGTTCGGGTACTTTAGTAGGTCCAGGAAAAGAAAAAGAAAAGAAGAAAATGATTAAGAAAGAAGAATTTGGTAAGGACATTTCAGAATTTTTGACAAATAAATTTTCTTGGTTCGTATTATAGAAATTAATGGATTTGAATGAGAGGAAAGCATTCTGAGGTGGTTTACAGATGGTCAAGGCTTAAAAAAAAAAAAAAGAAAAAAGAGGACATCCCTTGTGAAGAGGACCTGATTTGAAATTAAAATTTTGGGCAAATCATGAGCCCAAACTTTAGGCTGCTGATGGTTCTCGGTTTGGGCTTGGTTATTTGGTTTTTGTTTTTTTATTGGGAGCTATTATGTTGAGCTGATGTTTAGCTCATTAGTTTTTGTAGTTTACCTTATTTCTTAACTCATAAATAGAACTTAATTAGGTGCTTCCCCCTTTCCTCCCCTCTATGGCCTTTCGGTTTACTCTGCTGGCTCCTTCCCGTGGCTTCTCTTCCTCTCCCCTGGCTGCCTAATCCTGTTCCTTTAGCTGCATGTTCTGGTTCCTCTTATGACTGCCTGTTTCGGTACCCCTGGCTGTCTGTTCCTTCCCCTGTAGTTGCTTTTGTCGGTTTTCTGTGTGGTTGTTCGGGTGTTGTTTCTGAACTGAATGCTGGCCTTCCATTTCCCCTGATTTAATGAGTCTAATTGATGACCTTTTGGGCTGTTTTCTCCTATATATATATATATATATATATATATATATATATATATATATATATATATATATATATATATATATATATATATATATATATATATATATATATATATATATATATATATATATATATATATATTTGATATTTTGTAATAGAAAAAAGAGTTTTTTAATGGATAATTTTTGGAACAAAACCTGAGAGTTTTTTTTTTTTTTGAAAAAGCTTGCTAGCTTGTTCTATTTCTCGCTTCTCTCCTTGGGAAAGCTTGCGAGCTTGTCCTCTCTTCGACTTCGTCTCAACCTTCTTACCTCTTTCTTCTCTCTGCAAGTGACCACCTCATATGTATCTTTCTTCTCGATCAGGAAAACGCAGCTTTAATTGTTTTGTGTTTAGTTTTATGTTCTAATCTTATAAGTGTCAACTTTATGATATAAAGTGGTATTGTATTTCGTTTTAAGTGAAGTATTTTGTGCATTTTCTTATTTTCTAGGAAGTCTTTAGTATGCTTGCAAAAATTAGGGTCTTCCTAATTTTTTTTGCTTGCATCACAAAAGCAGGGTGAGCGAACGCTCTGCAGGTAACAGGCATTTATCATAAATTCATGAAATAAATAAAAACATGACATTATGCATAAAATTAAAACAAATAAAAGATTTAGACATTTGATAGGCACATGTTGTATAACATTTTCATAATCAGTTTTCTTGAGCTTTTTTCTTAAACTTTTTCTTTTCTTTCTCATAAACTTTTTCTTTCTTTATAGCCTTTCATTAAATGCATAAAATACATAATCATAATATATAAAACACCTGTTCCGGAAGTACCAGAATTTTGTACTGATTAGGTACACAGTCAAGTTTTGGTCATTCATTTATCATTTGGCTCCGAAGAACACCTTTACCATTGACTCCGTAGATCCCCTTTACCATTGGCTTCGAATAATCTTTTTACCATTTGGTACTCCGAATCATCATGCACATGCAAATCATAATATATATATATATATATATATATATATATATATATATATATATATATATATATATATATATATATATATTCATATGTGTTTCGAAGGTCCACATGTTTATCTAGATGTTAGTTAAAGAACATGCCATAAAAAGGTGAAATTACTCCAACAACCATATGACTTATTTTTTGTTTTACAAATTTAACTTAACTTTCCTTTAAGAATAAACAAAATGACATGAATATAAACATAACATGTGAAAATGAAATAAATGAAAAATTTATAAATATGAGCATGTGAAATTTCATTTATGACCATAACATTTAAAAGTGTAATATGAACTTAATTTAAATACCAATATCTACCTCACAATTGCAAAGCAACCTCTACGACGTACGACGTCGCACAGACACGTGTTGTCCTCTTAATCCACACCTAAGGATCATTACAATCAGACTAAGCATAAATCATAAAATATTTTCAATAATTATTTTAATTAAATTCTATTTTTAGATTTATTAAAAATCCAATTTTAAGATAATTGAAAATTCCCTAATTCTCTTCCAAATACATTTTAAAACTTTCCCATTATTAATTTAATAATTAGGGCTTAATATTTTCGGATTAGTTTAATTTAAAATTATGAAAATAATTTTTTTTTCCTAAAGACCTAAATTTCCATCTTTAAAACATTCCTAATATCATAGGAAATAAAAATCGTAAAGGGGTTTTCTTAAAATTTACAAATTAGGAAAAACCCTAATTTTTTTGGAGAAAACATCGTTTTTAGGTTTAAAATACTTCCCCTAACTTTTCCTATTAGTTTCTCAAAGAAATTTTTAGGTTTTGGAGAAACCTTAGAACTTTCTTTTCCAAAATTCTTTGAGAACAATGGAGAAATGTAAATTCTAATGCATACCTTAGTCTCCCCTTAGTCTCCTCTACGTTTTCCCCGAAGTCCGGATGCCGAAATCATCGTCGGAGACGCCGCCCATCACCTTGTTTCGCCTCCCTATTCCGCCTGTTTCGTTCGGCCGAAGGAGCGTGCGTGAGAATGAAAGGGATTGAAAGTATTTCGGTCCCTTAAGAGTGTGGAACAGTTAGGGAGGCTAAAGGTCCATGTTGCCCCCACTTGAATTATCTCCGCTTAAGTAGTTATTAACGGTAATTTGGGTATTATGAATCTTCCATGATTTTTAGTTTCAAATTTAAGCGAAATTCAATATATATTTTTTTATATCAATTTGCACAAAATTTTGCATAGAATTTTATAAAATTAATTTCGTCGAAAACCGACAACTTTGAAATTTCACTTAAATTTCATCGTGACGCATCAAGATGTGTGCAACGCTTACGATCGTCGATTTCGGGTTTTACAATTCTCTCCTCCTAAGAATAATTTTGTCCTTGAAATTTAAAAGCAATACCATAAATTAAAATCATACTTTAGCCAAATAGGTGAGGGTAGTTCTCCCTCATTTATGACTCCTCCCAAGTTACATCATTTTCAGATCCATGCTTCCACAGAACTTTAATATAAGGAATCTACCGGCTTCGTAGTTGCTTCACACTATAATCTATGATCATTTCAGGTTCTTCTATAAAAGTCAAGTCCGATTGTATATCCACAGATTCAGCACTGACCTTCTGAGTTTCATATGAAATATACTTCCTCTATGAAGAAATGTGAAATACATTATGTACTCCACTTATATGACTTGACAAAATTAACCTGTAGGCTACCTTTCTAATCTTTTTTACAATTTCAAAAAGACCACATATCTTGGACTCAACTTTTCTGCTTTGCCAATTCTTTTCACACCCTTCATTAGACTGATCTTGAGAAATACAAATTCACTAACTTTAAATTCCACATATCTATGTTTGGCATCATTGTATTTCTTCTATCTATCATGTACAGCTTTCAATCTGTCACGGATCAGCCTTATCGTTTCTGCAGCATCATCCACTAAATCAGCTCCAATAATCTTCCTTTCTCCTGTCCCAGTCCAGCTTAAAGGAGTTTTACACTTTCTCGCATACAAAGCTTCATAGGGAGTCATACCTATACTTGCTTGAAAACTATTATTATAGACAAACTCAATCAATAGTATATGTGCCTCCCACTTACCAGTAAAATCAAATACATATAATCTGAGCAAATCTTCTAGAGTTTGAATTGTTCTTTCTAATTGCCCATCAGTTTGAGAGTGAAAAGTTGTACTGAAAGTGAGTCTGGTACCCATTGCTTCCTGAACCTTTCTCCACAATCTGGAGGTGAATCTTCCATCCTGATCTAATACTATAGAATTTGGTACCCCATGCAATATGACAATTTCAATAACATGTAGGTTTGCAAATTTCTCAACTGGATCAGATTGTTTGATAGGCAAGAAGTGTGCAGACTTAGTTAACCTGTCAATTATCACCCATAAAGCATCAAATCCTCTTCTGGATCTAGGTAAACCAACCATAAAATCCATAGCAATGTCTTCCCATTTTCATTCAGGTATAGGTAAGGGTTGCAATAATCCTCCTAGTTTATAATGTTCTACCTTTACCATTTGGCAAGAAGTACATTTAGTTACTACTTCTGCCACACTCTTCTTCGTTCCTGGCCACCAAAACACTTACTTTAAGTCATGATACATTTTATTATTGCCTGGATGAATGGTATAATTTGATTAATGAGCTTCCTGAAGGATTTCTTTCCTTAAGTCTCCAACATTTGGAATACATAATCTACCCTTATAACGCAGCAATCCTTCACCATCAAGTCAAATTCTTTATTGTGTCATGCACTAACCATATCCAATATCTAAAATATGCATCTTGTGGCAAAGTTTCTCGTACTGTGTCTTTCAATGTTGATTTGATAATCATTTGATTTAACCTCACAATTTCTGCATCATTGGGCTGAACCACTAAAATTTCTAACTTTTCCAAATTCTTTATCAATTCCTGTTGCTCTGTAATCACCCAATTTGCAATATCAGAATTCTTCCTGCTCAAGGCATCTGCAATCACATTATCTTTACCTAGATGATACTGAATGTCCAACTCATAATCCTTAATGAGTTCTAGTCATCTTCTCTGTCTTAAATTCAATTCATTCTGTATGAAAATATACTTCAAGCTATGGTGATTAGTAAAAAACTTTACACCTTACCCCGTATAAGTAATGCCTCAAGATCTTTAAGGCAAAAATCACTGCAGCTAATTCTAGATCATGGGTTAGATAATTCCTTTCATGATTTTTCAATTGCCTAGAAGCATAGGCATTAATTCCTCCATTTTGCATAAGTACACAACCCAATCCTTTATGTGAGGCATCACTATAGAGTTGAAATCCATCTGACCCTGAAGGAATAGTCAGCACTAGAGCAGTCATGAAACAATGTTTTAATCTCTGAAAAGCATCTTCACACTGAGCTGTCCATTCAAACTTCATTATTTTCTGAGTCAATCTGGATAGTGGCATAGCAATCTGTGAAAACCCCTCAACAAATCTTTTGTAATAGCCACCTAAACCTAAAAAGCTCCTGACATCTGTCACTGTAGCTGGTCGAGGCCAATCTGTTATTGCTTGCACCTTATGCTGATCCACAGAAATCATTCCATTATTGATCACATGTTCCAGAAAGTTCACACTCTTCAGCCAGAATTTGTACTTGGAGAACTTATCATACAATTCATTTCCTCTCAATGCCTATAACACAATCCTTAAGTGATTTGTATGCATTTCTTCATCTGGGGAGTAAACCAGAATATCATTTATGAACACAATCACGAATAGACCTAAAAATGGCATAAAGTTTTTATTCATGAAGTTCATAAACACAGTAGGGACATTTGTAAGACCAAAAGGCATCACCACAAATTCATAATGCCCATATATGGTACTAATGGCTGTCTTTGCTATATTTTCTTCTCGAATCCTAAGCTGATGGTACCCAGACCTCAAGTCAATCTTTGAAAACACTGAAGCACCTTCTAACTGATCAAACAGATCATCTATCGTTGGGAGATGATATTTATTTCTCACGGTTAGCTTGTTCAATTCTTTGTAATCTATACAGAGCCTTAAGTTTCTATTCTTCTTCTTTACGAACAGTACAAGAGCACCCCAAGGGGGTGTACTAGGCCTGATGAATCTCTTATTCAGTAACTCTTGCAATTGATCTTTCAATTCCTTCAGTTCTTTTATTGTTGTTTTGTAAGGAGCTTTAGCAACAGGTTTAGATCTTGTCACCAATTTAATAGAGAAATCTATTTATCTACTTGGAGTTAAGTCAGGTAAATAGTCTGCAAACACTTCTGGATATTCCTGAACAACTGGAATATCTTTCAGCTTTCTTTCTACATTCTTCTCCTTCTTAACATAAGCTAAGAAGACTTCATATCATTTCCTCAATAATTGATAAGTGTTTAAGGATGAAATCATAATAACTGTTATTTCTCTATCTTCTTGAAATTTAAATTCTTTCATTCCTGACATTTGAAATCTAACATTCTTCTTGTTACAATCTATAGGCACAAAATGGCAAGATAACCAATTCATGCCTAAGATTGTATCAAATTCAGACAATGGCAAAACAGTCAAATCTGCTTCTAAGTTCTCATCACTTATCCTCAAATCCGCATGACATCTCTTATTGGTTTCCATTTGATTTCATTTGACATTAGAACTGACAACGGTTTCAACATAATTGTAGGAAGCAAACTTGCAGATCTAATAAACTCATCTGAAATAAAGGAGTGTGATGCTCCAGTATCAAGAATACTCTAACAGGTTTGTTACACATTAAGATTGCCCATAATCACGGCCGAAGGATCCTTGTCGGCAGTCATAGGTTGCGTCGTCCAAGTGTACCATGTAGACTTGGGATGAATGTTTGCCTAAGGGGATATATTTGAGTTCACCTGAGCTAACAAAGGGCTTTGTACCCAATCAATTATATCATATTAATTCATTACTCAATGTTTTAAAACCGTTGGGGAGCATACGAGCTCTGGCCCTGACTAAAATTTAGTGGTGTCATTTGATGGCAAAACCACACGATTAGAGGGCCTCGATCTAATCATTTACTTGTGATATCATTTGGCGGTGAAACCATCAGTTAGAGAATACATGCCATGTCCTTACTAGCAAGAGATGGATTAAAAGTAAATCCTGCTGATATTCTCAACTGGACATTGGCTCTTTGTGAGCTGAACTGATTTCCAAATTCATTCGCCTTTACAAACTATTGTAAATGATGTATAAATTTTTGTTTTAAGTTATTAGATGATTTATTGGTGGATACTACGATTCTCTCCCATAGGGATCCCACTAAAGTTCTCCCAATGAACAAAAGTGCAGAACAATTTTTTTTATTAAAACTCCATCATCTCAATACAATAGCAAGGACCTCTATATATAGGCCTTAAAAGAAACTAAAAGGCAACTTTGCCCATTGAGCTTACATAGGACAAGACCCTTAAGTAAGGGTAAAAATGGAAAATGCATAATTAAATAAAAAATACAATTAATAAACTAAGATAAAAATGGAGGGATCTCGGCCGTCGATCTTCGTCTCTTCCTTTGATTAACGTCCATCGTCGGATGTCCGCATCAGGTATTGAAGCTAATATGGGAAGGTGGTTATTTTGATTATTGGGTAGACTGTGTGATGTGAAACAACATGCGGTGAATCACGAATTGCACTTAAGAAATTAATAAAGCAATGACTTTTAGCTTGCTACCAAAACTCTTTGTTTACTCAAGTTGAGTTTAAGAATAAGACATAGATAGATTAAGCAACGACCATTAATTACATGTAGAGAGTTGAGGAGCCTCACAAAATAACACCAAAAATTTAAATAATGCAAATAGCTAGCAATGATCAAAAGCCCCAAATTTAATATCTAGATCATTCACCTTGAAGTCTTTCGCTCATTTTGAATGTGGTGGCTAGCGGAGGAAAATTGTAAGTAGGCTTAGCGATGCCACTAATAGAAAAGTGATTTTGAGAGGACTCGTCGCCGGGAAGGAAGCTGGATTTGGAGGAGCGGGTGGGCGGCCGTCAATGATCCAACGTCCCTTTGACCTTTGCTCGTCGATCACGTCCACTAAGGTGTAATGGATGCGGTCGATGTAATCTTCAATAGTGTCGTCGAAATCGAAACCCACGCCAAAGAATGGTGATTGGAGGATGTCCACTTGACCTTGGTCGTCAAGCACAAATCCAAAGTTCCATTCGGGTTCCTCCATGCATTCTTGCCGGGAGTGGATGGAGCATCCAAGCGAAGAGGGGAGGTGGAAGGGTTATCCGTGAGCTAGGGAGAGAGGGATGGGTTCACGGGTTTGAGGGAAATGGGCCAAAATCTGAAGTTTATTTTAGATTTTTGAAATTGGTGGAGAGATTAATTTCCATTTTCAAAATCTGAAATTGAATTTAATTTAGGAGGGAAGGGTAAAAGGAGGTATTAAAAGAGAATTAATATGGGAGATAGAGGGATGAGTGGCCGGCCATGTAGAGAGGAGAGAGGTGGGTAATTTTAAGTAGGTGGGGACAACAATTAATTAATCAAAATCTGAAATTTAGATTTCAAATTTTAATTATATCATGTAACTCCCTTCTTTAAAGAAAATTGGGAGGGAATTTGAATTTCAAAAAAAAAGGTTGTAACTCCCTTAATTAATCTCCCAAATTAATTGGCTCAATTAGGAAGGTAATTATGGAAAATTCAAATGTGCAAGGGGAAAACCAAAGGGGGCCGTGGTATGGAAGGGGGCGGCAGGATTGGCCGGCGTGGATCTGGCCGGCGGGTGGCCGGATGCTGGCCGGCGGGTGGATGGATGCTGGCCGGCGGGTGGCCGGCTGGTGGTGGCTGTTTTTCTGGCCGGCGAAATAGGAAGGGAGGGGCAAGGTGGCCGGCGGCTTAGGGTTGCTTGGAGCAAGCGGCGGCAAGGGCAAGGAGGAGAAGAGATGGAATCTTCTGAAGATTTGACGACTACGAATTTACTAACCTCAAATATCTTCTCGTTGAATTTCCACAATATTAGTTAGCACGAACTAGAACTCACAAAGAGATCTAGTCTTCTCCGGCGAACTCACTAAGAGATCGAGGAGGGTGAAGAACTCACCAAGAGATCTTCTTGAACTCACAAAGAGAACACATAGTAGTAAATTTTCATTTCATCCAAAAACTCTCTTACATAAGAAAAGGGCCATATAAATAGGCCTCAAAATGACAAAGAAAATAAAAGACTAAAATGCCCCTTGGGCTACAATAGCGACCAAATAACCATAAGGGCAAAAACGGAAAAACATAAAATAAAATAAACTACTACATAAAATGATGAAAATACAGATCATGATCGTGGCCATCGATCTCCGGCGTCGGCGATGGTACACATGTCAAAATCTGATGTCTCCATCACTGTGCAAAACATTCTTTTGCTCCTATGGCAATTGCTCCATGTTTCTATCACATCTCATAACCTATTGCCTTCAACTTTCTTACTGTACAGATGTTCGTCTACTATTAATTTCCTTTTATTAAAAATTTCCATAATTGCAGGGAAAGGAATATAGTTGAGCATTTTTGGACACGTGGTTTTAAACCTGAAAACTTACTATTTTGCTGAAAGTAAGGTCAAAACCTTGTCCTTGTTGTTGACATCTAAGTTTGTTCAATTAAAGACTATTTAGGCTAAATATGAGTATTACTACTAAATTTAGATCCTTGGGGTTATAAATAGGACCACTAAAATATATATTTGACAATGAATTAAAAAGCAAAATTTGTAGTTTCCTCTCAAATTTGTGCTGTTGGATATAAATTCTTCAAGCACATTGAAAATCTTGGTAATAACTTAGAAGGGAAAGCTTTATCCTTCAGGCTTCAACTAGTACAAAGTGTGAATCTTTTGTGACTTTTATCCTTAATTCTTTTTATATAAATATTGTGTTTGATTTTTGAAAATGTTTGAGTTTTGTCAATTTAATGCATGTTAGTTTCTATTTTGTAATGTAAATTTTAATTGTTATTAAATTTCATTTTCGTTCTCATATTTCTTACGGAATTTCCCATTTTTAACAACTCTTATAATATCATTTAAAATGACTACAAGTGTGATAAATTTCTAGCACCCCTTCAGTTGTGATAAATTGCTTCCTATTTTGCTAGTTAAATTTATGAAAAAATTTTGGAATCCCTGTTGGATTTATGGAAAACTATTGGTGTGAGATCTTGACATATTTTGCATAACTTATTATTTTGGGTCCTTGAAACCTATAAGAAAACCTCTCGTTGAATAGTGATAATGATGAGGATATACATAGAAGATTCCAGCACACGTACCATCGGAGAGGCCGTCGAGCGACGGCCATGATTCAAAGTCTTTATTTTTGATGTTTTATTTTATTCATGCAATTTCTATTTCATGTTTTTCCATTTGTACCCCTATGAGGGAGTTAGTGTTTATTGTGGCCCAAGGGCAATGTTGTCTTTTTTTTACTTTTATTTTCGGTTAGCCTATATATAGGCTTTATCATTGTATTTGGTTTTTAGTTATTGATGAATGAAAATTTTATTTCGTTGTTCTCTTTGTGAGTTCCCAATCTCCTCTTGATCTCTTGGTGAGTTCTTGAGGAGAGATCGTCTTAGATCTCTTCGTGAGTTCTATTGGAGAAAGACTTGTGGTTCGCGAGCTTAAATTCCTTCCATTCTCTTCCCAAGACCGAGATCTTCTTTCCCTTGGATTTCCCCTCACAATCCTCTCCCCACTCCTCCATCCCGCCGCCCCTCCCCAGTTGGCCTCCTGCTGCCCGCCGGCTGCACCTCACCACCGGCCAAGAGGCCCGGCCGCCCAACCCGTGTAGCCTCTCAGGATTGCCACCAGCCTCCCCCATTGAATCTGGAATTCAAATGTCAGTTTTCATGAAGTCCTTTACTACTTTCCTAATTTAGTTCCTTAATTTGAGGTCTCCAAATTGATTAGATTTCAATTTGAATTTGAAATTCAAATTAATCTTAATTAATACCCTCTTATTAGGAAACTTCCCTATTTTAAAAACCTGAAATATATTTCAGATTTTTATTTAAATCTTTGTTAGCCATGTGGGCCCCCTCTACTTAATTCAAAATTATTTTTTCCCTCTCTATGCTTGGCCGGCCCCCTTCCTTGGCTTTCTCTCTCCAAATCAATTCTCAATCTCCACAAAATCACCCAATACTTCTCTCCCATTACCGCCCCCCCTCCATGAGAAATTAATTGGATTTTCAAATTAGTTTCCCTCCACTTCTCCTCATTAGAATTCAGTTTCAGAATTCTGATTTTTCCTTAAGCTTTTCTCTCCTACCCGAGCTCCTCTCTGGAATTGAGTTGGTTTTCTTCAACCAAGTCCCTCCTCCAATTTCAGAAATCTGTCATTATTACAGATTTGGTCATTCTTGCTTTTCCTCTGGGCCTCTCCACCCTAGCCAACTACCTCCCCTTTGGAGTTTATTGTGGTGACCGCTCATCCTCAAGTCCATGTTGCATGGCGGATCCTGAGCTTGAAGGCGGACTTGTGTTTGACGCCTACGGGAATATTCATGTACTTCGATCCCCATTCTTTGACATGGGGTTTGACCACGACAACGACACAGTTGGATGTTACTTGGATCGAATCCTCCCCACCCTTGTGCACATCATCGACGGACAATTTGCAGATTACGAGTGGATCATCGAAGGTCATCATTCCTTTCCACCTCCACATCCTACGCCTCCCTCTCCACCTCTATGGATCACCGGTGTCGTCTACCTCGGAGTGATCTCGTTTCTTGTGTGGTTCTTCTTCCTCCGACAACCCTAGACGTATAAGAGTGATTTTAAGCCTCAAGGTGAGACAATCGCTTTGTTAACCGCCGGATTCTAGTTGTCTATTCATTTTCATTACTTGTGATTGAGGTTGTTATTTTATAGATCTTGCAAACTTAGTTGTAATGACTTGCCTAGACTTTGTTAACTTCTAAGATCTTTTTTGAATTGTCAAATTTAAGAAGCATTAAATTGTATTATCATTACTCTAACAAAATTTTATTAATTTCTAAGAAACAATTCCTGGTTTCACATCAGATAATTTTTCTAATATTTCCATCTCGTGTGTGTACTTGTTCGATGTATGTTATTTGACTGCCGGATACGTGTTGATGATTACTTCTAGGGGGAAACTCCTTATATCGGCATGAAGCTTTGTTCTTTGCTTTGGGATGATTTTTATCCTTATTATTTCCTTTTAAACTATTTAGTCATTGGCTCTACATGGTAATTGAAATTTTGTCAAGTAAGATATGTGTTGGATTTTCTTTTTGAAACTTGAACTTAACATATTGCTGAAATTTAATGTTAACCATAGTTTTTTTAGTAAAATTTCAAATTTTGGCTATTCTTAAATTGCCTGATTGAAAGAAGAAAGTATTTTGTTGTTCTTTCATTAATAGCAATTAGATTTTACTAAAATTATGAACTAGCAACCTGCAAATTATGATTTTCTTTTTATTTCATATTAAATCAGGTTGGATTGACTATCTCCTTTGATTAAGTAGGGATATGATAAACGGGACGATGGAACCATGAGATCTTGATCGGTTTCATCACTATACCTCCAACCAATCCGCTTTAAGTGCACAGTGATAAAATTTCAATTTTCAATGTCAAATTCTGTTGTTGCTATACGCTGGGTACTAAGTGCCTATTTCAACGACTAGCCTTAATTGAAAGTTCTCTCTTGTTATCGCGAGAGGTAATTAACTATAACAGCTTTCGCCTATAGAAAACCTGAACTCATATCATAAAGTCTTCGCAAAATGAGGGTGCAATTTATAGGTAGTGCCTTGTCTAAAACTGGTTATTGCAAACAATTAATTTTTTTCCTTAATGGTGTTATTTTATTGTTTTGTAATGGGCGGTGTCCTAAAATCTTAATTATGTGAATCAGCAATTGTCATTTATTCTTTTTTTTGCATGATGTCATAGTTCAATAAATGATATACTTCTATTATTTCAACTATTGATACATGCCTTTTGAAAGAAAATTGAAGCATTTATCTCGTGAACAAGTCATTCTCCACTACTATAGTCAAAGAACTTAAAAGCTCAACCCTTAATATTAAAGCTTCGTTTGGGACAACTTTTATACTGCTTTTTAAAACAATTTTTTAGTAAAATTTTTTGAAATAGAATATTTTCTGCTAGAAAGCTGTTTTAGAAAGAAGTAAAAAAGCTATCCCAAACTAAGTGGGGCGGTTTTCTTAATGCTTTCTAAAGCAGTTGTCTAGTACAAAAATTTATAATTCAAGAAATTTTTGCACTAAAAAGTTGCTTTGAAAAGCTGTGAAAAGTCGTCCCAAACAAAACCTAAGATTTATTTACCTTCTAAGATTAGTAAATCATTTTTTTCAAAAACCCTTTGTGATTTCTATACAGGTATTAGCGGCTGGAGGATCCAAGGAACCTTTAGATATTCTATCAGACTATCTTGGAAGAAAGCCATCCATCCAGTCGTTTATTCAAATCAAAGCCAAAAACAGTTTGCCTGTCCCAGAACTGAAATAAACTGTGAACAACAACAGTTTTTCAAGCAACTTATCGACATTGATATACTTTATTAAATACTTATAAATATGAAACATTTGTTGCAAACTTCACCTTCAATTTTTATCTTGTCTTCTCTTTATTTTTTTGCTTTAATTGTATGAAAATTATTAACTGTACACTGTGTAAAGTTTTATATGAATATTCAAACAAAAAATTTGCAGATCTATCCATCACTCTCTTCCCAGTACCAAAATTCTTGATTCGACGCTGATTGCAAGAAGCCATCTCTATCATATCTTTAATCCAGTCATCGTTGCAATCACGTTTGGATAATATTCAATATTCTTTATCTCCAATGATTTAGAAAAAAAAAAAGAATAAAACTGATTATTTTTGTTTAGATCTGGCATTTGTAATGAGAGCCTAAAACAGTTAAAATCAAAGCACTGAGGGGACAAAACCCACTCGCTTCCACCGCCCTCACTTTTTGACTTGACAAACCCAATTGGACCCTCCTTGTATGTCCCACTTGTGTGATCAAGCCTGGAATCTTGTTCTTGTCAAGGAATTTCACTTTATTACTACAGTTTTATATATGATTCATTTGGGACGGTTTTTTTTTTTACTGCTTCTTAAATCAACTTTTTAGAACAAAATTATAGAAAGTTATTTTAAACAGCAATAAAACCGTCTCAAATAAAGTCATAATTTGATTTTTTTTTTTTTTAGGATAATGGAATGAAAATAATGCAGGGTCGAGTTGGTTCAACCCAACCTTGACATGGATGTCCATTGGGCTAATTTTTGCAAACAATAAATAAAATGTTTTTTTTTAATATATAAGTTATGTATTGTTAAATATTATAAAATTTTATACATGTTAATTTGTTATTTATCAGTTTGTTTGTTTATGTTTGGCTCTTAAAAGAATGTGTAATCTATTTTGGTGAATTGAGGATTCATTGTAGTCAATAGGTCAAGGCATCATGGTTCAAAGTATAAGAGTGGCATAGGGGTAAATTTGCTAGGGTTTTAGATTGCTTTTTTAGTGTTATGAAAGATTAAAGGGCAAGGGGCTTGTTTCAATGATGCAACACTAACACTTATGTATGCATGCTAGTGATGGGACCCATAGACTAGAGCTTTGCATTGAAATGGATAATCATTATCATCAATAATAGTCCATATCTTTAAGCAAGAAGCATTATTAAGAGTTGGTTGACCCTTCTACTTTTTGATAAATTCATTAAATAGCTATATAGTTTATGACATGGTGACCCTTTGCTTTATGCACAAGCAACATGTGAGAAAATAATATTTGAATCTATCTCTTAATCCCTTTGTTTGGTCACTCCAAAGATGAAAAGATGGGTAGAATGAACCTAGGAGGTAATTATTTTGTTTTTTTATCTATGTAAACTCATCATGTACTCATTATGGAATCATTGAGATTTTGTTTGGGACGGTTTTCTTTCTTCCTCTTAAAGCAGCTTTCAAGTACAAAAAATTATTTTTATACTTGAAAGTTGCTTTAAGAATCAGAAAGAAAGCCGTCCAAAACTAACGATGAATCAATTTTAATAGTTTGATAAAATTTTGAAGTGTATTTTAAGTGGTGATCGTCATTAAAGAGTATGAAAAAAATTATTTAAATTGTTTTTTTCATTTTTTATAAAAAGAATACAATCATCTTTAAGTTATAGAAAATCATTTACTTTTGAAATTACTATATTGTCACCATCTTCATGGAATAAGTTGATTACCAATATGATCATCATTTAAATTTGGGAAGAATTTAAATTTCAATTTCACAATTAGAAAAAATATTATTTTTTATAGAAAGTTTATGATATTGATATGTTTAATTAAGGGTGGAGCAATTAAGGAAAATATTAATAAATCACATAAATAATTATTGGGATTTATTTTCTTTCTATTGTGGGACGGGCAAAATTTTAAGTAAAAAATAAGCAAAATAAGATCATCATTTATGCCATTAAATCATGAATATTTTTTTAATTTTATTTTTTCCACTAGAAAGTTATATAATAATGTGTATTTTAGTGGTTTTAAATTTAGAGTGAGTTATATTAAGAAATTATATTGGCTGAAATAATGTAAGACCTTCTTTGTATTTAATGAAAGGTAAACTTTGGTGTCTTCATCTTAGGTTCTTTGGTGAGTTATTTAAAAATATTATTCGACCTTTTTGATATTATTATTTTCTTTAAATGATAACATATATTCTCTATTCAAGTTATTTTATATTTTCTTATGGGTAGCTCACCTTGCACTTATATTAGATAGGTTGGTAATGTTTATGATAGCCTATACAAGTGGAGCAACAAACAAATGAGATGATGAGCTCCTATAGATGAAAATGTATTTCCAATCTCTTAATATTGATATGATGGATAGTTTAATAGCGATAATATTGTGCTAGACTTAGACTCTACTAACTTTTATGATGTGAGTTAGATATAATCCATTATCTTATGATTGCAAATGAACTTAGACATTCATATATGACATATTTTTATAACTACGATAGAAGATAATAAAAAACAAAGAAAAATAGCAACTTAATATTATGATGTGATTAATATATGATATAATCACTGGTTATAAACATGAATAATGTTATATATATATATATATATATATATATATATATATATATATATATATATATATATATATATATATATCCTTGATGTAATCCAACCGAAATAGAAAAATACTTTGTCAAACCATCTTGTGTTTGAACACAAGTACTAGCTCCTGCATACATATATTTAATGATTAGAATATAATTGTTATTAACTCCTTTCTTTTCAAGAACTCTCCATAGCACTTTTCTTGAAACTTTATCATATATTTTTTATTCTCTCTATACTTTTCCATCCAAATCTCTAAAAAAATTTATAACTTCCATAGTAGACCTACCCGGCATGAATCCAAATTGATTTTGAATAGTTTAGAAACAAAAAAACATTGAATATAAGCGTTATTAACTTTTTTTTTTGTTACAAGAACACTCAATAGCACTACTCTTGAAACTTTATCATATGTTTTCTCTAAATCAACAAAAATCATATGTATATCCTCCTTACTCTCTCTATATTTCTCCATCAAACCTCTCAAAAAAGTATGGCTTCCATAATAGAAATACCCGGCATGAATCCAAATTGATTTTGCAAAATTTTTCAACATAAAACATCTACAATATGAATCCTAAATCAAATGTCTAAAAAGAAATTACATGAACAAAAAAAAAATTAAGGGAAGCGACGGGAGGAAGGCGGAAACTCACTGTCAAAAAGCGGTCTTTGCCCCGGTGACGAATGTGGTGATCGTCGGCGACGTCCAGTGATCGTCAACACAAGTCGGCGACGTCGATCTACGGCGAGCGACGGAGGGCGACGAGGGAGACAAAGAAGTATTGAGAGAAACGAACGAAAGAAATGAGAAGCCGTCGGGCTCGGTTTCGGAAATAGGGTTTACGCCGACAGATTTTCTGGCGTCCTAGACGCCGGAAATATGTCCAACGCATTATGCGCCGGTGCTAAGTCGTTGAGTTTAAATACGCCGGCACATTGTCCGACGGTAACTACATCGGTAACCTTTCCACCGTAAAGTGTGCTAAAAAAAATAAAATGCAAGTATATTCCGACGTCTTTACCGGCGCAATATACGCCGGCAAGTTACCGGCGGAATTTGCGCCGGAAATATCGCCGTAGATTTTCCTACGTACAATGCGCCGCTGCAGGCGTCGTGTGTTCCGACGCAACTTTGTCTGCCGGTAAACGCGTGTTTTCCCGTAGTGTATATATATATATATATATATATATATGTGTGTGTGTGTGTGTGTGTGTGTGTGTGTGTGTGTGTGTGTGTGTGTGAGAGAGAGAGAGAGAGAGAGAGAGAGAGAGAGAGAGAGAGAGAGAGAGAGAGATTGGACACAATATTTTTGCTATGATTTCTTTAATAAAATTACTTTACTTTTATGCTACTTTATCCAAGCAAATTCATATCCTAATAAATATATGTAATGCATTAAGCTAGTTTAGGATCATACTTTCAACTTTATAATAAGTTCATGATTAGCATGCCAAAGTAGTTTTTTTCTTCTTGAGTATTTGAATTATTTATTAGAATTTTTTGCTTATAAAACTTCATAGCTCATCAGATTAATATTCTGGTTGTTGCTATAAACAAAGAAAATGAGAAGATTAATCTTAAGTGAGGATCATGTTTTGAATTTAATACCTTATTTTTTGATAAATCTTTTTAAGAACAAATGTTATATATGCGAACTCTACTAATTATTAAAGGCTCTGTAGCTAAATGAATAAAATATTTTTGGATGCTACCATTCAATTGAATTATGTTATATTATTAGATCTCTATGATTCAAAAAGTTACATTATATGTTTATATTTTTGTTATTCAAATGATTGAGTTTATCTGTCAATTTATTCTAGTTGGGTGAATTCTAAAATTTTTATTGGTAGATTTAAGCAATTGAATCATTCCCGCCTTTGCAACTTTGCATGCTTAATAAAGAAGGATTATCGTGGTTAATGACATACATCCACCATACAATACCAAGCTAAAGAGATCATTCCACTCATGTTCCTCCAATTACTATACATCATATTATTATTAATGCTAAGGCTCTATGGGTATCATTTATTAAACATCCAAGTAGTTCTAAGAACATAATAGAGAAAGCACCACTTTATTTGTCAATGCATCTTCAATAGACATCAATGAGTGGTGCTATAATCTTCACTTGCGAGTAACATTTTTAGCCCTCACCTTTAAATTCTTTTATATTGGTATATTATCTTAGCAACTAGAAATCTAGGACCTTTGCATGTTATTTGATAAATTTGGGAATTATTTAGATGAGATCCTATTAATATTACATGGCATAAAGCCAACTAATCCTAACATGAATCTACCCCACCAACTATTACTTAATAGATCTATTTTTCAAGTGTGTGATCAACTTCAAAATTAACTTTGATAGCTATTGATAGTGTTTTTTGAAACATAAAGCTACGTCTATAATTTCTTGATGCTTGCCTTTATCTCTATGCTTTTTAATGTTTTTGGAAATAAGTTGTTAAATTATTGTTGAAGATCTCAATAATTTGTTTACACGCCCACTTAAAAAATTACATATTTCAATGGTTTTATGAACTTGTAATCATCACTCTAAAGTATGCTCCCTTAGATCAACCTGAGGATTTGCAACAATATGTTACAAATTTTAAACTATAGGTAATGGTAGATTTGAAAGCTTACAAAATCTTATTGCCAACATCCAAATATTATGAATCAAACTCTAAGCTATTAGAAATCAAGCACCACCTATTGCACACACGCAACCTTAATTTCATGCACATTACATGAAAGAAAATTTTAATAGGAATTTGCAAAGACACCAGCACAGTAATGAACTTGGAGCTTATGATGACCCATGTCATAAGATTAAAATTGAACATCTCCTTTAATGGTGGAAAATAAATTCCTAAATTGATTGGCCTAAATGTGTGATTTCTTAAACATCTATATTTGTTGGATGTTAAGGAACTAAATTTGTTAAAAAGGAATTAATAAGGCATGCTAAATTTTATTGGAATAACTTGCTTGTAAACGAATAAAATATACTAATATTGGATAAAGTGGGGCATAAATGAAAGAATTGTTAAGATCTAAATGCTTCAATGTGCAGCCTGATAAGAAATTGTATGGTTAACAATTAAGTATAAGGTTAAGTCATAATGTAATTAAATATATAAATACCTTTGAAGATCTATTAGCTAGAATACAATGTATTAGCCAAGATTGATAGATAGCTAAAAAGTTTATGATTTCCCTTAGAATGAAAAATAAGAATAACATTCAATTTTTAGATTCATAGAGAGGATGCCTTCCACTATGCACTTTTTATTGAAAATAATAATTTTGTTTCCTAATTTTAAACTTAAGGGTCCCATCATCATCACATTTTCTTTATGCCTATTATTATATCTCCTATCACATTATTTGTATTTATGACTTTTTTTACCTTAGGGGCTCTACTTATTCACATCTTATAAATAAAAAAGAGATTATATTCTTCAAGTCTCGTAACAAAAGGTTAAATTCAAATTCAATGCATGACAAAGATCATACTCCTGGAAAAAAATTAAAAATCTTGAGTATAATGATTTTGAGAAAGTTGTGGATGTTATATCATTATTTGATAATGAGTTTATTGGTATTGATAATTATTGTTTTATTATGATTTTGTTTTTATTTTTCATATAATATATTTTTGAAGATTAAAGACATAAATATTTTAAAAATGTATGTCATATGTAATGGTAGGAATAGTAGACTAGTCATTTTATGGCTGAAGTCACTATAGAAAAGTTGCGTATTTCAGGCGAAAAATTCTGTAGTTTCAAGAGGATTTTGAAATTTTCCGGCGAATTTCTGACAAAAATGTTTTCGATGATAAATCGAGCGTAGGTAAACTTTTCCATTGACAAAAAACCGCCGAATTTTTTTTCGACGGAAAATATTTCTCCGGAACTTTTTTTCGACGGAATAAATAAAACAGTTTAAAAAAAATTCTCACACCGAGCCTGTATCCCAGCCGCTCTCGTCCGCACCCCCAGGTGAGTCCAGCCCACTCCCTCGCAACCCCCGTGAGCCCGCTTCCCCGTAACCCACGCCCAACCGCAACCCGAGTGAGCCCGCTCCTCTGCAACCAGCATGAGCCCGCTCCCGCAACACATGCCAGTGGGTGCCCATGTGAGCCCAGCCCACTCCTGCACCCGTGTGAGCCTCTCCCGCAACCCACGCCCAGGTTCTTGTCTTCCTTGAGATTCAAATTGAGGACTTCCCCAGCACCACCACCTGAAGCGAGTCGGGTTCGAGTCTAGAAAATCGACTAGTTTGCAAAAACGGGTCGAGTCGACCCGAACCCGAATAGTGCCGGGTCAATTTCGGGTTCGACCCAAAATTTACACCCCTAAGGCCAAGGCATCATGGTTCAAACTATAAGAGTGGGATGGAGGTAAATTTGCTAGGGTTTTAGATTGCTTTTTTAGTGTTATGAAAGATTAAAGGGCAAGGGGCTTGTTTCAATGATGCAACACTAACACTTATGCATGCATGCTTGTGATGGGACCCTTAGACTAGAGCTTTGCATTCAAATGGATAATCATTATCATCAATATTAGTCCATATCTTTAAGCAAGAAGCATTATTAAGAGTTGGTTGACCCTTTTACTTTTTGATAATTTCATTAAATAGCTATATAGTTTATGACATGATGGTGACCCTTTGCTTTATGCACAAGCAACATGTGAGAAAATAGTATTTGAATCTATCTCTTAATCCCTTTGTTTGGTCACTCCAAAGATGAAAAGATGAATACATGCATGATAGTCCCTTTTAAAAAAAATGGCTTGAATGAACCTAGGAAGTAATTATTTTGTTTTTTTATCTATGTAAAATCATCATGTACTCATTATGGAATCATTAAGGCTTTATTTGGGACGGGTTTCTTTCTAATTCTTAAAGCAACTTTTAAGTATAAAATTTAAAAATTTTGTACTCTAAAGTTTCCTTAAGAAGCAGAAAGAAGCTGTCTCAAACGATGGTTGAATCAATTTTAATAATTTGATAAAATTTTTGAAGTGTATTTTAAGTGGTCGTTGTCATTAAAGAGTACAACAACAACAACAACAACATCAAGCCTTTATCCCACCGCGTGGGGTCGGCTACATGAATCCTTTTTCTCCATTGTGTCCTATTAAAAGTCAAATTCTTGTTTAAATCTAATAAAGAAAGGTCATTCCTAATATTTTCTAACCAAGACTTTTTAGGTCTACCCCTACCTTTCTTAACATAAGTCAAATCTAATACCTCTACTCTCCTAACCGGGTCATCGGAAGGCCGCCGTTTTATGTGACCAAACCATCTAAGGCAACTCTCTCTAATCTTATCTTCTACTGGAGCTACTCCAACCTTTTCACGTATATGCTCATTTCGTATCCTATCTCTAAGGGTAAAGCCACTCATCCACCTGAGCATCCTCATCTCTGCCACACTAAACTTAGTATTATGCTTCTCTTTTAACACTGCCGTTGCCAGGTCCCAAGTCCTGGATGAGAAAAGTGGAGGGTTGCGTTAGGTAGTCGACAGCCAGCGTAAAACTTGTCGAACAATAATGTCATTAAGGAGTATGAAAAAAAAAAATTTACATTACTTTTTACATTTTTTATAAAAAGAATACAATCAGCGTTAAGTTATAGAAAATCATTTACTTTTGAAATTACTATATTGTCACCATCTTCATGGAATAAGTTGATTACCAATATGATCATCATTTAAATTTGGGAAGAATTTAAATTTCAATTTCACAATTAGAAAAAATATTATTTTTTATAGAAAGTTTATGATATTGATATGTTTAATTAAGGGTGGAGCAATTAAGGAAAATATTAATAATCACAGAAATAATTATTGGGATTTATTTTCTTTCTATTGTGGGATGGGCAAAATTTTAAGTAAAAAATAAGCATGAGATTTCCTCACCTCCCTCTCCATTGATGTTTTAATTCAAGAAAAATAGATGTGGATATTTTAAAAACAAATATATTTTAAATTAAGCAAGGTAATTAACATTTATGCCATTAAATCATGAATATTTTTTTAATTTTATTTTTTCCACTAGAAAGTTATATAATAATGTGTATTTTAGTGGTTTTAAATTTAGAGTGAGTTATATTAAGAAATTATATTGGCTGAAATAATGTAAGACCTTTGTATTTAATGAAAGGTAAACTTTGGTGTCTTCATCTTAGGTTCTTTGGTGAGTTATTTAAAAATATTATTCGACCTTTTTGATATCATTATTTTCTTTAAATGATAACATATATTCTCTATTCAAGTTATTTTATATTTTCTTATGGGTAGCTCACCTTGCACTTATATTAGATAGGTTGGTAATGTTTATGATAGCCTATACAAGTGGAGCAACAAACAAATGAGATGATGAGCTCCTATAGATGAAAATGTATTTCCAATCTCTTAATATTGATATGATGGATAGTTTAATAGCGATAATATTGTGCTATACTTAGACTCTACTAACTTTTATGATGTGAGTTAGATATAATCCATTATCTTATGATTGCAAATAAACTTAGACATTCATATATGACATATTTTTATAACTATATAGAAGATAATAAAAAACAAAGAAAATAGCAACTTAATATTATGATATGATTAATATATGATATAATCACTGGTTATAAACTTAACCAATATTATATATATATATATATATATATATATATATATATATATATATATATGTGTGTGTGTGTGTGTGTGTGTGTGTGTGTGTGTGTGAGAGAGAGAGAGAGAGAGAGATTGGACACAATATTTTTGTTATAATTTCTTTAATAAATTACTTTTACTTTTATGCTACTTTATTCAAGAAAATTCATATCCTGATAAATATATGTAATGCATTAAGCTAGTTTAGGATCTTACTTTCAACTTTATAATAAATTCATGATTAGCATGTTATCATAGTTTTTTTTCTTGAGTATTTGAATTATTTATTAGATTTTTTTGCTTATAAAACTTCGTAGCTCATTAGATTATTATTTTGGTTGTTGCTATAAGCAGAGAAAATGAGAAGATTAATTATAGGTGAAGATCATGTTTTGAATTTAATACCTTATTTTTTTGATAAATCATAAGCAAGATTAATCAAAACATGATCCGCACTTTGAAATCTCAATAATTTGTTTACAAGCCCACTTAAAAAATTACATATTTCAATGCTTTTATGAACTTGTAATCATCACTCCAAAGTATGCTCCCTTAGATCAACTTGAGGATTTGCAACAATATGTTACAAATTTTAAACTATAGGTGATGGTAGATTTGAAAGCTTACAAAATATTGTTTCCAACTTCCAAATATTATGAATAAAACCCTAAACTATTAGAAATCAAGCACCACCTATTGCACACACGCAACCTTAATTTCATGCACATTACAGGAAAGAAAATTTTAATAGGAGTCTGCAAAGACACCAGCACAGTAATGAACTTGGAACTTATTATAAGATTAAAATTGATCATCTTCTTTAATGGTGGCAAATAAATTCCTAAATTGATTGGCCTAAATGTGTGATTTTCTTAAACATATATACTTGTTGGATGTTAAGGAACTAAATTTGTTAAAATGGAATTAATAAGGCATGCTAAATTTTATTGGAATAACTTGTTTGTAAACGAATAAAAAATACTAATATTGGATAAAGTGGGGCATAAATGAAAGAATTGTTAAGATCTAAATGCTTCAATGTGCAGCCTGATAAGAAATTGTATGGTTAACAATTAAGTATAAGGTTAAGTCATAATGTAATTAAATATATAAATACCTTTGAAGATCTATTAGCTAGAATACAATGTATTAGCCAAGATTGATAGATAGCTAAAAAGTTTATGATTTCCCTTAGAATGAAAAATAAGAACAACATTCAATTTTTAGATTCATAGAGAGGATGCCTTCCACTATGCACTTTTTATATTGAAAATAATAATTTTGTTTCCTAATTTTAAACTTAAGGGTCCCATCATCATCACATTTTCTTTATGCCTATTATTATATCTCCTATCACATTATTTGTATTTATGACTTTTTTTTTACCTTAGGGGCTCTACTTATTCACATCTTATAAATAAAAAAGAGATTATATTCTTCAAGTCTCGTAACAAAAGGTTAAATCAAATTCAATGCATGACAAAGATCTTACTCCTGGAAAAAATTAAAAATCTTGAGTATAATGATTTTGAGAAAGTTGTGGATGTTATATCATTATTTGATAATGAGTTTATTGGTATTGATAATTATTGCTTTATTATGATTTTGTTTTTATTTTTCATATAATATATTTTTGAAGATTAAAGACATAAATATTTTAAAAATGTATGTCATATGTAATGGTAGGAATAGTAGACTAGTCATTTTATGGCTGAAGTCACTACATAAAAGTTGTGTATTTCTGGCGGAAAATTCTGTAGTTTCAAGAGGATTTTGAAATTTCAGGCGAATTTCTGACAAAAATGTTTTCGATGATAAATCGAGTGTAGGTAAACTTTTCCATTGACAAAAAACCGCCGAAATTTTTTTTCGACGGAAAATATTTCTCATTGAAGCTTTAATTCAAGAAAAATAGATTTGGATATTTTAAAAACAAATATATTTTAAATTAAGCAAGGTAATTAGCATTTATGCCATTAAATCATGAATATTTTTTTAATTTTATTTTTTCCACTAGAAAGTTATATAATAATGTGTATTTTAGTGGTTTTAAATTTAGAGTGAGTTATATTAAGAAATTATATTGGCTGAAATAATGTAAGACCTTTGTATTTAATGAAAGGTAAACTTTGGTGTCTTCATCTTAGGTTCTTTGGTGAGTTATTTAAAAATATTATTCGACCTTTTTGATATTATTATTTTCTTTAAATGATAACATATATTCTCTATTCAAGTTATTTTATATTTTCTTATGGGTAGCTCACCTTGCACTTATATTAGATAGGTTGGTAATGTTTATGATAGCCTATACAAGTGGAGCAACAAACAAATGAGATGATGAGCTCCTATAGATGAAAATGTATTTCCAATCTCTTAATATTGATATGATGGATAGTTTAATAGCGATAATATTGTGCTAGACTTAGACTCTACTAACTTTTATGATGTGAGTTAGATATAATCCATTATCTTATGATTGCAAATGAACTTAGACATTCATATATGACATATTTTTATAACTAGATAGAAGATAATAAAAAACAAAGAAAAATAGCAACTTAATATTATGATGTGATTAACATATGATATAATCACTGGTTATAAACATGAATAATGTTATATATATATATATATATATATATATATATATATATATATATATATATATATATATATATATATATATATATATATATATATATATATATATATATATATATATATATATATATATATATATATATATATATATATATATCCTTGATGTAATCCAACCGAAATAGGAAAATACTTTGTCAAACCATCTTGTGTTTGAACACAAGTACTAGCTCCTGCATACATATCTTTAATGATTGGAATATAATTGTTATTAACTCCTTTCTTTTCAAGAACTCTCCATAACACTTTTCTTTAAACTTTATCATATATTTTTTATTCTCTCTATACTTTTCCATCCAAATCTCTAAAAAGATTTATAACTTCCATAGTAGACCTACCCGGCATGAATTCAAATTGATTTTGAATAGTTTAGAAACAAAAAAACATTGAATATAAGCGTTATTAACTTTTTTTTTTTGTTGCAAGAACACTCAATAGCACTACTCTTGAAACTTTATCATATGTTTTCTCTAAATCAACAAAAATCATATGTATATCCTCCTTACTCTCTCTATATTTCTCCATCAAACCTCTCAAAAAAGTATGGCTTCCATAATAGAAATACCCGGCATAAATCCAAAATGATTTTGCAAAATTTTTCAACATAAAACATCTACAATATGAATCCTAAATCAAATGTCTAAAAAGAAATTACATGAACAAAAAAAAAATTAAGGGAAGCGACGGGAGGAAGGCGGAAACTCACGGTCAAAAAGCGGTCTTTGCCCCGGTGACGAATGTGGTGATCGTCGGCGACGTCAAGTGATCGTCAACACAATTCGGCGACGTCGATCTACGGCGAGCGACGAAGGGCGACGAGGGAGACAAAGAAGTATTGAAAGAAACGAACGAAAGAAATGAGAAGCCGTCGGGCTCGGTTTCGGAAATAGGGTTTACGCCGGCAGATTTTCTGGCGTCCTAGACGCCGGAAATATGTCCAGCGCATTATGCGCCGGTGTTAAGTAGTTGAGTTTAAATACGCCGGCGCATTGTCCGACGGTAACTACGTCGGTAACCTTTCCACCGTAAAGTGCGCTAAAAAAAATAAAATGCAAGTATATTCCGACGTCTTTACCGGCGCAATATACGCCGGCGAGTTACCGGCGGAATTTACGCCAGAAATAACGCCGTAGATTTTTCTAAGTACAATGCGCCGCTGCAGGCGTCGTGTGTTCCGACGCAACTTTGTCTGCCGGTAAACGCGTGTTTTTCCGTAGTGTATATATATGTGTGTGTGTGTGTGTGTGTGTGTGTGTGTGTGTGTGTGTGTGTGTGTGTGTGTGTGTGTGTGAGAGAGAGAGAGAGAGAGAGAGAGAGAGAGATTGGACACAATATTTTTGCTATGATTTCTTTAATAAAATTACTTTACTTTTATGCTACTTTATCCAAGCAAATTCATATCCTAATAAATATATGTAATGCATTAAGCTAGTTTAGGATCATACTTTCAACTTTATAATAAGTTCATGATTAGCATGCCAAAGTAGTTTTTTTCTTCTTGAGTATTTGAATTATTTATTAGAATTTTTTGCTTATAAAACTTCATAGCTCATCAGATTAATATTCTGGTTGTTGCTATAAACAAAGAAAATGAGAAGATTAATCTTAAGTGAGGATCATGTTTTGAATTTAATACCTTATTTTTTGATAAATCTTTTTAAGAACAAATGTTATATATGCGAACTCTACTAATTATTAAAGGCTCTGTAGCTAAATGAATAAAATATTTTTGGATGCTACCATTCAATTGAATTATGTTATATTATTAGATCTCTATGATTCAAAAAGTTACATTATATGTTTATATTTTTTGTTATTCAAATGATTGAGTTTATCTGTCAATTTATTCTAGTTGGGTGAATTCTAAAATTTTTATTGGTAGATTTAAGCAATTGAATCATTCCCGCCTTTGCAACTTTGCATGCTTAATAAAGAAGGATTATCGTGGTTAATGACATACATCCACCATACAATGCCAAGCTAAAGAGATCATTCCACTCATGTTCCTCCAATTACTATACATCATATTATTATTAATGCTAAGGCTCTATGGGTATCATTTATTAAACATCCAAGTAGTTCTAAGAACATAATAGAGAAAGCACCACTTTATTTGTCAATGCATCTTCAATAGACATCAATGAGTGGTGCTATAATCTTCACTTGCGAGTAACATTTTTAGCCCTCACCTTTAAATTCTTTTATATTGGTATATTATCTTAGCAACTAGAAATCTAGGACCTTTGTATGTTATTTGATAATTTTGGGAATTATTTAGATGAGATCCTAGTAATATTACATGGCATAAAGCCAACTAATCCTAACATGAATCTACCCCACCAACTATTACTTAATAGATCTATTTTTCAAGTGTGTGATCAACTTCAAAATTACCTTTGCTAGCTATTGATAGTGTTTTTTGAAACATAAAGCTACGTCTTTAATTTCTTGATGCTTGCCTTTATCTCTATGCTTTTTAATGTTTTTGGAAATAAGTTGTTAAATTATTGTTGAAGATCTCAATAATTTGTTTACACGCCCACTTAAAAAATTACATATTTCAATGGTTTTATGAACTTGTAATCATCACTCTAAAGTATGCTCCCTTAGATCAACCTGAGGATTTGCAACAATATGTTACAAATTTTAAACAATAGGTAATGGTAGATTTGAAAGCTTACAAAATCTTGTTGCCAACATCCAAATATTATGAATCAAACTCTAAGCTATTAGAAATCAAGCACCACCTATTGCACACACGCAACCTTAATTTCATGCACATTACATGAAAGAAAATTTTAATAGGAATTTGCAAAGACACCAGCACAGTAATGAACTTGGAGCTTATGATGACCCATGTCATAAGATTAAAATTGAACATCTCCTTTAATGGTGGCAAATAAATTCCTAAATTGATTGGCCTAAATGTGTGATTTCTTAAACATCTATATTTGTTGGATGTTAAGGAACTAAATTTGTTAAAAAGGAATTAATAAGGCATGCTAAATTTTATTGGAATAACTTGCTTGTAAACGAATAAAAAATACTAATATTGGATAAAGTGGGGCATAAATGAAAGAATAATTAAGATCTAAATGCTTCAATGTGCAGCCTGATAAGAAATTGTATGGTTAACAATTAAGTATAAGGTTAAGTCATAATGTAATTAAATATATAAATACCTTTGAAGATCTATTAGCTAGAATACAATGTATTAGCCAAGATTGATAGATAGCTAAAAAGTTTATGATTTCCCTTAGAATGAAAAATAAGAATAACATTCAATTTTTAGATTCATAGAGAGGATGCCTTCCACTATGCACTTTTTATTGAAAATAATAATTTTGTTTCCTAATTTTAAACTTAAGGGTCCCATCATCATCACATTTTCTTTATGCCTATTATTATATCTCCTATCACATTATTTGTATTTATGACTTTTTTTTACCTTAGGGGCTCTACTTATTCACATCTTATAAATAAAAAAGAGATTATATTCTTCAAGTCTCGTAAAAAAAGGTTAAATTCAAATTCAATGCATGACAAAGATCTTACTCCTGGAAAAAATTAAAAATCTTGAGTATAATGATTTTGAGAGAGTTGTGGATGTTATATCATTATTTGATAATGAGTTTATTGGTTTTGATAATTATTGCTTTATTATGATTTTGTTTTTATTTTTCATATAATATATTTTTGAAGATTAAAGACATAAATATTTTAAAAATGTATGTCATATGTAATGGTAGGAATAGTAGACTAGTCATTTTATGGCTGAAGTCACTACAGAAAAGTTGAGTATTTCTGGCGAAAAATTCTGTAGTTTCAAGAGGATTTTGAAATTTTCCGGCGAATTTCTGACAAAAATGTTTTCGATGATAAATCGAGTGTAGGTAAACTTTTCCATTGACAAAAAACCGCCGAAATTTTTTTTCGACGGAAAATATTTCTCATTGAAGCTTTAATTCAAGAAAAATAGATTTGGATATTTTAAAAACAAATATATTTTAAATTAAGCAAGGTAATTAGCATTTATGCCATTAAATCATGAATATTTTTTTTAATTTTATTTTTTCCACTAGAAAGTTATATATATAATAATGTGTATTTTAGTGGTTTTAAATTTAGAGTGAGTTATATTAAGAAATTATATTGGCTGAAATAATGTAAGACCTTTGTATTTAATGAAAGGTAAACTTTGGTGTCTTCATCTTAGGTTCTTTGGTGAGTTATTTAAAAATATTATTCGGCCTTTTTGATATTATTATTTTCTTTAAATGATAACATATATTGTCTATTCAAGTTTTTTTATATTTTCTTATGGGTAGCTCACCTTGCACTTATATTAGATAGGTTTGTAATGTTTATGATAGCCTATACAAGTGGAGCAACAAACAAATGAGATGATGAGCTCCTATAGATGAAAATGTATTTCCAATCTCTTAATATTGATATGATGGATAGTTTAATAGCGATAATATTGTGCTAGACTTAGACTCTACTAACTTTTATGATGTGAGTTAGATATAATCCATTATCTTATGATTGCAAATGAACTTAGACATTCATATATGACATATTTTTATAACTAGATAGAAGATAATAAAAAACAAAGAAAAATAGCAACTTAATATTATGATGTGATTAATATATGATATAATCACTGGTTATAAACATGAATAATGTTATATATATATATATATATATATATATATATATATATATATATCCTTGATGTAATCCAATCGAAATAGGAAAATACTTTGTCAAAACATCTTGTGTTTGAACACAAGTACTAGCTCCTGCATACATATCTTTAATGATTGAAATATAATTGTTATTAACTCCTTTCTTTTCAAGAACTCTCCATAGCACTTTTCTTGAAACTTTAACATATATTTTTTATTCTCTCTATACTTTTCCATCCAAATCTCTAAAAAAATTATAACTTCCATAGTAGACCTACCCGGCATGAATCCAAATTGATTTTGAATAGTTTAGAAACAAATAAACATTGAATATAAGCGTTATTAACTTTTTTTTTTTGTTGCAAGAACACTCAATAGCACTACTCTTGAAACTTTATCATATGTTTTCTCTAAATCAACAAAAATCATATGTATATCCTCCTTACTCTCTCTATATTTCTCCATCAAACCTCTCAAAAAAGTATGGCTTCCATAATAGAAATACCCGGCATGAATCCAAATTGATTTTGCAAAATTTTTCAACATAAAACATCTACAATATGAATCCTAAATCAAATGTCTAAAAAGAAATTACATGAACAAAAAAAAATTTAAGGGAAGCGACGGGAGGAAGGCGGAAACTCACGGTCAAAAAGCGGTCTTTGCCCCGGTGACGAATGTGGTGATCGTCGGCGACGTCCAATGATCGTCAACACAAGTCGGCGACGTCGATCTACGGCGAGCGACGGAGGGCGACGAGGGAGACAAAGAAGTATTGAGAGAAACGAACGAAAGAAATGAGAAGCCGTCGGGCTCGGTTTCGGAAATAGGGTTTACGCCGGCAGATTTTCTGGCGTCCTAGACGCCGGAAATATGTCCAGCGCATTATGCGTCGGTGTTAAGTCGTTGAGTTTAAATACGCCGGCGCATTGTCCGACGGTAACTACGTCGGTAACCTTTCCACCGTAAAGTGCGCTAAAAAAATAAAATGCAAGTATATTCCGATGTCTTTACCGGCGCAATATACGCCGGCGAGTTACCGGCGGAATTTGCGCCGGAAATAACGCCGTAGATTTTCCTACGTACAATGCGCCGCTGCAGGCGTCGTGTGTTCCGACGCAACTTTGTCTGCCGGTAAACGCGTGTTTTCCCGTAGTGTATATATATATATATATATATATATATATATATATATATATATATGTGTGTGTGTGTGTGTGTGTGTGTGTGTGTGTGTGTGTGTGTGTGTGTGTGTGTGTGTGTGACTGTGTGTGAGAGAGAGAGAGAGAGAGAGAGAGAGAGAGAGAGAGAGAGAGAGAGAGAGAGAGAGAGATTGGACACAATATTTTTGCTATGATTTCTTTAATAAAATTACTTTACTTTTATGCTACTTTATCCAAGAAAATTCATATCCTAATAAATATATGTAATGCATTAAGCTAGTTTAGGATCATACTTTCAACTTTATAATAAGTTCATGATTAGCATGCCAAAGTAGTTTTTTTCTTCTTGAGTATTTGAATTATTTATTAGAATTTTTTGCTTATAAAACTTCATAGCTCATCAGATTAATATTCTGGTTGTTGCTATAAACAAAGAAAATGAGAAGATTAATCTTAAGTGAGGATCATGTTTTGAATTTAATACCTTATTTTTTTATAAATCTTTTTAAGAACAAATGTTATATATGCGAACTCTACTAATTATTAAAGGCTCTGTAGCTAAATGAATAAAATATTTTTGGATGCTACCATTCAATTGAATTATGTTATATTATTAGATCTCTATGATTCAAAAAGTTACATTATATGTTTATATTTTTGTTATTCAAATGATTGAGTTTATCTGTCAATTTATTCTAGTTGGGTGAATTCTAAAATTTTTATTGGTAGATTTAAGCAATTGAATCATTCCCGCCTTTGCAACTTTGCATGCTTAATAAAGAAGGATTATCGTGGTTAATGACATACATCCACCATACAATACCAAGCTAAAGAGATCATTCCACTCATGTTCCTCCAATTACTATACATCATATTATTATTAATGCTAAGGCTCTATGGGTATCATTTATTAAACATCCAAGTAGTTCTAAGAACATAATAGAGAAAGCACCACTTTATTTGTCAATGCATCTTCAATAGACATCAATGAGTGGTGCTATAATCTTCACTTGCGAGTAACATTTTTAGCCCTCACCTTTAAATTCTTTTATATTGGTATATTATCTTAGCAACTACAAATCTAGGACCTTTGCATGTTATTTGATAATTTTGGGAATTATTTAGATGAGATCCTAGTAATATTACATGGCATAAAGCCAACTAATCCTAACATGAATCTACCCCACCAACTATTACTTAATAGATCTATTTTTCAAGTGTGTGATCAACTTCAAAATTACCTTTGCTAGCTATTGATAGTGTTTTTTGAAACATAAAGCTACGTCTTTAATTTCTTGATGCTTGCCTTTATCTCTATGCTTTTTATGTTTTTGGAAATAAGTTGTTAAATTATTGTTGAAGATCTCAATAATTTGTTTACACGCCCACTTAAAAAATTACATATTTCAATGGTTTTATGAACTTGTAATCATCACTCTAAAGTATGCTCCCTTAGATCAACCTGAGGATTTGCAACAATATGTTACAAATTTTAAACTATAGGTAATGGTAGATTTGAAAGCTTACAAAATCTTGTTGCCAACATCCAAATATTATGAATCAAACTCTAAGCTATTAGAAATCAAGCACCACCTATTGCACACACGCAACCTTAATTTCATGCACATTACATGAAAGAAAATTTTAATAGGAATTTGCAAAGACACCAGCACAGTAATGAACTTGGAGCTTATGATGACCCATGTCATAAGATTAAAATTGAACATCTCCTTTAATGGTGGCAAATAAATTCCTAAATTGATTGGCCTAAATGTGTGATTTCTTAAACATCTATATTTGTTGGATGTTAAGGAACTAAATTTGTTAAAAAGGAATTAATAAGGCATGCTAAATTTTATTGGAATAACTTGCTTGTAAACGAATACTAATATTGGATAAAGTGGGGCATAAATGAAAGAATTGTTAAGATCTAAATGCTTCAATGTGCAGCCTGATAAGAAATTGTATGGTTAACAATTAAGTATAAGGTTAAGTCATAATGTAATTAAATATATAAATACCTTTGAAGATCTATTGGCTAGAATACAATGTATTAGCCAAGATTGATAGATAGCTAAAAAGTTTATGATTTCTCTTAGAATGAAAAATAAGAATAACATTCAATTTTTAGATTCATAGAGAGGATGCCTTCCACTATGCACTTTTTATTGAAAATAATAATTTTGTTTCCTAATTTTAAACTTAAGGGTCCCATCATCATCACATTTTCTTTATGCCTATTATTATATCTCCTATCACATTATTTGTATTTATGACTTTTTTTACCTTAGGGGCTCTACTTATTCACATCTTATAAATAAAAAAGAGATTATATTCTTCAAGTCTCGTAACAAAAGGTTAAATTCAAATTCAATGCATGACAAAGATCTTACTCCTGGAAAAAATTAAAATCTTGAGTATAATGATTTTGAGAAAGTTGTGGATGTTATATCATTATTTGATAATGAGTTTATTGGTATTGATAATTATTGCTTTATTATGATTTTGTTTTTATTTTTCATATAATATATTTTTGAAGATTAAAGACATAAATATTTTAAAAATGTATGTCATATGTAATGGTAGGAATAGTAGACTAGTCATTTTATGGCTGAAGTCACTACAGAAAAGTTGCGTATTTCTGGCGGAAAATTCTGTAGTTTCAAGAGGATTTTGAAATTTTCCGGCGAATTTCTGACAAAAAAGTTTTCGATGATAAATCGAGCGTAGGTAAACTTTTCCATTGATAAAAAACCGTCGAAATTTTTTTTCGACGGAAAATATTTCTCTGGAACTTTTTTCCGACGGAATAAATAAATTAAACAGTTTAAAAAAAATTCTCGCACCGGGCCTGCATCCCAGCCACTCTCGTCCGCACCCCCAGGTGAGTCCAACCCGCTCCCTTGCAACCCCCGTGAGCCCGCTTCCCCGTAACCCACGCCCAACCGCAACCTGAGTGAGCCCGCTCCCCTGCAACCAGCGTGAGCCCGCTCCCGCAACACATGCCCAGTGGGTGCATGCCCAGGTGAGCCCAGCCCACTCCTGCACCCGTGTGAGCCTCTCCCGCAACCCACGCCCAGGTTCTTGTCTGCCATGAGATTCAAATTAAAATGTATTATTAATTTTATAATTAATTCAAATAAAATATAAATTTATTAATGAATTAAATTACAAATAAATTATATTTTCATAGATTTTTAGAATTCGTCGGAAAATCCGCTAGAAAAGTCGTCGGAAAATCTACTTGAAAATTTGTTGGAAATTTTTCTAAAAAATCTGTCGGAAATTGGACGAAAATTCCGTTGGTAATGAGTGATTTTTTCTGTAGTGAGTGTATGAATCTTATCTCCATTTATGCACTCACTAAGCTAATATGAAGATTAAGTTCCTCTATGTTATTTGAATTAATTGTACCTCCTTTCTTTTCACTATCAAATGTTTACTCCCAACTAAACTTGGTAGTTATGAGGATCATATTTATTTTAATGTCTTCCCCATAGACATCATACATAATGTTTTAAGCATGCTTTTATTTTTTGATAGAAATGTTATGCATCATGGTCATAGAAATCCTTCTCTTTAAAAGTAAGTAATAGACCATAAAATTATTATGCAAAGCTAATTATGGATGGTGGAATCTTGTTACCCTTTAGCCAAGAGAAAAATTTTTGTTATGAGAGAATATAGAATCATTAAGAATGGATTAAGTTATTGTATGATGATACAAGATTGTGTCTAGAGGCAATATTTACATGACTAAGCTAAGTTGCACCTATTTTACATGTAAAAGAAGAAAGATAACAATAAGAGGTTTTCTATTGACTATTTTGAGTTGAATAAGATGAAAACCTTGATTAACTATCATATGCCCATGATTATCTTCCTCTTTAACTAACTAAAAGGAATTATTCTATTTTCCCATATAGACTTATAATTAAGCTATTGTCAATTGAAGGTCAAGGAGACTAACAAAAAACATAGTTTTTTGTGAGAGATATGGTCACTGAAAAGTTTTCATGAGTAGCTCCAGTAGAAGATAAGATTAGAGAAAGTCGCCTTAGATGGTTTGGTCACATAAAACGGCGGCCTTGTGATGACCCGGTTAGGAGAGTAGAGGTATTAGATTTGACTTATGTTAAGAAAGGTAGGGGTAGACCTAAAAAGACTTGGTTAGAAAATATTAGGAATGACCTTTCTTTATTAGATTTAAACGAGAATTTGACTTTTAATAGGACACAATGGAGAAAAAGGATTCATGTAGCCAACCCCACGTAGTGGGATAAAGGCTTGATGTTGTTGTTGACTGTCCATTCAACCTTCAGGGACTTGATAAATAAAGTTTTAGAACCCTAATTTTGCTAGTTTATTATAATATTTATCAATGATGCCTTGGAATTTGAGTGAGCATGAAAACACTCTTTTACAGCAATATGCTCCTTATTATGGCATTAAGTATTTTAAATTCTTTCAAAGTTTGCCTTATGATTATATAACTTCCTTATTTTAGCATGTTGTCAACCTTAAAATGATTTGGTTGAATTTATAGAAGATTATTATAATTGTTGAGTCATTGCAATCAAATATTAAAATGAAGGTGCAATGCTTTCTTGAATAGGTTGGCTATTAAATGAGAATAGTCTCAAATTTTGTTTGAAAGTTCTCACCATTATACTAGATAAGCAAGAACTTATCATGTTTTAAATTGATAGATGTGCACTAACATAATTTCAACATACTGAATGATTATTTGGTGATAGCATTGGTGTGACATCCCAGGCATCCATAGTGAAAGGATTCGTCGACAGTCTTGATCAACCATCACTTCCTGCTCCCTTGCTCAGACCTGAAATTCTTAACCATATATAATGAGCTTCAAAAAGTCTAGCAGGTCACCAAAGTCTACAACTGAAATCAAAGCACGATACTGAAACAATATCCATGTCAATCAGTCAATCAATAACAGTCACTTGCACATGATAATTGAATCTATGCAGATACAAAAATCTGTAATCAATGCATAAACAACAGAATCCAAAATCATCCGTAATAGAATCAATGAGCAGTAGAAAAATCCCATAAAGCTTAATTAATCAGTGAATACATCAAATCTCTACAGTAGTCGTCGTATCTATAACATCAGTAAAATCAATGTAGTAGAATCGTATCAAAACATACATTTGTAATTCTAGTTATTCAATATCACTTGCTCAATAAATCATATGCAATCCAGTAATCTATATAACGTGTATATTGTCAGTACAGTGAATCAATGGTAGCAGCGCATGTATCAATATCAGTAACAATCCTGTGACGACATGAACAATTATGTTATAACAGTGAAATCGTGTAGTAACAGTAAATCCGGATAGTAACAATAAATCCTCAGTAAATGAGTCAGTACTAGTAAATCCGTAAAATCAAATACGATTAACACCACTCAATCATATCAATAAAATCAATCAGATTAATAAAAAAATCAATTCCGGTCAATAATCTCAATCGATATGAAATCACATAAAACGATCAATTCAATACATCGTAAAAACAGTTGAAATCAAATCAATAAATCAATAATAACAATTAAAATCAATCAATATAGTAAAATCATATTCTATATCACGTGGTCAGAGTATCACATGTATTGGTCAGTATTCGATGTATCATGTGCTATAAGATCGGTACAATGAATCAATGTATCAGTGGTATCGGTATCTGTATTATCAATGAATCGATGCAATATCAATATTCATATTGGTATCTGTGTTCAGTGACATGTACAATATGAAATATTAATGAAATCGTGCAATGACAGGAAACTCATAAATCCGTACAGTAAAGCCATTCAGTATCAATAAATCAATTCAATATCATTAAATCCATTCAAAATCCATAAATCAATTCCATAACAATAAATCAGTCAATATCGATAAATCATTAAATCCATAATGAGATCATAAGAACAATACTTACACATGCATTCCAGTACAGTAGTCTTACTTGACAAGTACAATCACTAGCTATTAAGGCGTTTTTCAAGGTTAGTATGTTAGTAATCTGTTGGCTATAATAGAGTCGTCACCCTTGCCCGTCGGCATAAACTCCTTATGACTCCTAATCGTTGTATCACGTGATCAATAGAGGATAACACCAAACCCTTTTTAAAGAAAAGCCCGTCGGCCCACCATCCTGACAGGTCAATCTTCAACCAACAGTTCAACCAGCCTTTACTCAACAAGTAAAAAACATGGCTATTACGGCATTTTTCAATCTTGGAATATCGATGTATCGTTGTATCCGTTGGCTCAATAAGAGTCGTCACTCTTGCCCGTTGGCAGAATAATCTCCTTATGACTCCTTTTAGTAATCACGTAATCAGTAAAGGATAACACCAAACTCTTTTTAAAGGAAAACCCATTGGCCCACCATCCTGTAAGGTCTATCAGTCTCCAACTAACAGTTCAACTAGTCTTTACTTGTCTTTTAGTAACAATAACTGTAATTCAATCATATATACACATTCATATACATGTCATGAATGCATTGCGATCAACAAACATAATTTAACTCAATTGAAGAAAACCCTTAAAATATCGTACAGTCGACAGAAATCCCAAACAGAGTCAAATTACACAATTTCAAAAAATTACCAAATTACCAAAAATCGAATAAAACAACGTTTCAAAGTTTTACTTGTACTGAAGCAATATTTTACAACATCCAGATAATTTCCTATTCGATAAAAATCCCATAGAAATCAAAATACCCGATGAAAACTTTCCAGAAAATACTCAAATCGTTCAAAATCATCATTTCAATAACATACCAAAAGTTACGCGGTAAAAGTTTTGTCAATATAAAGATAGACTCATTTTTCGGTAACGGAAACACAAAACTGAGCAGAAAAATACCAAAACTCGAAATCTTCGAAATCAGAAATAGGATTCGGAGTCCTTACTGTGAGACGAACAATTCTTCTAACAGCGGAGTCGGACGAAAAGTGCACCGCAAGCTCCAAAACCCAGCTTCTTCTTTCTCTTTCCTTCTCTTTCTCTCTCCTGCCTTTTTCTCTCTCTTCAAAATATCTAAAAATATCTCAAATCCTCAATTTATCAAGCAAGATCATCTAGGACGATGCTCATATCATCCCGGGATGAACTCCTCTGGACACGGATCGTACAGACGAAAATTAATTCCAATTTATTTCGTCCCTGGATGAAACTCTCGGGTTCAGTTCGTCCCGACGGTTCGTCCCGATGCACCCAGGTTTGTCCAGACGAACCTGCATTTTTGCTCAGTTCGTCCAGACAGTTCGTCCGTGCTAACCATATATATTTTCATAATTTTCTTTAGTTCGTCCCGTACTAAGGCCAGTTCGTCCGGACTAACAGCACTCACAAAAATGAACTTTTGAGGGGTTTTATAATTGGTGCTCACTTTCCCAAAAGGAATATAAGAACTCTAGCTTTATAATGATCTCTTGTTACTAGGGCTCAATTGTGTTCGTTTGCAAGATGATCAACCCATTGCTTTTGCTTCCTAACAAGCAAATTGATAAAAGAGAATTACCTACACAAAATTTGGAGTTGATAGTAATTATATTAATGCCCAAGGTTCAAAGGAACTACCTATATGTTTTATAAAAAGTTTTTCACTAACCATACAAAACCTCAAGTATACGCATGATCAAAATAAGCTAGATTTAAGATATAAATGTTAGTTTGATTAAATAATAAATATAATTTCTAATGCCTGTAATAGAATTTCATCATCAAGTTGGTTAGTAGTTTCTTCATTAACACGAAGATTGTGCCATATTAGCTTAGTTGGCTCATCAAAATATAAGAGGATGAACTTGAACTTATCAAATTGCTTTAACATATTAGAGTGGGTATGAAAAAGGATAATAATGAGCTAATATTGATCAACCTAACTTCTATATAGAATTATTGAAGTACTAGTGTTTAGAGAGTGTATGTGTATGCTTGATGACTAGATGATAACTGACAATCTACTCTAAAAAGCTTAATTTTTAAGACATATCATTCTCCCATGAACCTCTAAGATGTATGAAGGCCTGAATAGCCACTTTTAATTGTGTGTCCTAATGGAGGGCATAAAAGAGTTTATGAGTAAGTGGATGATAGGATAGGTAGTCTAATTTAACTTGTGCGACTATAATAAAGATGAATAAAATCTAGAAAGAAAAGAGCACAAATTTGACTACATTAGTACAATAATGTTAAGCATAAAGATACATAATTTATAGTGGGGTATTTCTTAGAGATAATTGCATGAAGAGAGTGAAATGATTTAACCATATAAGGAACTCAAACCACCTTATAGATATTGGCCCAAGTTGGAATTATGCCTATCAACTTACTCTACCACCTTTTTTAATCATAGTGCATTTGTCTAATATCTCAATACTTATTTTATATAATTAACTTTACTCATATGTTCTTAGCCAGCTTCAAGGAGATTGACTAGTAGAAAATGAATTGGTGAAGAAGGGTTATTTTCTTCATAAGAAAGATTAAGTGGTGATAAATATTACATAGAGATTTTTTCATCTCAATACCAATATTCTATATTTTTTTCATCATGAGTAGTCATTGATATTTATAGACATTGAAGTGAAGTGCATAAAAAGTGTCAGAGTTTATAAGGCCTTCCTAAGAGGGTCAAAGTCGTTAGTAAGTTGAGGTCTTCATAGGAGAATCAAAAGTTATTTGAGTTAAAGTTGCCACTAAGAAGACTTTTCCAAGGGCCCCTTAAGGATAATCCCAAGGACCTCCTAAAATGCATGCTTGAGGTCACTCTTTAGAAGTATCTCGAGTTGATCAATAATGTTTGAATTTTCCAGGGTTGCATGTCTATAATTTGTGAGGTAAATTTTGACTTTAAAATAATGTATTGTTCTAGGGTTGCATGTCTATCATGTGCGAGGTAAATTTTGACTTTAAAATAATGTATCGTTCAAGGGTTTTAGATCAGTACATAAGAAATTATTCCTCTTTTATTTTGAATGGCTCAACCTCACCTAATTAAAGCACAAAAGTGCATAAGTAATATAAAATTATTGAGATATAATGGCCAAAGGATATTTAAAGTTTGATCCTTTTTATTTAGGTATAACAAGCACTATAGTAAAATTTACATTGATTAAAATTAAGGTAAGAGTTAGGGTTGATGATTGACAAAAATTATAAGTTGGTTCATTATTAAAAAAATATATCATAATCCATGTAGTCAATTATTTTTATAGATAAGGTGGCTACCTTGATTTAATTAAAGGTGAATTGAAAAAGGTTGATTAATATATTGATAAAATATCAATGAAGATAAAGGTGAATAAAAGAGAATGAGGAGAAAAATAAAGGGAATGAGGAGGGGAGTAGTTGAGAAGAAAATGAGTTTCAATTTCTAAAAAAATAGTTTTTTTTTTCAAAATTGTAATAAATTTATTTTAAATTAATTTCATTATTTGATTCGAATTGCATGATTTGAATTGCAAATCACTTGGCATTAACAATTGAGTCTTAAAATCTCGACTCTATTTTTAAAAAACTTATTGTCAAGACAATACGACTCAATGAGGCAAACATGATACTAGAATGATCTGTCTAAGTATAAATGATCTCAAATTAATCATTTAAAAGCATGAATAGAATTTTCTTAAGGACATTAATTGTTTTGATTACAAGACCCATCTTTCAAAACCAAATGCTATCATTCTTCATTGTCACTCACAGTTGATGACTTCCATCATTCATCTAACATCTATTATTGTATAGTAATGTTGAAGTCCATTGTCATTATGATGGTAATAGAAAAAACTGAATTTACCATTCAATAGGAAAAAAAAAAAAAAAAACTTTGTAGATCCATAATGAATATAATTGAGAATGTATAAAATTTTATATATAGTGGGCTTTTTATTGGATGCAGGCATATCATTATATTTGCTATTATTGCCTAATAATTCCTATACAATATCACCACCTAGAATGAAAAAAGGTGGATTATTGTAACTTTAAACTAACAAAGAAACTGATTACTCTTGTAAAATATTGTCTATATGTTATTCATATGTGTGTAAGGGGAGATGTTATTACTTGCGGAGATCACACACTGAGAATCGTTCAGATTTATCTTTGTGAACAGTAAAAGTATAGTGGTGAACAATAAAAACACAATTCACTACACTTTTATTGTTCAAAGAGGCAAATCGGACGTCTGATTCCTGCACGTAGTAATCTCCAGTGTAAGAGAGACTTTCTGCATTACTCATAAGATAACATTTACTTTTTCGCTACAAACTATCTAGCACATAAAAATAATCAAATTAAACACTAAATATAACCATATTTGCATCATTTTTGTCAATTAATTAGCATATTAGTTAGTAAAACGAGCTTGTAATTTTTTTAATTCAAATTATTTACGAAACAAGTAATTTATTTTAAAGCTTTTAGTATCTTTAAGATAAAATTAACTATTTTATACATAATATTGTATCAAGATTTTTATTTTTATTTTATTTTATTTTTATTTGATAGTATTTTAGATGCATAAAATCTTAAAAATATCTTTTTTAAATCATATAAAAAAATCATACACAAATATCCATAAAAACGTGAATTCGAGTTGGAACACCCACGGAGGCCAGCGGGAGATATTGGCCGACTTGTCTCTCCCCTGCTTCTCTCCTCTTCTCTCTCTCTCTCTCTCTCTAAAGTGCTGGAGAGTGGCGATTCTCTCTTGTTCCGCGGATTAGAAGAAGCGTAAAGAGCCGTGCGATCGGCGCATTCCTTCTTCGTTTGGCCTTTCCTCATTGGCTGGAACTCGACCGTTGAGTAGAAGCAGTCACACATCGGTTGCTCTTCCTCCATTGGTGGCGGCGGCGATTAACCCTAGCTCTTCACTAGCTTCCCGATCATGCCTTGGAGTGTGGTGAATGATGGCGATGGTATGCCCAGGATTATCTTGACGGAGCCTAGTGGCTCCTCCGCCGAGGTATTTGCTACTTTCCTTCTTATCTCTTCTTATGATATGCTCTTGATTAGGCCAGCGTTTAGAATTCTACGGAAAATTTGACCGAATCCCCAAATTTGAAGAATAGGTTTTTTTTTTTTTTTTTTTCTAAAAGGGAATAGATTGGGTTTTGATACACGATGGTTGTAGCTGTGTGGGTTTATCCCCTGTTAGGGTACTGACGGACTTTGTTTGGTATTTGTTGCTTGTTTTTTTTTTGCCAGGTTCTTTTGTATGGCGGGCAGGTTGTGTCCTGGAAAAATGATCGGCGAGAAGAGTTGCTTTTTATGAGTTCGAAGGTATTTGAATAATTTGAGTCAGTAAAGCTGGGTGACTAAATTGGTTCATTTGTTCCTATTTTGCATGACGGTGGTAGGGGTTGGGTTTTATGTGAAATTTAGGAAAATCTGTGCCACTGACTTAGTGCATTGACTCTTCACATGGTCATCATAATACTAGTCACTAGCGCTTCCATGCAAAAAAAAAAAAAAAAAGAACATGTTTTGTAAAGTTAATGCATACAGTGTGAAATGAATTTTGTCTTAAGTAGTATTTTCTCTAACCCTGGAATATGCAATCAATCTTTTCCAAATATCGGTCCTTTGTAGGCGACATTAGAATTAAATGATTATGTTTTAGTTCAAAAGCAAGAATCCAAATTCTTTCCTTGATAAGGAGTAAGGGAAGCTGTAAACCAATTTCTTTTAACATTACATATTTATGGTTGTCCTTAAATCTTGCTGTAAATTTACATGTGTTTCAGTGAGATAATATTTGAAGCTGATTGGTGGTTATTCAAATGGAGTTATAATATTGAGCCCATGTTTGCTATTCCCAAAGAAGTAACTTGCTTCTTTCAGCTGACTGAAAGCAGAAGAAAAAATGCATTTTACCAGATAATCGATGAAGAAAGTAATGAGTTTCCAGCTGGCTTTTTTCTATGCTTGTAGAATGAAAAAATAGATGTCATAATTTTCCACCATATTTTTTTCTTGTTTTAATTACTTGGATTTAGACTATATTTGGAAATATGAAATGTAGGGAACTATCCTTTTTATTCTACTTGAAACAGGAGGACAACATTTGTTAATTAAAAAACTAGTGTTGTCATTTACCACAAAGTGACTGAGTAAGCTCCAAATGAAAATTTGTTTTACTACAATGCAGAAACATATTTTGAGTAAGATATGCTCATAATTTGACCAGTATATATCCTATTTGAAATGAATTTTTGTTAGCATGACCAAGTAGTTGAATGTTTAATTTCAGATGGATGTAGGTTAACATGACATTGTGTAGATCTTATAAGTCTCCTTCTTCTATGTTGCTTTCCCTGTGGAAGACATTTTATTTTGCTTTTTCAAGTAAATATCCATTTTTAATTAATGTATCGGGAATTCAACCTAGCATAAGCCATACCCTTTAAGGAACTAGCTTTTACTGAAACATATAGACATTGAGATACTTTTCGTGTTGTCATTGTTGCGATTAGTCATTCCAGCCTGATTTAGTTGATGGCTCCTATTTGAGATCTTTCACCAGTGATCTTCATTTTCCCAGTGTCAAGCCTTATAGTTCAAGCCTTATAGTTCTTTTGGCATGTATAATTATTGGACAATTAGTTGCTCCTTTGATTGTTCTAACGTTCTTAACTTTGAGCATGAATACGCATGAGGACACTAGATAAAATAGAGTGGGATGAGCATGCAACTAGCATTGAAAGTAGGATAAGGTTGCATTAGTATAGGTTAACTAAACTACGGTACTTATACATTAATGAATTAACATACTTATATTAACAGATGACCATTGATGCATATGAATTCATGTTATCTATATATTATGCAACAAGATAAATAGTGTTGAAATCCAGTCGTTCCAAGTGCAAAGGATCCGACGGATACAAAGATCAATCTGTGGGATGCTCTCACGGATCACGCCATAATGAAGGAACGAATTTAGGAAAGATTTTATTAGAAATTTTATGTATTAAATCTATAATCTATTATTTCCTCATCAAGATATCTTGTATATATCTATAAATAGGGAAGATAGTAATGAATAAAGGCAAGCTTTTTCCTCTCAAATTCCCGATTTTAATATGATATCAAAGCCAACGACCTTAATTGCCGTCGAAGAACGATCCTAGATCGTCGGAAGAGGAAAAGAAAAGAAGAAGCTCGGAGCATTCGAGACTTGATCGTTGTCGACCCGTGTACGCTGGGACGGGACGAGATAGAGCCGAAGTACCGATTGAAACTTCCGATCCGAGAGGAAGGCCAAAGTACCGATTGAAACTTCCGATCCGAGAGGAAGGCCAAAGTCGTCGAACAACCACGAACGAGCCAAAGGAGTGACTGAAGTTGAACGAGACTCCCGCTGAGAGTCGAGCGGACCTTCTTGCGCCGAGGCTCAACCACCCTACCCGGTCGTGCTCAGAGAGAAGCTGCTCGGGAGAAGACGGTCGGACGCTCCTTCTCCGGTCTTCTCGTCTCGCTCGGATAAGCCGGACGGACAGAGGAGCGAAGCAGCCTGCGCCCTTGCTGCTATTCGATCTGAGTCTTTTGAAGACTTGGCTAAGTTCGATTCGACTTATTAAACTGAATGAAAAATAAAACTCTTATCGGCCTTTATTGCCGACAACTAAAACCAGAGGGATTTTTTTTTTAGAAAGCCTTCATTGCTATCCAAGATTGTATAGATAGTCTTTATTACTATTATCATGTCAGAAGTCAATCCCTCCCAGAGCATTGACCAAACCGAGGAGTCGATGGTGCACCAAGGATGAGGCGACCTCCAAAGCATGCAACCTTCCTATCATCTAAATGAGAAACTCTACCTAAAGTTGTCTCAATTTGTGAAGACATATTTAAAGGGGAAAAGAAAAATACACCATCTTCTTGGAGGACCAAAACAAGGAGATCCTATTTTTGGGGCATGGGATGAAGCAGATTCTATGATTATGTCATGGTTATGGAATTCCATGACTCCAGAAATTAGCGATACATTTATGTTCCTTTCGACTGCAAAGGACATATGGGATGCTGCCATACAGACTTTCTCCAAAGCTCGTGATGAGGCTCAAATCTTTGAAATTAAAGTCAAAATTGGAAGCATAAAGCAGGGGAGTAAGACCGTGATGAAGTATGGGCCACCCTTTTACAAAATCTATGGCAGAAACTTGACCACTATAGGTGCATAGAAACCAGATGTCCGGAAGATGCTGCGATCCTAAAGAACTTTATTGAAAAAGATAAAGTTTATGATTTTCTTACAGAACTAAATGCAGAATTTGATCAAGTTAGGGTTCATATACTCAGCAAAGAGGAGACGCCATCATTCAATGAAACCATCTCTCTTATTCGTGCAGAAGAAAGCCGATGAGGAGTGATGTTAGAACCAAAGGTCGTTGAAAGCTCAGCAATGGTGATGAACAAAGAATCATCATTGAAGGAGAAAGGTAAAGATTCTTCAAAATTCAAAGACAATGACTCACTTTGGTGCAGCTATTGCAAAAAGTCAATACACATAAATAAAACGTGCTGGAAAATACATGGAAAACCCCCCAACAAGGAGTAGAATCAAAAGGGTGAAATAAGGAGTACATCACATGCCAACAACACTACAAGTAAGCCAGAAGCACAGTCCAGCCTTGGAGAATTCAATAAAGAAGATATTGATAAGTTGAAACGACTCCTAGTATCTCTTGAAAAATCAAATGCTTCTTCTTCACTTGCACTCTCGGGTAAGACTCTAATTTCTATTAGTTTAAGTGCTTCCATAAATCATTTCAAGAAATTATGGATCATTGATTCAGGAGCCACAGATCACATGACCCACTCACCTACCCACCTCATAAACTATACTCCTTGCCCAAACAACAAGAAAATCATCACTGCTGATGGTTCTCTTACCACGGTAGCTGGCCAAGGAGACATAATATTATCTCCCTCACTCACCCTGAAAAATGTGCTCCACGTACCATAATTATCCACAAATCTAATATCAATACAAAAACTTACTGATGATCATAATTGTCAAGCCTTATTTAACCCTACTTATTGTTTATTTCAGGATCAGAGATCGGGGAAGAAGATTGGACTTGCTAAGGAGAGAGCAGGATTGTACTACCTGGAAGAACCAAATCAATCTAAAAATAGTTGCTCTATGTTATCCCTTGTCGATAGGAATTCCACTATTTGGCTTCATCATTATAAACTAGGACACCCATCTTTTGATGTTCTAAGACATATGTATCCATAACTTTTTCAGAAATTAGAAAATAAAATTTTTTATTGTGAAACCTGTGAGTTGGCTAAACATAAAAGAACCTCATTCCCAAACAAAAGTGAGAGATGTGATACTCATTTCTACCTTATTCATAATGATATATGGGGACCCTAAAAAATCCCTAATATCTCTGGGGCACGCTGATTTGTGTCATTCACTGATGATTGCACTAGAGTCTTTTGGATCTATCTCCTTGAAAATAAATCTGATGTTAGCACCATTCTTCCCATCTTTTATTCCATAATCAAAAATCAATTCGGGGTAAAAATAAGGAGATTCTGCTTCGATAATGCCTACAATTATTTCAACGAACCCCTTTCATTCTACTTCCAGAGTGAAGGGATCATCCATAAGTCCTCCTTTGTTCACACCCCACAACAAAATGGGTTTGCAGAGAGGAAAAATGGTCACCTTCTAGCCTCCACCCGAGCTTTCCTATTTCACTACAATACACCCAAATTCTATTGGGGGAAGCTCTTTTAACTGCAGTTTATCTCATAAACCGACTACCTTCAATAATCTTAGGACTCAAAACTCCAATGGAGACTTTGTCCTCTTTTTACCCCGAGTTTCTAACCCATCATAATCTTACGCCCAAAATTTTTGGATGTATTGCCTATGTTCATATTCACAGCCATGAGAGAGAAAAATTAGATCCAAGAGCACTCAAATGCAACTTTGTTGGCTATTCAGCTACCCAAAAAGGTTATAAGTGTTATCATCCACCCACAAGAAAAATACTTGTCTCTATTGATGTTAGCTTTGATGAGAAAAATTCCTATTTTTTAAAATCTCATCTTCAGGGGTAGATTGAACTTGAGGAAGATGAGAAAAATGAACTAGCACGTCTTGACCTTCCTCCACCATTTGAAACCCAAGATAGGGAAACAAATGACTAAGCCAACATTAGATCTGGAAATGTTTACTCCAGACGTACAAGCTCAAGCTGTGCTCCAAAGCAGATCCAAGAATCTGAACCATCTCCTGAAAATAAGGTAAGCTCACCACCTCCCTTATACCCTATAAACAACTCTATATCCTTCAACAACTTCTCATCGTCACACAAAAATTTTTTGGTTACATTAGAAGATATCCATATTCCTAAAGATATTTCTGAGGCCTTATCTGATAAAAATTGGAAAAATGGCATGAAGGATGAAATGTAGGCCCTAGAAAAGAACAAAACACGGGAGATCGTCAATCTACCGATAGGGAAAAATCGGTCAGCTGCAAATGGGTGTTCTCAGTAAATACAAAGCTGATGGCACACTAGAGAGATATAAGGCAAGACTGGTGGCAAAAGGGTTCACTCAAACATATGGCATTGACTACCAAGAAACGTTTGCGCCTGTAGCCAAGATGAATACTATCAGAATACTACTCTCATTAGCAGCCAAGTACAACTAGCATCTGGAACAATTGGATGTGAAAAATACATTCCTACATGGGGATTTAGAAGAAGAGATATTTATGGAAATACCACTAGGGTTTAAAGAAAAATCTGAAGGTAACAGGGTGTGCAGACTGAAAAAGGCTCTATATGAGCTCAAACAATCACCAAGGGCCTAGTTCGAAAAAATTTCTAAATTCATGCTCCTTAATGGGTATCGACAGAGTTAAGGGGGTCATACATTATTCTTTAAACACTCAGACTCAGGGGGAGTCACAATATTATTAGTGTATGTTGATGATATTTTCTTGACTGTAAATAATGAAGAGGAGAAAGTTAATTTAAAGAAAAGTCTTACTAATGAATTTGACATCAAAGAATTTGGTTGACTTTACTTTCTCGGAATTGAAGTAGCTCACTCCAGCAAAGGAATCTTCGTTTCACAACAGAAATGCATCAAAGATCTTCTAAAAGAAACAGGTGAACTAGCTTGTAAACCAGCACCGACACCAGTAGAACCTAATCTTAAACTGGGGGAAGCTAGAGAAGATCCAGATGTAGATAAATGGGTCTATCAGAGACTTGTAGGGAAATTGATCTACCTCTCCCACACTAGACCAGACATAGCATTTGCTGTAAGTATGACCAATCAGTTTATGCAGAATCCAAAGCAGATTCACATACAAGCAGTAGACAGGATATTGCACTACCTTAAAGAAAAACCATGAAAAGGGATTCTCTTTAAGAGAGATCGCAGAATAACCCTAGAAGTATACACGGATGCCGACTACGCATGATCACCGGTTGATAGAAGATCTATCTCTAGGTATTGCACATTTCTTGGAGGTAACTTAGTTACATGGAGAAGCAAGAAATAGAATGTGGTTGCAAGATCCAGTGCAGAAGCAAAATATCGAGCTATGACCTTGGGAATATGTGAGCTATTATGGATCAAAATAATCCTAGAAGACTTAAAGGTTAAGTGGGATGAGCCCATGAAGCTACATTGTGACAACAAATCAGCAATCAGCATAGCCCACGATCCAGTCCAGCATGACAGGACCAAGCACATAGAAGTGGATAGACATTTCATTAATGAAAAACTAGACAGTTCTCTAGTAAGTGTCGACCATGTATCATCAAAGGATCAACTTGCAGATATCCTTACCAAAGGACTGGACAGTTCTGCCTTTCTCAGAATGATTGACAAGCTGAGAATGACAGATCCATATTTTCCAGCTTGATTGGGAGTGTTGAAATCCAGCCGTTCAAAGTGCAACGGATCCGACGGACACAAAGATCAATCCGTGGGATGCTTTTATGGAGCACGCCATAATGAAGGAACGAATTTATGAAAGATTTTATTAGAAATTTTGTGTATTAAATGTGTAATCTATTATTTCCTCATCAATATATCTTGTATAGATCTATAAATAGGGAAGATAGTAATGAATAAAGGCAAGTTTTTCCCTCTCAAATTCCTGGTTTTAACAAATAGAAAGGTATAAATAGTTCTTATTCTTGAAGGTGTGATTGTTCAAAGAAAAATTTCTTACCTTATATTTTAAATAATTTAAAGCTCTTTTTGATCTTTTAAATAGGCTGTGTTGCATATAACTTTTCATTTTGAAAATTTGAAGTTTGATATGTCAAATGAAAGAGGAGACATGATGTTGTTGATTATATTGTTTGGGATCATTTGAAAAGCGTCCCTCCAATAGTAGTCTAGGTCTTTTGACCTTTTAACAGTAAAGTGTTAGGTACCCCTTTTTAAATTTTTATTCCTTCCGGTGTATACTCTTGGTACAGGCGATTACCAATAAAAATAATTCAAGGATAGGTTCATCCCTAAACAATCCTCACTTTTATACATGATTGTTTACATGGATCCAACCTACCGTGCATTTTTCCTTTGAAGTTGTATTATAGTTTTGGTACAGCCGATTACCAATAAAAATAATTCAAGAATAGGTTCATCCCTAAACAATCCTCACCTTTATACATGTATTGTTTGTATGGATCCAACCTGCCGTGTATTTTTCCTTTGAAGTTGTATTGAATCAATTACATAAATTTCCAATTTAACTTTTCAACTCTATCATCATTATTCAAGTCATTTAGGTTGGAAGAGTGTTGGTACTTGGAAAGTTATGCACCTCAATGCGAGTCTACCTCATTTCTTAGTCATCCATATATATTTTCAATATTATTTAATGTATCATGTAATCTTCCTTACGTATCTTTAATCAGGACTAGTTTTGAAATTTTTGTATTTATTCAAGGATAGTTCTGTCATTTTGAATGAGGTTTATTTCTATTTGGGTATTGCAATTTAGATGTTTGATGATGAAATAAAGAAATAGTTTTCTTTTAGCAAACATATGGTTTGGGTTTCTCCCTCTTACTCCTAGTTTTGCGGCTTTCTTCCTCTTCCATTTTACCTTTTGCCATCCTTTTTTTAAGGCATTCATTTCTTTCCTATCTTCTGAATCCCTTCTTCTCTTCATATCTAAGTACTTTATCTATTTCAGAATCTTTTCTTCTCAATAATTATAATAATAATAATAATAATATATACTTATCATAATGCCTATTTGTAATAGTGTAGGTATCTTTCCTTTTATCAAAATTTCTATTATTTTCAGAAGTTTTCAACTTATATTAAGTATTTATATCATTGTTCTCCCCTTGTTATAATCAATAGCCTTATCTTAACTATTTGCAGTTCACTTTCTGAATATCCTTTCTTTTTTTAATGTTGAGCACCAAATGAAGTTTAAATTAAGTTTTGCAAAGCCTTTTGCATAATTAAACATGTTAACTAAGGTCAACACATTTTCATTCTATCTTAATTCTATCAACGTATCTTATTGGTGCATTTATAGAGGCCAAAACATTTAATTCTTATCTTTGCTGATTTCCATTCTTAATGCCTCTCTAATGTAACCATTTCTTGCTCTATATCCATTCTTGTTTTATCAATGATCCATCTTCGCATTTTCTCATCTACCGCAATCAATTGAGTCTTAAATAGCTTCTTTATTGAACAAGACTAAAATCTTGATAACAAAGCAATCCAAATTACTACGTTATGTTAAGAACATTAAGTCCCCAAATTATTATCCTAGTGCACATTTGATAGGTTTCTTGGCAATCCATGAAGGAGAAGCACCTTGAGAGTGATTTAGACTCCCAAGAGAAGAAGAGGGGAGAAATCAGAAATTATCCATTGCATAATCCTTTTATTATAATATGAGGGGTATTTATGCTATGTTGGGTAGACCGGATTTAAATAAAGAGTTGGTTTATATAAAAAGTACTAAAATTGGATAACAAAAAGAAACTAGTGTTTGAGATGTGTATGGACCAAATGGGCTAAACCATTTAGTTTGGACTTTCTTTGGTCGAAGATGTATTGTTGTCCTTTGCAGGTTGTAGTGCCAATGTGGAATATTTTTTATTCCTTCTTCTTATTTGATAGATTTTTATATTTGTAGGTTATTGTGCCATGTTTGTAGACCATACTTCACACTGTTTTTGTGTAATCTTAGGATTGAATAAAATGTGTTGATATCTATGTTAGACCGGTCCACTGGACCAGTCTAGCCGGTCCAGGCGGGACCGGTTCACGGGCGAATATCGCGAAACAGGCGATTTGTTCGCCTGGGCGGAGGCCGCGCGCACCGAGTGCCTTGCGGGAGCCGAATAGGAAGCTTTTTTGGGGAAATTAAGAGGGGAATTTGAATGTAGGGACTGTTTAGGGATTTCCTTTTGTTTTGTATGCATTAAATAGTAGATTTTCCTAAGGTTTGATCATCTTGAATTTGGCTGAAATTTGAGATCTCGTAGATTTAGGTTTTCTTTGGGCTCTTGGCGTTGCCAGAGATTTGGGAGAGATCGATCCTCCTCTCGAATTGAGGATCAATTGTATCTTGCTATTTTATTCATCGACTATTGAAATACAAGTTTTTCTTTGAGTTTTCTCTCAGATTTCCTTGTCGTTTTGCTGTTTTTCTGCTGTAAATAGCAGATTTCTGCTGTATTTCTGCTGCGGACAGCAGTTTCCATCGGATCAACTTCAGTTTTGGTGAGAAACACTTGGGAACTCAAGTGTTTCCTATCAAATTGGCATCAGAGCATCGATTCGGGACCACCGGCGGCTGAAATTTTGGAATTTCAGCAAGTTTATCTTTTCCGGAAGAAGATTTTTTTTTGGGATTCGTTAGAAGAAAGATGACCGGAAAGAAGGTGGAAGTATTAGAAGGCGAGTTCGGACAACTGAAGTCAGATCTGGAGGGAAAGTTTCTGGAAATCTCCACCAACAATGATAGGTTGGAAGGGAGGTTCGCGGCTTTGGAAGAAATGATGAAGAAACTATTGGAGATGAAGACCAATCCGGAGACATCGGAAGTGAGAGAGACTACTGACGGCCTTGGCGTAGGAGAAAATCCAAACCCAATCCGGGGGAGGAGGAATCCGGAGGTGGAGATTCTTGAAGGGGACAACGACATGCCACCTCTAGAGCCACTCTCTAGAGAGGAGATGAGCATGGGAAATGACCGTCGAGGTGCTGATTTTCAGCGTCGAGGTGCTGATTTTCAGCGTCGAGGTGGTGATTTTGGAGGCAGGAGGGGGAATATGAAGGTAGTGCAGATTTTGGAGAAAGGAGAGAAGAGTATCAGCGTCGAGGTGCTGATTTTGAAAGAAGAATGGGGGATTATGACGACGAACTCGGATACCAGCGTCGGAGGGAGGACCGGGACACTTGGGGAGCACCTCATCTTCGAGGAATGGGAGGTTATGGAGAGTACCGGGGCAACGGAAGGGATCCGAAGGTGAGGAAGTTGAAGATGCCCATCTTTGAGGGGGAAGATGGCCATGGCTGGATATACAAGGTGGAGCGTTACATTGCAGTCAATGGGTTGACAGATGATGAGAAGCTGACGGCGGCAGGATTGTGTCTGGAAGGGAAGGCGTTGGCATGGTATCAGTGGCGTGACAGGAGGGAGCCCATCCGGAACTGGAGAGAGTTCAAGGATTGCTTATTAGAGCGTTTCCAATCCGACGGGGAAGGAGACTTCTATGAGCAATTCTTTGCCTTGACTCAAGAAGGGATTGTGGCAGATTATCGGGATCGGTTTGAGTACTTGGCTAGTAGATTGGATCACATTTCAGAGTCAGCCTTAGAAGGGAACTTCATGAAGGGGCTGAAACCAGAGATCCGAACAGCAGTCAGGGTACTGGAGCCGAGGAACCTGGGAAAGGCTATGGAGCTGGCGCAGTTGATAGAAGATCAGAAGAAAGCAGAAAGAGGAGCTCGAGGAAATTGCTCAGGAGGCTCTTACAGGACGACGACCACTCTTCTAGCACCTAAGGGGTCTGCATCATGCAACAGTAATGAGACCACCCGCGAGAAGCCAGTGGAAGGAGGGAGTGGGGAAAATTTCAAGAGGATGACAGAGAAGGTGATGCAGGATAAGAGGACAAAGGGGTTGTGCTTCAGATGTGATGAGAAGTACATGCCAGGGCATAGGTGCAAGGACCGAACTCTGCAGGTTCTCCTTGTCTGTGAAGACGAGGAAGACGAGGAGGGAGGTGGGAGCAGATTTGGAGAGGAGGAGGAGAAGTTGCACCTGGATGTGGCAGAAGTCTCTCTGAACTCTGTAGTGAGATTCACTCCGAGTCACACTATAAAAGTGAAAGGAGAGATAGCTGGCCGTGAGGTGGTGGTGCTAATTGATAGTGGGGCTACCCACAATTTCATTTCCACTCAGGTTGTTGACCAATTGGGAGTGAAGTTGGTGGACACTGGTTGCTATGGAGTGATGATGGGTACAGGGAAGGTGGAGAAAGGCCAGGGGATTTGTAAAGGAGTGGTGTTGACCATCCAAGGGATTCAAGTAAGAGAGGACTTTCTTCCACTAGAGTTAGGAAGCACTGATGTCATCTTGGGGATGAAGTGGTTGCAAACCTTGGGGGAAACCAAGGACAATTGGGGAGCACTCACGATGGAGTTAATGGTGGATGGGAGAAGGGTGGTCATAAGGGGAGATGCAGGGCTATCCAAAGCCATCACATCACTTAAGACTATGGTTAGGGACATATAAGAGGTGGGGGAAGATTATGTGGTGGGACTACACAGGGTGGAGGCGATCAGTTTGGAGGAGGGAGAGGATGTTTCTCGTTCTGTGCAGCCATTGGTTCCGCAATACAGTAAGGATTTTCAGTCACCTCAAGGATGGCCACTTCCACCGGAACACGAGCATATCTCCACCTTGAGGACAAGGTGGATTTTCGGGAGGGGAGTATTGTTAGACCGGTCCACTGGATCGGTCCAGCCGGTCCAGGCGGGACCGTTTCACGGGTGAATATCGCGAAACAGGCGATTTGTTCGCCTGGGCGGAGGCCGCGATCACCGAGTGCCTTGCGGGAGCCGAATAGGAAGCTTTTTGGGGAAATTAAGAGGGGAATTTGAATGTAGGGACTGTTTAGGGATTTCCTTTTGTTTTGTATGCATTAAATAGTAGATTTTCCTAGGGTTTGATCATCTTGAATTTGGCTGAAATTTGAGATCTCGTAGATTTAGATTTTCTTTGGGCTCTTGGCGTTGCCAGAGATTTGGGAGAGATCGATCCTCCTCTCGAATTGAGGATCAATTGTATCTTGCTATTTTATTCATCGACTATTGGAATACAAGTTTTTCTTTGAGTTTTCTCTCAGATTTCCTTGTCGTTTTGCTGTTTTTCTGCTGTAAACAGCAGATTTCTGCTGTGGACAGCAGTTTCCATCGGATCAACTTCAGTTTTGGTGAGAAACACTTGGGAACTCAAGTGTTTCCTATCAATCTAACACTCCCGTCGCCATTAAAAATAACTTTGTCCTCAAGGATGATAGAAGATAAAAGATAAAGACAATGCTGAAAATTTTTGTTACATGGCATCATTCGATAGATTTAATTTTCATTCTAACAATACTTGATGGAGAGGTTGACCTTGAAGTTGCAAAATGCGGGAAGCTAAAATGGCATAAGGTACAAGGAGGGGTTTATTGTTGTAATTGAAATTGGTTTACTGTGAAGTGGTTAACAGAGGAGTTTGTTTGAATGGTTTCATAAGGGAAATATGGAAAATAGGATGAATTTTTCTTTTAGGTGGAAGGGTTAGGCAATAGGCCACAGGCTAATAATATTTTGATTTGAGAAAGGTACAAAATAATGTTTAGTTAATTTAGCATGTGTACGTGTGTGGATTGACGAAAAAAAAAAATTTAAAGGGTTGTAGCTTGACTTCAACGAGATCACCTATTGAAAAATGAAAATCTCTTTGATTGCAATCTGCCATTATTTCCATGCAATGTTGTGGTTGTATGTTTTGTTTGAGGGTGTAGAGAAGTGTGTCAGAGTTTGTTAAGAATGCATTGGTGACATGGATGTCCGAAGTACCATGAAGATAGGAAAGTATGGAAGGTGGCAATCTTCCATATGGAGTCTGAAATGGTGACATTTTTATGGCTGTATTTTAGGGCATATTGTAGCATAACTCAGTTTAACAAATAAATGTTGATCATAATTTGGGGGTAGAGGGAGTGTATGAAGATATTGTTCTAAACAACGATTGGAAACCTCTGTTTGTCGATCTGTCTGAGGATGATAGGAAGTATTATAATAGAGTGTGGTACTACTTAAAGAAAAAAAAAATTATGCCTAAAATTACTTAAAAAATAATATCCCTATCAAACATTATAGTTTTTGGAAAACCATGTAATCTAATAACCATATTTACAAAAGCAACAACTTTAGATGCAAAATATATTGTAGCTAAATGACCAAAATGAGCATATTTAGATAAGTGATCAAGGACTACTTAGACGGCAGTATAGCTTTTAGAATTAGGAATGCCAGTAATGAAGTCCATAGACAAATCCTCCCAAATTTGCAATGTTACTGGTAGAGGAGAAAGGAGTTCAATAGGAGGAAGGATAGAGGACTTGATTTCTTGACAAATAAGATATTTTCTAATAAAGTTTGCAACGTCTTGATGAAGGTGAAACCAATAAAAATTAGCGGAGATTCATTTGATGGTTTTAAGAACACCTTGATGACTTGCAGGAGGTGTAGAATGGAATTCTGTGAGGATTTGATGTTTGAGGGAAGAATCTTTATTGATATAAATACAACCTTAATAAAGAATATTATCACAAAATTGATAATTTGTATGAGAAAGTTCACCTTTGGAAAGTTGAGAAGCTATATGAAGAATATTTGGAGAATGAAGAGATTCATTTTTTAATTGATTGATTTGGTTAAAAGAAAAAATTATTAAAGAAAATAAAGAAGGATGAAGGTAGGAGCATCTTCAGGCTATCTGGATAAATAATTTGCAACTATATTTATTTTTCTAGCTTCATATATAATGGTGAAATTAAATCCTAAGAACTTTTGAAGATAATATTATTGATCGGGAGTTTTAATAACTCGAGTTTGTAGCTCATGTAAGTTTTTATGATTGTTGCTTATAACAAATTCATTGCCTAATAAGTACTGATGTGATTTACAAATTGCTTCAGTAATAATATATAACTATTTTAGATGAGTGGAAGATTTAGATAATTTAATGCTTAATTTCTTACCAAAAAAGGAGATGGGGTGATTATTTTGTAACAAAATTGAGCCAATACCGCTGTTGGAAGCTTCAAATTCAATAATAAAGGTTTTTGAGAAATCTGATAAAGCTATAAGATTAGGGCGGTTGTCAAGCTAATTTGAGATTGTGAAAGGCAGTTAAAGCTAAGGCATTTCATTTGAAGGAATCTTTCTTGAGAAGAATAGTTAATGGAGAGGCAATGGAAGCATAATTAGATATATAAATCAATAAGATTAGGGCGGTTGTCAAGCTAATTTGAGATTGTGAAAGGCAGTTAAAGCTAAGGCATATCATTTGAAGGAATCTTTCTTGAGAAGAATAGTTAATGGAGAGGCAATGGAAGCATAATTAGATATAAACCATCGGTAATATCCTGTTAATTCTAGAACGAAGATGACGTAAGGATGAAGGAATTGACCATGTGGTCATAGCATTAATTTTATTAGGGTTAGGTTTTACACACCCAGAAGATATAATATGACCCATATATTCAATAGATGATTGACAAAATTGTCATTTATTTAGAGTGAGAAATAGATGATTGGGGATTTGTCTGTAGACATTGAGAAACCGATTGAAGGTGATAAAAATGAAGGTCAAGGGTAGGACTCAATATAAGAATGTCGTAAAAAATGTTATAATGAATTTCCGAAGATAAAAATGAAAAATTTGATTGATTAAGGTTTGAAAAGTAGGAGCATTTATTAAATCAAAAGGCATAACAAGAAATTTTTAGTGAGTGTTATGGGTGTGAAAGGCAGTTTTATGAAAATCTTTATGATGCTTTCTAACTTGATGATAGCCATAATGAAGATCAAATTTAGTGAAAAAAGAGCTCCATGTAATTCAAAAGATGATACTTCTAATAAGATAGAAAATAATAATTAAGTGGGAGCATTAATAAGCTCATTTAGAAGTAACAAGATCAATCTTGGCATTGGGTCTATTTTGTTCGGATTTGAAACAACAAATGATAGTTTATGTGATGCTTCAGGCTAGTCTTTTGATTTATTAATGTTGTGAATATCAAGTTTTAGCTATCGATCATCAAACAACAGATGAAACCTTTTGTGAGCTAAAAGTTTGTTATCTAGAGGATCTAGGAGTTTATATATCTTGGAGCATTAATTAAAGATTTGCAATGGGTTGCTCAGGTTGAGGCTTGAAACTACCTTGATTTATCAATAGATCTTCAATATGGAAAGTATGATTAATGATCATGTTTGTAGTTAAGATGAATGATGCGAGAATCCTTTCATGACCATTCACTATCTTTTTCTTACAAACTTCAATGACTTGGATTGATGTCTCCACGTGCACTACTTTTATCTCTTTTGTGATTTGTGGCTCTGAGGTTTCTTATTTATCACTTGCGATATTTGTGGATTTGTGGCTTCCTTATAATGTACAGTTTTGCGGCTTTCTTGTGTACCCAGATGTGATGTAACTATTGATGCTGAGGCTTCTTTGGTAATTATGGGTCTAGTATTTTATGGCTTATACTATATGAGATCTTATATTTCTTCTGGGAATTGATATATGACTTTTCTGAGATGCTTTGATTGATGGGTCTTTACCTAAATTCTTTTTATAATTATAAACTGATGTAGGCAAAGGGGTGGGGGGGGGGTCAAAACATTTTGAATTATAAATTTGGAGAGCTTCTAGGTACTCTATTTGAATCAGCTCATTAATGTCTAGTAGAGAGCCTTTTTAGCTCATAAATTGAGGTTCATTCCCCTCCATTTGCTGCTCCTTTGGTTCCCCTACCTAGCTCTCCTTCCCATGGCTGATTCCTCCTCCTTTTATTGTTTGTTCTGGTCTCCTAGCTGCTGTTCCAGTTCCCTGCTTGGCTACTGGTCCGGTTCCTGTGCAGCCCCTTCGGTTTCTTCCCTGGTTGTTGTTTACCGTGGTTGCTTTAATGGCGAATGGTGCACCATGGTGCAAAGATCCTATTTGAGCCATGGCGTAAAGATCCTATTTGAGCCATGGCGCATAGCGCACGGCGCGGCGCGCGCCATTTTGAACATGGCGCAAATTATAAAATAATTATAAAATAATAAGCATGAATTTGAAATGTCATTAAACTGGAAGACAAACTATCATAATAACAAGCAAACAATGACAATACAAATAAAAAAACAATTCAACATAATTTCAAGTCCAATAAGTAGTCAATCTTCATACAACTAAAATATATTTAAATGAAAGCAAATAGCAATAAGAAAATAAAAATATGCAATCTAACATTTATCTTAACACTTTTAATATAATTTAAAATTAGAAAATATATTATCTTAAAATTTTAAAAAAATAAATATAAAAATTATTTATAATTACATTAAAAAAATTTTAAAACAAATGGCGCGCGCTATTTTGTGCCGTGCGCCATGCGCCATGGCGCGCATGTGGCGCAAATAGAGCGCGCCATTTTGAACGTTTGCGCCGCGCCATACACATGGCGCCGTAGGTGCGCCGCGCCGTGCCGTGCGCCATGGTGCGCGCTATTTTGCGCCATTGACATCTATGCCAGTTCATGTGTTGCCTTTTTGGATGCTGATATGGAATTAATTTTGGATGTTTGGGAGCTGTTTCTGAACTGTTTCTGGACTGATTGCTCGTTGGCTGTTTTGGGTGGCTAAAGTTGTCCTTTGGGCTCTCTTTTGGTGGCTGTTTGGCTGCCCCTTTTTCTCCTATAAATATTATGTGTTTTTGGAAAAGCTTGAGAGCTTGTTCCACTTCTTCTTCTACTTATTGGGTAGGCTTGCGAGTTTCTCTTCTCTTCGTCTTGGACTTCTTACCTCTTTCTTCTCTCCACAAGTTCGACGCCACATGTATCCTTCGTCTTAACAAATGAAATGCAAGTTTAGGTTTTTATTTTAAGTGTGTAAGCGTCGTTTGTAAGCGTTGTTGTTATGTTATAAAAGTTGTCTTTTTTTGTTATCTAAGGTGTCTTTTAGAGTATTTTGTGTCATTTCTATTTCCTATGAAGCTTTTGTTTTTGCTTGCAAAAAATTAGGGGTTGTCCTAATTTTTTGCTTGCATCATAAACATGGGTCTTAAGCTTGAACAAAAGTCATTTAATTCATTTTTATTTAGTTTCATGCTGGAATTTTTATTCTTTTCTACTTATGTGATTCAACCCCTTGATCAAGTTAGATATTTGAAGGTTTGTAGAAGAGGTTATTTACTTTCACAGGTGTGAGGTTTGATTTATCCACTTTTGGCGACTTCTTTCATCCAAAATTTATTTATTTCTCTACATTTTTGTCTAATTTTAATCAAGTCAGATACATGATGGTTTCCAAGGACTATGTTGATTTTTAATTTGTTTTGTGATTTTTTTATTATGAATTTTTATTGATTTTTTTTTCTAGTAGAAGCCCATTAAATTTGTATTTTATTTTAAATACTTCATATATTTTATTTTGAGAAAATGACCAAAATGATCACTCAACTCTTTGCGAGGGATCAAAATGGTCCCCAACTCTTTTGAGAGACCAATTTGGTCCCTCAAATCCTTAAAAAGAGGCATTTTTGGTCCTAACATCAACTTTTGGGTTTAATGATGTTAAATCAAGGGGTATTTTAGTCATTTTTTAATTAATTTTTTTATTAAATATAATTTTCAAGTAATAGTATTTTTTTTAATTATTAAACATTTCTTTATTTGTCAAAATGTTTTGGAACGGCTTTCTTTTTGTAATCATGTTTTGCATGACGAAGGGTGTGTTGATAGTCTTGATGGATCATGTTGACTTCTTGGCCATCAATGAGAAGGTTCTATATCATAAGAAGGGAAATTAATTGGAAACCTAGATAATATGTGTAATAGTTAAAACTCTTAACCATCGAGATATTATATGTTTGGGCCTAATAGTTGCTCAATTTTATATCTATGATATACCTTTTCAAGAAGTCACACATCTCAAGAGTCCTATACGAGAACACTTAATTTGGGAGTTTCTGATAAAATTACGACCGTTATACCAAAAAGGGCCTTCATATCTAAGTTTGATTCCATTCTACTTAAGGGACTTCATAATCTTCCCCATAGTTGATGTCATCATCAATATCCTTACATATAACCAAAAATTATTTACTAATCGGATAAAATTCTAGAGGTGACTCTCAATATAGCATTTTGTCACAACAATAGTTCAAAAGGTGGCTCCCATGATGTAACACTTTGTTGTTATCTTCATGATAGTTTATTTCTCTGATATCACTTATAGTAGTTGAATCTTTCAACAATCAAATTATTGTCCGCTTTAACCTATTGGTCTTATGATTTTGTCTTTTTAGTGTAATTTTCAAGGAGGTCACCCATTTCGGGAATGCTTCAACATGTGAGCATAGTTAATTTTGGAGTTTCTAATAAAATTTCAACCATTGTGCCAAAAAATATCTCCATATGTAAGTTTTGGCTATATTCTAATTCACATTCTTTGTGCAATTGTTGGTGAGGTAACTCTTATTACCTTTAGATTGGTGATTGATTAGTATATATGAACCATAACTTGTGTGGTTAAGTATGCTTATTATCTTTGTTCTATTTAAGACCCTAAATCATCAAAAGGCTGATTATTGTAAAGAGAAACCTTTGAAATCAAAAGTGTTCTTTCCATTGAATCATCATACCTCAAAGTGGCTCTCCTTTTCTCTAAAGATAAATGATGTGACCTAATATTGGAGCTGATTGTGCAACATGATATTGATCATCTTGATCATTTCTCATAGTATCCCCCTCAACATATGCCTTGCTTCAGAAGCTTATTTATAGCCAAGAAGACAACAATTTTTCTTTTTCCTCGAAGCATGGTACTTTTAACATAGTGATGAGGACATCCGACCATGTAGAGTTTACCAGAGACAGGGCCGACGATCTACGACCACGATTGCGCCGCTTTACTTTTGAGTCATTAGTTGTATTCGATTTATTATTATGTTTGTATTGAGTTTATTATTGCATATTTTTCATTTATACCCTCACTTTGAGGGAGTAGTCCTATGTAAGCCCTAGGGGCATGTTTGTCTTTTTTGTTTCACTCATTGTATGTTGGCTATTTAAAGCCTCCTCCTCATCTTTTGAGAGATGATGAATATTATTACAAAATTTCCTGCATTGTGTTTTGGAGAGTTGAGGTCGTTTGAGCGTGTTTGAATTCCCTAGGTGAGGGCAATGTATCACCCACCAATCGCAAGAAATGTTCGGGTTCATAGTTCCTCTCTTCTCCCAAAACCCTACCCCTCTTCCTCCATAGCCGTCGGCCAAACTCCCAACCTCCTCCTCCCTAGCCGCCGGCCCTAAGGCCCCCTCCTCCCCCATAGCCGCCGGCCAAACCTCACAACCCCCCCCCTAGCTGCCGCTCCTAAGGCCCCCCCCTCCATATCCCCCCCCCCCCCCCCAAAAAAAAAAAAAAAAAAAACTTTCCAAGCTTTGCCTTCCCATACTTTCCTAAATTAGGTCCCATAAATTTGTAAACTATTTGAATTCAAATTCCATCATATTTGAATTTAAGTTTCTTTCCTAAAATAAGGGAAGTTATCTTTGGAAGGTTCCTCAAATCATATCAATTTGAATTTTAAATGGGATTGGAATTAAACCTCTTTCCTAATATAACATCCCAAATCTAGCTATTAATAATTCCTTCAATTAAATCTCCAATCAAGCCCATTAAGGGTTGCAGCCCCTCCCCTCTCTATCCTATCTAATTAATACACCCCATTAAACTCTCCAATTAAAACTTCCATCCCATGCAAGCCGCCGACCCCTTTTTCCCATTTTCCTCTCTCCTAAATTAATCACCTTTCCAATTGGGATTTCCAATCACTCCATCCATCAAGTGACCGCCGCCCTCCCTTTTCCTCCTTATTTCTTTGGGGATTTAAATTCAAGCCTCTCTAAGTAACCTTCCAAGAGTGGTAAAATTGTTGTCATATATTCTCCTTGTCGATTACTTGGGTTTTCTCACCTTAGGACCAACTACGTGAAAGATTGGAGGTCTTCTTGATTGTTGTCCAGATTTTGTGGAGTATGTCACGACCCGGCCCAGTTAGCTCGCAAGTGCGAGACGGGAACGAAAGTCGGACAGTAGGAATTAATGAAAACATTCACATTTCAATATAAAAGGACATCTTCAAAACATAATGAAAGAGCCACTAAAAAACTCCAAATAAAATTTTCCATTCATTTCATTCATCACCACATCAACATAAAGTTTACAAAATATGAGAGGTGTCCAAAAAATCAATTCCTTACATTTCATCTTTAATTCTTCTATTCAAAACATCAAAATAATAGAACAAAACCTGCCTCGTCGTCTCCCTACGACGGTATGTGAGGGGAAGTCTATCAATTCATAAACTTTTCATTCTTTCTTATAAAACATTTATTCCTCAAACAATAGCCTCAAATGCATATAGCATAAAACATTTATGCCTCCTTTTTCCATTCTTTCTTATAAAATATTTATGCCTAAAACAATAGCCTCAAATGCATATAGCATAAATATGCAGTATTCATAATATCTTAATATATATTTTTATAACACCCGTGTCGGAAGTATCATTTGTACTGATCAGGTACATAAAATTGGTCATTCCTTTACCATTTGGTTCAAAAGAATCTTCTTTACCATTTGGCTCATAATAGTCTCCTTTACCATTGCTCAAAAGAGCTCCTTTATCATTTGATACTTCTGCGTCAACCTGCACATACACTTAATACTTACATATTCATAAGAGATGCTTATGTAAACTATTCATAAACTATTCAAGTGTATGTTTTCATAGGGATATACTTGCTTGCTATGCTCATATGTTTATTTGCATGTAAAGAGAAAACATGTGTAGTACTAGTAAAGAAAGAAGCATGAGACTCATTTATAAATTCTAATATTGCATAGAATAGACTTTACATTTATATCAAGTGTCCATGAACTTATATAAGGGAACATGAGTCATAAGCATATCACAACGAGCATAAAATAAAAATGTCATTTCTATGTATTTGCATGAAATAAGAATTTTCTAAATTTAAAGGAATGTCCATTTCACCTACCTCAACTTGTGCACCACTTCCGATAGTCCAATCAAACATTTCCTTCCACACGTTCAATATCTAAAAGAGACATACAAAAATACATAAGTAAACTAGTCCCTACTCCCTACACAACTTTCTAAATCCTTAATGTAAGGTAATAAAGAGTTCAACCTAATGTCATGTCTATGTTTTCAATTCAAACCTTTCCAACCATTTCATGATCTCTCATTCTCATTCTCTCTCAATTAGGGTTTAGTCAAAATTCTTAGGTTTTGAGCATGTAACATCTCTCCCTACACTCAAAACATAAATAAAATATATTCAATTTTCGGAATATATTAAATTAAAAATTAGAAAATCTTGTATTTCAAGTAAAAGCAATAAATTAGTCTCTAAAATCCTTCCTAAAACCAATTAGAACCACAGGGATAAAAAATTCCATGATTAGGGAAAAACCCTAAATTTCAAAACTCAAAAACTTTCCACAACCTTACATTATTTTTCAAATAAAAACTTCCTTATGTCATTTGGAACTATTCTTAAGAAGGCATCTCCAAAGAAAATCCATTTTGAGTGAAACCCTAATTTCTAAAATTCACCTTTTCAAGAAAACAACTCACATTAAGGTTTAAAAATATCCCTTAACCCTTCCCTAAACTTATCTCAAAGAAATCTCTCATTTCCTCAAAACCCTAATTTCTTTCCCTTAGTGAAACTCAAGGAAAAAGAAAAAAAACACTTGCAAACAACTTATCTTAGCTTTCTCTTAGATTTCCCTACAAGCTCTTTCGCGAACGGCCGTCGGAAAACGCCTCCTGGATCGCCGGAGTCGCCCCTCCTTCCTCTCTCCACTCGGTTCGGCCGAAATGAAGAAATGGGGACCGAAACATTCGGTCTCCTAATAAGAGTGGAAATGCTCTCTTAGATGCATAATTACCTATATGCCCTCACTTAAATTCTTCTCTATTCATATGACATCAAGGGCAAAGTTGTCATTTAAAAATTTCTGAAAATTTTAACTCCCAAAATACTTAAAATCAGATATAGGTTATGTACATCATTTCACTCAGAATTTTGCACTCTATTTTATAAAATTTATTGCGTCGAATTCCGACGACTTTGAAAAATTCACTTAAAACTCATCGCGACGCATCGAAAAGCGTGCGAAGTCCAAAATGATATTTTTACGGGTTTTACAGAGTAAGGGAATTACTTTCCTATAATTTCTCCAAGCTTCAAGTGATTGTCTCGTCATGAATGACGGATCCCAAACTTGACCACGGTTTTGTTTACAATGATCAAGGACAAATTGATATCCTCAAGTCTCCGTTCTTCGACGTCAACTTGGAGGTCGACCGAACCGTTGAAGAATACATCGAAAGGATTATCTTCTCCCTCGCTGCCACAATCGACGAACAACTCTCTCCCACTCAGTGGTAAATCGTTTCTGAAGCTTGATAAAGGTGAGCTTCTCCCCCAAGTCTTTGCTTTTCTAAGTTTTCCCTTTAATTATGGCATCATAAAGGTTGTGTAATCTATCTTCGCTTAGCTAAATCTCAAGAGTGTGAGTGAGTTGATTCAATTAGTGTCTAATCTAAATGTTAATTTAGGGGTTTCCTTTGAACTCGCCATGCTATGTTAATCTTGATTGGAATTGATTATTCATGATTCTAACTCTTATTGTGTAATTTGGCCTAAGTTTAAATCACCTTTCTCTTGTTTTCTAGATTTATTTAAATCGGTTAAAGTAAACTTAATTATTGTTGCTCCACTTTAAAAAGGCGCTTAATTTCAACGTTGCATAATTACATACGCAGTTAAAAAATATTGAATTCCTCTTGAGATTTGATACATATATGATTCTTGTCATTGGTTTAGTGATATCATCATATCCTCAATTTTACAATACCACTACTAATAATTTCATATACCGAATTGCTTCTTGCATAAACATAATAACTAGCACATGACCAAATGAAAAACAACTCATGGTATCGGATAGCTTAGCTGAGTCACGAATCGACTGATCATTACATCTATCTCTAACCTTCACCAAAATACTTTCGCTTGGATATGCACTTGATTAATCTACAATTATATGAGCATCACTGCTTTGTCCTCCTTATTTTTGTTTTTTGCTTGCTACTCTTTCCTCTTCAAAATTAGTTCTTCATCATAATGTGTCATTTTTTACTTGCAAGAAAAGAAGGCTACATCTTTGAACCCATGACAATGCTTAGGCCATGGTTAGAAGCAAACCCCTTCTTAAAAGGTCTTCTCTTAACCAATGATTTCTCAATTAGCTTTTCCTCTTGTACACCCTCATGTTTAGCAATCATATATGAAGAAAGAACACCCTCATGTTTAGCAATCTTATAGGAAGTGTTTGTAAACCCTTTGCTGAAATTAAATTATAGCATTCTCAAACACAATTTCCAAGAGGAATTAAGAGCAATAATAAGAGAAAGCTATTTTTAATTGATGATATATGAAAGAAAACAATAAGATATAATGGATCTTCTATTGAAAAGGAAGATCTAGCTCTCCCAAATCCCTAGCAGCGGCTAGAGCCCAAAACTCCATAAGAATAATCTAAATTCGGCAAATACCATCATAATCCTGAAATCATCCTATTGTTAACCTTAAATAGGCTCCCCTAATTCCCTCCCAAATCATCCTCTTCCTTGAATAATTTCCTCTCATATTTGAATTCAAATCAAATCTCTTGACCTAAATAATTCCCTCTCAATTGTCATTAAATCTTTCCTAAACCATTCTTCCTTGATTCCTCATTTTCCTAAATAATTCCCTCTTAAATTTTGAATTCAAATTAGATATCTTGCCCTAAATAATTCCCTCCCAATCGTAATTAAAACTTTCCTAAACCATTCCTCTTTAATTAAGAACCTTCCTAAACAGCTCCCTCTTTATTAGGAAACTTTCTAATTCCCTCCTAATCAAATCGATTGGTCCATCACAATCATATATGTAGAAAGAAGTGAATTTTTAACATTCTAAGTTAATAGTATTTCTGCTATACAACATAGTGTTAAAGAATGATTAATAAGATGGAGGTAACAAACATGAGGGGAACAAAGCTTTATTTTCATCATCACCATGACATCAATATTCATCAAATCTCTAGTAATGGAATTTAACTCATTAAAATATGACTTAATATGTGTACCTTCTTTTGATGTTAAAAGGTGTGAATACAAAGAGGAACTATAGAAGCTAGCTCCTAACTTTTAGATGACTACATTGATCTTAACTCATAGGAGGAGACTTCATTACACCCAATGGTGTTGATTTAATGCAAGCTTTCAAACATGATAAACAGTCCACAAAAGCTTAAATGGTCATAGACTAATTATTAGAAGTTAAATTTGGCCTAAACATATTTGAGTTGATCCCATGTCAAGCCTTTTTAGGTCTATTTATGTGGTTGCTCGAAGTTTTTTTAATTTTTTATTTTATTTGAATTATTTTATTAGGTGTTATCCTCTATTGGATTAAAATAGGTTTAAATATGAAGTTTGGTGGATTGGATAGGATTATATTGCATTTAAATGTTTGGCCTTTTATTTGTGATGTAGGCGCCGGGGGGGGGGGGGGGGTCAAAACAAGTTGGGTTTAATTTTTGGTGAGTTTTAATTTCCTCATCTAGATGTCAGCTCATTAATATCTAATAGAGTGTCTTAAGCTCGTAAATTGAAGATTTATTAGATTCATTCACCCTTTTCCTTTGTCTCTTTGGTTTCTTCTTGTGTCTCTTTGGTTTCTCCACTTGTCTCTTCTCCTCCCCTTTGCCTATTCGTTTTCTTGTGCTGACTGTTTTCCCGTGCTTGGCCCTTTGTTTCCCGTGGCTGGCTGCTGGTTTTCCCGTGCTTGGCCCTTTGGTTCCCACGGCTGGCTGGCTGTTTTCCCGTGCCTTAACCCCTTGTTTCCTGTGCTGTTTTCGGGCCCCTTGCTGGCTGATTTCAGTGGCTGTTTGGGGGGGAATTCCATGGGAGTTTATTAGTTTTTCTGTGCAGAAAATCAGCAGCAGTTTTTTCTGCCTTTTCAACTGTTGTTTTGGGCTGTTTGGCTGCTGATTTTGGGCAGCCAGCTGGCCCTCATTGGTGGATTTTTGGGGGCTATTTTGGCATAAAAAAAAAGCTTATGATGTGATTTTTGGAAGCCATAACCTGCGGGTTTATTTGGAAAAGCTTGCGAGCTTTGTCCAACTTTCTTCCTTCCTTCCATCTTTGAGAAAGCTTGCGAGCTTGTCTCCATTTCTTCTCGGCTTCTTATCTCTTTCTTCTACCCGCAAGTTTACACCTCACTTGTATCCTTCTTCTAATGGAATGAAGCTCCTTTAGGTTTGTTTGTGTCCAAGTTCATAAGGTATTTGTAAGATGTTGTGTCCAAGTTTGTAATAGTCTTTTATCTTATAAAAAGTTTGTTTTTGTCTAATTTGTCTAGTTTTTGTGATTTCTTGTAATCTTCTAAAATCTAGAATGAGTTTTCTTTTGTGATCAAAAATTTGGGGCCCTTCCTAAATTTTTGATTACATCAATTTGTAATCTATTTCCTTAAACATAGATTAATAATGAACACTGGGTATTATTGTTGATTTAATGAAAGTTGTCTGTGTGGATTGTTTCAAATTGCGTGTATAGAATTATGATCTTTCATCCTCCATCACATGCTCTATTGAAAAATGCTGCTTGATGTATGGCTAAAGCAACCTCACATTCGAACTAAGGAACATGTAGCTTTTTGTTTGCTCTTTTAGGTACTTAATATGACAAGCTATACCATGCAATTTTATTTGAAGTCCTACGCTTTCCAATATTTCTAGAAATAAAATATTTAAGATGTTTCCTTGTCTCTTTCACTAAATCCACTGGTCCCCAAAGAGGTCATTTTCCCTTTCTTTTTGTTGTAGATAATGCATTTATTTAATATATAAATCTAAGTACGTGTGATAATGGCTTTGTAGATTCCTTTGGAAGTTTTGAAATGCATACATACTTGTCGTATTATAAGTAGTTATGCATACATGATGTATTTGCATACGTGCCACAACATGAATGCAAGCATACAAACTATTTCGACCATGTATTCATGCATGCATGTTTTTTGTGTATACTTGCTACCATACAGATATAAAAGAGTCTGCTATATATAATCTTTGTATTTTGAAATTTCTTGTTCTGAATGACTATTTCTCCTTGTTCAATAGGCTGTTTTGAAACCACCTAAAGCTATCAGGGGAGGAATTCCTATCTGTTTCCCTCAAGTAATGTTATATATGCTTTGCATACTTTGTGAGTAGCGTAATTCCTTTTGTTCTGTCTTGATGCATATCTGATTTGTTTTGTGCTATAGTTTGGTAATTTGGGATCCCTGGAGCAGCATGGCTTTGCAAGGAACAGATTGTGGGCAATGGATAGCTGTGCATCTCCATTACCTCCTCCCAAGAATCAGTCTACAATAGATTTAATTTTGAAGTCCCAAGAAGAGGACATAAAGACATGGCCAAGAAGGTAATAATTAATAAAAGCTCAATTAATAGGTCATTCCGTATACTGCTGATGGCTTTTCCATGATTTAATCTTTGAGCAATGCAGCTTTGAGTTACGACTGCGTGTTATTTTGAGCCCTGGCAAGCTGACATTGATTCCTCGGGTGAGGAATACCGATAATAAACAATTTACATTCACTTTAGGAATGCGTAATTACCTCTCTGTTTCAGACATCAGGTACTTGGACTTTAACCAAGTTCATATTCCATTAAAGTAACTTCATAAATCTGTTGTTTAGTTCTTCATTGTCTATTTTATGTAGTTTCTTATTATGAAAAGAATGTAGAAAGCTGCCAAATATGGTAAAGTTTTATTTGTCCACTTTTGCTGTCTGACTTTTTGTTCATAGTGTTGGTTGACCCATTCATTTTAAATTTCAAATATGGAAACAGTGGAAACATTATTTCTTTTCTAGTAAATTTTATAGCGAATGATTTATTTGGCAGTGAAGTCCGAGTTGAGGGATTGGAGACACTCGACTACTTCGATAATCTTATTAAAAAGGAGAGGTTCACAGAGCAGGCAGATGCAATTACGTTTGATGGGGAGGTTTGAATATTTTGGCATATCATTTAGTTTGTTGTCTACATTGTTTTAAGCATTTCCACGTTGTTAAGTGGCTACATATTGGTTTTCTTGTAATTTCTTAGAAGCTGATGACCGTCAAATGCAACGCTTTTTGTTATGTAACCATTTCTCTCACAACAAAAAACGAGATCTCACTACTGTTATGCAACATATATATTACATCTATTTATCAATTTCATGATGCCATTAGGACTGGCTGTAAGCAAAGGATGCAACAAAGTTATGTAGTGATTATAATTCTTGTAGGTTATTGTTAGGAAGTACTTGAAGATTTCAAGTAAACCCTAACATAAAACAGCGAGAAAACTCCACGAATTCAATGGAAAGCCAAAGAAAATAATAGTTTTATTGTAAGAATCAAACTAACAGAAGAAAAAATAGCAAGATACAATTGATCCTCAATTCGAGAGGAGGATCTCTCTCCCGATCCCTCAATTCGAGAGGAGGATCTCTCTCCCGATCCCTAGATGCCGCTAGAGCCCAAGATACCAAACTACAAGAACAAGAACAACCTAAATAATTTGCATAACCCTAATCCTCCCTCCCTATTTAAAGCAAATATACCCACTTCTTTAGCCCCCCCCCCCCCCCCCCCCCCCCTATTTGAAATAGCTAGTGGACCCCGTACTCCTTGGGTGGCAAAACAAAGGGGGGCAGATTGCTTGGTTCACCTCCTATAAAATTGGACCGGCCGGCCGGGCTAGATCGGTCTAACAATTGCTTGCTTGGCTTTTGCTGTCTTTAGTATCATCTTCTCATTAATTTCTATTACCAACCCATAATATTTTAACAAGTTTTAGTTTTTAATTATTTTCTATTTTCAATGTAATAAATATGCATTTAAAATTGATAGCTTGTTTTCCCCGGAGTTTGTATGCTTGTTGATGAGTTGGTAGTATATTGTTGGAGACCTAATATTAGAAACTCTAAACCTTTGAACGTCGTCGTCGCATTCCCATTGATACCCCTTGTTGGACTCTTCAATGTCTCAAACTCAACTTCTTTAATAGTATAAGAATTTTCTAATAAAAATCTAAGAATTAGCTTAATGGGCATTTATGTCCATCTTGCTTATCGACTTTTCCCATTTTTCTAGTTTGAACTGTTTTGTTCTTTCTTGTTCACAATTTTTCCTTAACAGGTAGATAGAGTGTATTTGAGCACGCCTGGAAAGATAGCCATCATCGACCATGAGAAGAAAAGAACTCTTGTTCTGAGGAAGGAAGGCCTTCCTGATGCAGGTAGATAACTTGCTTAACATGACTTAACTGCTTTGATTTCTCATCCCCTACAGTTTAATTTCTTTCCTGTCTCCAGCTCTTTGGAACCCATGGGATAAGAAGGCTAAGGCTCTCCCGGATTTTGGCGATGAGGATTACCAGGTCATGCTATGCTTGGATTCTGCAGCTGTCGAGATTCCCATCACTCTCAAACCATCAGAAGAATGGATGGGCCGCCAAGAACTCTCCACCGTGCTGTCAAGCTACTTCAGTGGACAGCTCGACCCTCGCCAAGTTCTCGCTGGAAAATAATCATCATCGCATTCTATTTTGCATGGACAATCATAAAAGTAAGTATTATATAGCTAAACAGAAGTGCATGGTTTGTTTTTCTGCCTGTTTGGTTGGTGAGATTATTCTGTGCGGACACTGGACAGGAGAACTGTCCGGAACCGAGTGTACTCGGTACTGTGCTCGGTACAGAGAGCGGTATACTTTTGGGGTGATGTGGCGCATTTTTTATTTGCCTCTGGACAACGTCCAGATTCCGCACAGAATAATTTACGGTTTGGTTGTGGGACTATTTTACTGTTCAGATAATGTTGAGAGGATTTCAAAGGAGACATGCCATAAAATTTTAAGATCTTTCTAGATATCTTATATTTTTACTTTTGTAAATAAATTTTTCATAAAAATATTCCATTTGTGCTCCTTCTAAAAATTTTATGGGTTACAAATAATTATTGAAAAATATTGCCAGTATGAATTTTTAATCTCATCTACAAAAAGTTTTCTGATAGTTTTTTTTATGCTTATTCTCTAAATTTCTTGACAGGAACCTCAACCTTTAGTCAAGCTGCTTCAGTGGACAACTCAAACGTTTACAAAGTTCTTGTTGGCTTCTAACAGGTCATTGCATTCTATTTTAGTATTTAGCATGCAGAGGTTCATGAAATTGTGCATAGTTTCATATATTCATACTTTGTTTTTCTGCTGGTATGTTTTCCTGTTACCTGAATGGTGTCATTGGACTTATGATAGAATATTTCAGATCAGTCAGTAGAGAGTATATTTCTCAGTTGCATCATTATTCATTTTGTTTAGGAAAATTTGAGCTTTTGTATTTTTCTACAATGAGTGTTCTCATAGTCATTATGATCATTCACTAAGGCTACTAAGGCTTCATTTGTGACAACTTTCTAACCACTTTGCTCATAGTTATTATGATCATTTACTAAGGCTTTGTTTTGGGACGGCTTTTTTACTGTTTCTTAAAACAGCTTTCTAGTACAACAAATAAAAATTTTATACTAGAAAGCTGTTTTAAGAAGCAATAAGAAAGCCGTCCCAAACGAAGCCTTGGAACAACTTTCTTATTGCTTCTTAAAGCAGTAAGAAAGCAGTTCCAAACAAAGCCTAAATGGTGGTTTTAATTATTTTTTATTTTTATTTTTAATGCATATGTTTGATTTATGTTTTTTAGATGTTTTACTTTTAATTTTAAATTAAAATATAATTAATATAAAAAATAAAACTAAAAGATATCCCACAAAACCCTAAATTTCTTATTTAGATCCCAAGCATAAACCTAATGTTCTGAGTTAATGATTTTTTTGAGTTTAAAAAAGAATATGAGTTTATTCGAATTAATTATATTTGAACAAAAATATTTGTGCAGCAGAAGAAGCTTGAAATTGTTCTATGCGACTGGGATTAGAATATAAGCATTGAATTAGTGTTATTTGTAAAACTAATTAAAGTTATTTATAAATTTAACTCTTACATTAATTTGTCAAAATATCATCAAAAATTCAAAATTTATAGTAACACTCCTGTTCGATTAAATGATAATAATTTGATTGTTATACGTTTTATTAGATTTATTTCTTTATTTATTTATGGATGAATGGTGGTGTCGTAAATAAAATGAATTTCGGTGGCATCTTTTTTATTCCTCAAATTCGAACTTAGTTCAAGCTTTTTATTCAAGAGTTTGAGTTGGTTTATGAGCTAGTTAAAATAATTATGATTTAAATAATTATTACAATAAAATAGTACAAAAAAATGAGAAATTATAAATTAATAATAACAAATAACTTCATATATAAGAAGATGAATATAATTTGTAAATATTTTTAATAATTTTATACTTAAAATTTTAATTCTTAATATATTTTATAATAATATTTTTTAAGCAAGCAAGTTCTCGAACTAACGAGTCGAGTCAGACTAGCTTAAATTTGACTTGTTAAGCTTATCGAGTTCGGCTCACGAGCTATTTGAGCCGAACTTGAGCAGACAGCTTTACTCACTTACAGCCCCTTCCCAACATGAATGTGGATAAAATTATTTTAATTTCATCCACATAAGATAAGGAAAAAAAATCATTTATGACTTGAGTAAATATTTTCTTAAAATATTAGAAGATGTACATTATAAATATTATGAGTGAAATTTCATTTAGGATATGCTTAGAGATATACTTAACTATATATATAGTTATTTTTTTTTTTGGAATTTCATTTGTTGTGGTATTTTGTTTTATTTTTGTTGCGTCTTGGAGTATTCGAGGCGGTAGAGAAATATATAGTTTAATGTCTTAGCGTTGTACGAAGATCCAGCACACAAATAGATAAGAGAGGGTGTAGTATTCATAAGAGACACTAGTTTTTATGTGCAAACCACTAAATAGGGGGAAAAACCACGGGACTTGGCCCAGTTTGAATGAATCTGTCGGTATTTGCAGTCGATTACAAATGAGGCCCTTCCTTAGGAGAAGGCCTTGGCTTGATGTCACAAACGTACATCATATAGAGTACATTACATGGTGGGAGTTACAATAATCAACATAGACAGATTTGTTTGGTCAGCAGGATCATAGTTGATAAGATAAAGGTCGGAAAGACCGTAGTTGGCAGGAGACCGGGATCAGAAAGACTGTTGTCTGGTGATGGAGGTCGGAATGACCATAGTAGGCGACGGAGGTCAGATGGACCGTAGTCGACAGGAGACTGGGGTCTGAAAGACCGTAGTTGGCAGGAGACCGGGGTCTGAAAGATCGTTGTCTGGTGATGAAGGTCTGAATGACCGTAGTAGGTGATAGAGGTCAGAAGGACCATAGTCGGCAGGAGATCGGGTTATGAAAGACCATTATAAGGTGATGGAGGTCTGAATGATCATAGTTGGCGACGAAGGTCGGAAGGATCGTAGTCTGCAGGAGACCGGAGTCTGAAAGACCATTGTAGTAGGGAAGTACTCTGGTAGAACTCTCGGCATCAAGTAGTGGCCCGGTGGAAGTCTAGGCCTCAAGTGGTGGTTTGGCAGAGTAACGACACCAGGCAGTGGTCTGGCAGAAGTGAGGGCCTCAACTGGTGGTCCATTAGAGCAATGACATCAAGCAGTGGTCCGGCGGAGGTGATGGCCTCAAGTGGTGGTCCAGTGGAGAAAAGATGTCAGGAGGTAGTCCGACAGAGGTGAGGGCCTCAAGTGATGGTCCGGTGGAGCAACGACGTCAGTCGGTGGTCCGGCGGAGGTGAGGCCCTCAAGTGGTGGTTCGGCTAAGCAATAGTGTCAGGCGGTGGTCCGGCGGATGTGAGGGCCTCAAGTGGTTGTTTGGCGGAGCAACGACATCAGGCGGTGGCCCGACGAACGTGAGGACCTCAAGTGGTGGCCCGGCAGAGCAACAGTGTCAGGCGATGGTTCGGCGAAGGTGACGGCCTCAAGTGATGGTTTGGCGGAGCAACAATGTCACGCAGTGGTCCGGTGAAAGTGAGGACCTCAAGTGGTGGTCCGGCGGAGCAACGGCGTCAGACGGTGGTCCTGTGGAGCAACGACGTCAGGCGGTGATTCAGCGGAGGTTATGGCCTCAAGTGGTGGTCCGACGGAGCAACGACGTCTGGCGGTGGTCCGGCAAAGGTGGGGGCCTCAAGTAGTTGTCCAGCGGAGCAACGACGTCAGGCGGTGGTCCGGCGGAGCTAAGGGCCTCAAGTGGTGGTCTGGCTGAGCAACGGAGTCAGGCGGTGGTCCGGCGGAGGTGAGGGCCTCAAGTGGTTGTCTTGCAGATCATCGGCATCAAGCAGTAGTCTGGTGAATGTGAGGGCCTAAAGTGGTGGTCCGACAGAGCAACGGTGTCAGGCGGTGGTCTGGCGGAGGTGAGGGCCTCAAGTGGTGGTCTGGTGGAGCAACGACATCAGACGGTGGTCTGGTGAAGGTGAGGGCCTCAAGTGGTGGTCCAACGAAGTAACGACGTCAGTCGGTGGTCCGGCGGAGCAAAGGTGTCAGACAGTGGTCCGGCGGAGGTGATGGTCTCAAGTGGTGGTCCAGCGGAGCAACGGCGTCAAGCGGTGGTCCGGCGGAGGTGTGGGCCTCAAGTGGTGGTCCGGCGAAGCAACGACGTCAGGCGGTGGTCCGGCGGAGGTGAGGGCCTCAAGTGGTGGTCCGGCGGAGCAACGACTTCAGGTGGTGGTCCGGCGGAGGTGAGGGCATCAAGTGGTGGTCCGGCAAAAATCCGGCGGTGGTCGAGGAGGAGCTTCTTTCTTCTCTTCCTTCTCTTCTTCATTCTTATCTTCTTGCTTCAGTCCCCCTTTCAAGAGAAATGAGGGGTCTATTTATAGATTTCTGGAGCGGCATGACCCATAAATAGGTAAGAGATCAAGGTTAAATGTAGATTGGTTAGATGGACGATTGATGTTGAATCCCTTGATCATGAACTGTTTGATGGACATTTGAATGCCTTAATGATGTCAGAATTCAGTGATCTTGGGCTCATTGAATTCTTCTCGTCGAGCCGCTCGATTCAACTATAAGCACGTCATGTTTGGAAACCGTTTTGTAATCCAAATTGTGGTTCAAACTTTTCAATAGCGCTTCGGACCCTTGATTTGGACCCACTTGGGCTCGGATTGAGTCTAATTTGGTGTCGTTGGGTTCGTATTTCCAAGACGTTTAGTTTGACTATAAGCTTGCTGAAATCGGAGTTCGGATGGTCCCAAATTTAATTTCGGAAGTTTCCAACTTGATTTTGCATCGAGATTCGTGCCCGTTCAAGATAATTTTTTTGAGGACGTATCAATTTTCATTATTTTTTTGTTAGATTTTTGTGAAATTCTTAGCAATTATGGTGTCAATAAATGACCTGATTTAACATTCTAACCTGAACCAATAAATGACCCGATTTAACATTCTAACCTGAACCCAACTCAAAAATATGTATTTCATGCTAGTCATGATCAATTTTCGGGTCAAGTTAATTTGGGATGACACGAACATTCAAAATTTGCCCAATTATCATTTAGGTTTGGGTTAAACATGTCAGGTTAAGATCAAATGGAAAATTTATGGTTAAAGGGATTGTATTTGTATTAAATGAGTTGAATTCAGATCAAGCATGTTTAGGTTGAGTCAACTTCCATGACCCAAACCTGACTCACCAACTTGAATTTGCATCCTTAGTAGTACTATGGCTTCGTTTGTGATGACTTTCTTGCCGTTTCTTAAAGCATCTTTTTATGACAAAAAATTTAACTTTTGTATTAAAAAGTTGCTTTAAAAAATAATAAAAAAAGTCATCCCAACTAAGCCTAAATCTACTTATTTTCCATTGGAGATTAGTGCATATTAATGTCACTCCACCATCTTATTTACAATATAAGAGTTAAATGCTACTACTAATATTTTCAGGCCTTTTTTGCAAACACCCAATCATCCATACTCAGCCATGTTCATGTGGTATATTGTTTATTCAACAAAGTTTATTGCACTCATAAAGCTAATAAATTTCAATATATTTCATCTGAGATTTTATTCGTTAAAGAAAAAGCATGATGAGAGGAAAGTGATAAGCCAATTTTGTAATTTTTATCATGAGAAATTATTATTGAGCTTAGATCAAAAGTTTTTTCTTCACTAACTTAGAATATTTGACAATGTATTATTTAATATTAGTGTTCATTATATATATATATATATATATATATATATATATATATATATATATATATATATATATATATATATATATATATATATATATATATATATATATATATATATATATATATATATATATATATATATATATATATATATATATATATATATTGATGCTAAATTTTTTTTAAAATTTAAAGTCATTATTTTGATTTAAAGAAAATATTTTAAGTTATTAAAATTTATTGAATAATTATCAAGTGTTATTATTAAATAATAAATATCTAATGTATATCCTCTATTCCATATAAAGAGAATAAATTATTTATTTTTAACCAATCAATCATGTTGATTATTAATAGATTACATATTCAGGACTAGTAATCAGTCTCTTTATTTAATTTTTTTAACCAATTATTGAGCCCCCACCTCATTTGTTGTCCCTAACCTCTCCTTATCCCCACTTGAGAAGTATTTCTTATAAAAAGAACTTTCCAATCCCTTGCTTTCTAAACCTCAAGCATGATATTTCTATTATGAATCCATAGAGGGGAGGCACTATCACTAGCACTAGCATAGATTTCTTATTATTTTTTATGTAAATTAAGGCTTCTTTTGGGATGACTTTTTTATTGCTTCTTAGAACGAAGTTTTAGTAAAATAAATAAATTTTTTTGTACTAAAATTATATTTTAAGAAGTAATAAAAAAGTCATCACAAACGAAGTACAGCATTCTTACATAAGCCAATTAGGCAACTACATTTATTTGTTTAAGCTAGGTGAGGTGTGGAGTGAGATGGACATGACATGGAGAATAAAATTGTGGGTTGATTGTCTTAGTGATGGGTGTTTCATTTCTCTATTCTCATCCTATGTCATCATTGTACCTTTTTTCAGCGACATCTTTTTCTTTCTGTTAAAATTATATCCATGTTGTGCAATAATTTATCTTAGTTGACCCATTTTGATTAGATAGTAGGGATTAGTATAACTTTATTTTTAAAGACATTTTAGTTTAAAAAAAGTTAATATAATTCATATTGATTGTGAGCATATTCAAATCTTAATTGTTCATATAAATATATAGATTATATTATTGTTAAATTTTTGTAATTCTTAATTATATTTAGGTAGTTATAGTTGTAGCTTTGTGAGTTAATTATAATTTTGATCTATTATGTTTGCATGTTATTAACAAAGTTTTCATTAATGAAATGTAGTATTGAATAAATTGATATGAGATAATTAAAAATATCATGAATGATATGATTGCTTTATTGAGAAATCTACAATATTGCCGTGAATTTCTATGGTTTACTCAATTAATTTTTAGAGAGGAGCACGTCAATAATGACAATTAACAAATTATGGAGCAGATTTAATTAAAATTTTAAAAATGAGCAAATACACATGCAACTAGGCGTATTCTCTAGAGAGAGAAAATGAGAGGAGAGAGGAGAGAGGAGAGAGGAAGAGAGGCAGAGAGGGAGGCATGAGATAATACAATTTTACATAACTCCTTATCTTTAACATGCGAACCAATAAACTCATTTCCCACCCGCATACGACAAACTAATGTGATTGTATACTTTGAGATACATACTTCAATGCCTTCAAAGCCCTTATCTTAAGCTGCTCTAAGTTCAAGCTAGTTGGCACTTACAATGGACGTATCCGGCCCCCGATATATGTCGGTGCAAAATTCTCATCCAACGATAATTCACCATCATAAATCAACACAAACGAAGCTCCACGTCCCGTCATTACTAAAGTGCTAATCAAATAGTTGGCGGATGCAATGTGGGAGCCCTGTGGGCACGGGCCCCCACTAACTTTGGTATAAACATCTAATTAATACTATTTATGATGTTTTAACTATAGGATAAATCAAATAATTTTTTTTTAAAACTTTTTCATCCCAATAGCAATTCTTTTCGTAGCTGCAAGCATGTGCAGAACTCAAAGTTTCAGACCATCCATCATCGTGCAAGCTCGGTCCGCTTGGAAGAGAGAAGTCCGAACGTCGCACAGTTGCCCTTGTGGCCTCGCCTTGTGTCGCTTCCACCTTCTAAGCATATATATCGAGCATGAGATCTGCAGTTTTAGTTGAACATGCTTGAGATTGCTTGCTAACCAACTAATTTATGTTGCTTGTATTCACATTTATTTATTTATTTTTACTGCAATATATATGCTTCTTATCATTGGCCTTGATGGCATATTACCTTTCTTGAATGATTTTCTTCTCCTAATTTCTGGTTTAGGTGTAGATTTTGTGCTCAGATAATGGATATTTGTCATGGAAGATCATGAACTTGATATTTTGTTATTATTACTTATCCAAACTCATTGCTTGACTTTTTTTTTTTTCTTCAACCAAATCTTTATGTTTATATTTTCAATTTTCATGCATCAGGAAGGTTAGTCATGGAACAAAAATCTCTACTATGAGAACATAGCAGCTTGGACAAAAATTTGGTGACCTTTACATTATTGGATTGCCATTGGTTATTCTCTTTGGATTTAAATTGGGATTGTATGATAAGGTAAATAAACTTATTTCAAGGTTTAGATGTTTACATTTTTATATAAAAATCATTTAGTTTGCATGTATATCCTACATTGATATGCTTCCTTAGTTTTTTATTTCTGTTGAACTCATTTATGATGGCTAAGTTTCGCAAATTATGATCAAATTGTTGATATTATTTTCATTCAATTTAGTATGTATATATAATTCAAAAGAAAAATTGAAGGAGATGATCGGAAAATGTTATGTTAGGAAAATAAAACACAAATCAAATAAAGTCGTGCATAAACAAATTTTGTTAATGCCGGTTCCAAGACCAGGTGAAAAATGTTGAGGATTTTTTAATTACTTTAATTATTTGTGCCCCCACGTGAAAAAAATCCGGCTCCGCCCTTGAAGAGGAGGCGACAAAGTGAGTATTTTTGGGATGGAAGCTAGTCGCTCGTTTAACGAGAGATTGGCTCTCTACCACCCACATCTCATCTAATCATAGCCAGTCACTCGTTAAACGGGCAATTTTGTCTATGGTTTTTTTTTTTAACTTACTAATTATATTCTTAACAGTGTTTAGTTTAAAAAATTGCCCAATATTAAAATGGGTTGAAGGGTTCGATTCTGAGTCGACCCAAATCCAGCCAACCCAAACCCGACCAGTTTAATAAAAGGCTTAAAAACACCAACCCGTATTCAACCTGCTAGCTACCTGAATGACCCGACTTCGAATGACCCAAAACAAATGATTAACCCATTTTAGTTTTAAAAAAAAATTATTTTATAACTTATTAACTATAAAGTTTAGGATATTTGATAAAAAATAAAAAAATTATAATTATAAATAAAAAATAAATAAGAAAAAAATATTAAACCGATCATTTTTTAATAAAAAATGAGTTTGTGGGTAAACTCAAATCCAAACTCACTTAACAAACAGGTTAGAAATCTTAATCCGAACCTGATCCATTTATTAAATTGATTAATATGAATCTAAATTTTTTGGATCAGAATCGAATGCATGAGTCGTATCATTTTTTGACACACCTAATCACCACCACAACCGTTTTCCCTCTTATAGCAATATACAATTAGTAGTTTGAGTAATCAGATTGGCGAGATATATATATAAACCTGATAAAGTTGATTGGTGCATAGGGGTGTCAATTTTGGGTAACGGGTCGGGTTCGGGTCAAACCCGAAATTGACCCGGCACTATTCGGGTCGGGTCGATCCGACCCGTTTTTGCAAACGGGTAAATTTTATGGACCCGAACCCGACCTGCTTCGAGTTTGGGTCGGGTTCGGGTCAACCAGACCCCACTTGTTTCAACCATGGCAGCGGGCAGCCAGCAATAGCGGGCAGGCGGGGGTGGCGCACTGGCGGAACGGGTTAGGGCAGACCGGCAGAAGCGGGCAGCGCCGCAGGCCCACAGCGGTCGTGTGCGGCAGCTGGGTACCGCGGGCACAAGTGCGAGGGTCTGCTGCAACGGGGCAGGCGACCAGGCGGCAACGGGGTAGTGGTCGCGCGAGGGCTCGCGACAACATGTCAAGGCGGGCAGGCGGTCAACTGCGCGACGCGGGGCGGGGCGCGCTGGACTGTGCGGCAGCGGGGCGCGCTTGACTGCGCAACGCGGGGCTGGCAACCGAGTTTATGTGTTATTCCGGGTCAATTCGAGTCATTCCCGAGTTTCCGAGTCAACTCGAACCCGACCCAGTTTTGCAAACGGATCGATTTTCCAGACCCGCTTCGGGTTCGGGTCAACCCAAACCCGAAATTTTTGGGTCGGGTTCGGGTTAGGTTTAATATTGACAGCTCTATTGGTGCATCCCAATCGTGTTGGCAGGTCATTTGATAAAGTGCCTATTGACCCATGAGCTGTATAGCACGATGGGAAAGACTCTTCCTGCGATCCACCAAGGACGGGACAGCTCATTCTCCAACAGATGATGTAATAAAATATTAAAATGTGTAAATATAATTTAATTTATTTTAAAATTAGGACAACTTAGAATATTATGTATAATATTAATCTAAATATAAATATAAAAATAGTTATATTTATTATTCTATAATTTACGTCGTAATATTCTCCATCAGGATTATTCATCTATAATATACAAATTTCTAATTTGAAAAATAAGATCAACCTATTTCATTCGAATTTGAATTTTACATTAGGATTTTTTTTTTAATTTATAAATTAAGGCTTTCATATCTAATTTAAATAAAAAATAATTAAAAATTGTTTTATAAAGAGAAATAAATATAAAAAAAGTTGTATCTTATTAATATAAAAATATATTAAAAATTATTATTAGCTTATTTTAAGCTATTACGTTTAAATTTAAATATTATAATCTTTCTCTAAAGTAATTTGTTGGCTTTAATTAAATAAAATTTCTATAAAAAATAATTTAGAGATTTTAAAATTATTAAAACAAATTGATAAAGTTTTAATTTAAAAAAAAAAACTAGCAATGTGATGATAAATAATTAAAATGTGAAATTATATAAACAAAGAGGGAAATATAAATAAATAAAAGTTTAATATGATTCCCCCTCAATGAAGAGAGAGAGATAAATAATGTGACATAGTAAAACAAAATTTTAAGATAATCTAATAAAAATAGCTAACCTAACAAGAGAGTCAGTGGAAAATAAATAAAAAAGGTTTAAAATAAACTCACTCTCATCAAGGGAGAAAGAGAGAGAGAAAAGAGGGCTATAATTAATAGCAAGTTGTAACAAACAAAATGGAGAGAGAGAGAGAGAGAGAGAGAGAGAGAGAGAGAGAGTTAGAAGATACATGGAAAGAGATGGGGGCTATCAGCTATGGAAATAGCAAGAAAAAGAAATTGATAGCTATGTGGAGGAACAATTATTATGTCCTTTGATCGGACATAGAGCTACGTTCGGCCGCCAATAACATGTCGCCACGTGCTCTTACTCTTTACCGTGCGGCCCGACGATTTGACCCGGAGCGGAACCCGGGAATGCTATATTCGCGATTTTCTCGGTATTGCTCGGTATTTGCTAAGTATTGCTTTGCAAAAATGAGAAATACCGCTCTGTGAAGACCAATACCATGCAAATACCGAGTTGTACCGAGTTTTTTTACAACTCGGTACAACTCAGTATTTGCTCAGGATTTGCTCGGTATTGCTTGGGATTTGCTCGGTATTGCTAGGTATTTGCTCGGTATTGCTAGAAAAAACTCGGTACAACTCGGTATTTGCTCGGTATTGGTTATTGCCGAGCAAAATCAACCAATACCTAGAAATACCAAGCAATCTTGGGTCCGTTCCGGGTCGGATTGTCGGGGCGCGCGGCAAATAATGAAAACGCGTTGCGCGATTCTACTGGCGGTCGAACGTAGAGTTGCGTACTTTCACCGGACCAAGTAAAAGTTCAACGGAATCGGTTCAGAGCTCTTTTTACCGACGTAATTGCCGGCGAATGGGACGACGGAAGATTTCTTTCGTATTATGCGCCGGCAAATACGTCGTAGTTTTTCCGTCGCAAGATTCAGGAACATTCCGCCGTTACCTGCGTCGTTCGTACCGGCGCAAAAAATTCCGTCGGAAAATCCGACAGTAATCGCGTGTTTTCCCGTAGTGTTCCTATGTGGAGGGGAAATTTAGGAGAAATATATAAGAAAAATTTTATTTGTTTTTGTCCCTCCCTCCGCCCTAAATCCGTCCATGTTCTTAGATAAATCTATCATAATATATTATTTAGAACAATCTTTTTATTGTTTTATTTTTCATATCATAATTACAATGTTTATTTGATCATTATTTTTTCATTATTTTTTAATAAATTTTCGTGCTAGTAAGTTGTTTTATGTAGCAACTTTTTTAAATAATATTTTTTTCATAGAAGCTTTACAAAAACTTTTATAAAAAGTTACTATCATCTCAAATGGACAGTTAAGATTCTTAAAACAGATTTTTAGTATAAAAATTTAAAACGGTTTTAAAAATAGTAAAAAAAATCATCACAAACAAAACCTTAATGAATTAACATGAGCTTGAGTCCAAGTTTCACTATGCTGAGAAAAAAGGGAAAAATATCATATCAGAACATTCTCAACAAATTTTAATTAGTATGACACCTAATTTTTTGGATTTTTTTTTTAAAGATGAGTGCAATAAATATGTAATTAATATAACACTAATTTAAAAGCAAATTAAAGAACTTGCATATTGATATCGACTACCTTTTTATCAGAATAACTTAGTGTAATTTTTTTTAGGGAGACAGACTATTAATCAAGGTTGTGAAAATCGGACAGAAAAATGAATCGGAATAAGTATAGGTTCACGGTTTGAAGGTTCATCTGGGTTTTTGAACCGGATAACGTAATAAATATTATTTTTATTTAAATATAATAATTATATAATAATTTCAAATATGTGACAATAAATGCTCCAAATGTATATGCAGGACAACCTAGCTGTTGGTGAACTGATGGCTGAAATTCTACAACAGGTTGCATAAATTCTTTATCAGCAGCTACTGAGGCATTCCTACAAATGCCTTGTGTGCATTGATCTGGGTGAAAGGTGTCATTGAGGGCTGTTGCATTGGATCCCTACTAGTATGTGAATCATTCGAAGTTCCAATTTGTCGTCCGATCTGGGTCCAGTTCTGGATGGCCTCCTCGTCGTCCAACAGCCGAACCGAGTTTTGTGCGTACGAGATTTTCAAAGGGGACTAAATCGTCCACCGGACAGATTCACGGTTCAACTTGCTGAACCGGTCGATCCAATCTGATTTTTGAAACTTTGTTATTAATTACTCGACCCCTAATTGTCAGAATATTAGTTACATTTTTTATTTTATTTTAGAAGTGTGAAAAGTGATGTTAAGAAAATGAAATCATATATTTTAATTAAATATTTATATGAAAGGAAAAGAAATATATAGTTATTTTGTGAAAGTAATTTAAAATAAAAAATTTAACAACTTTTTTTAAAAATATTTATGTCCATAGATTTCTAATCAAAGAATTAAGATATTTATAATGCTTTTAAAAATAAATTAATAAAATTTTAAAACACCCATCCAAAATATGACTCATTAAATTGATATAAAAATCATAAGAATGATTACTTTTTCAAAAAGAAAAGCATAATAATATTATACGTCACGATTTAGAAAATGAACTCATAAAAATCATGTTAAATAACTTTCTCCTTTTTGATGTTTGTTAGCGATTATTCCAACGTGCGTTTCCTACGAAATCTTCACCAACCCACTTTGTATTTTCTTTCTGCAATAAATAACGGGAAATGTAAAAAAATCGAAAATTTCAAATTGAAAATGTGAAATTTTTATATTTAAATAAAAAAATAACAAATATTGCCATATTACTATTCTTTTTTTATATTTTCGTTTTTATTTTTTGATTTATTTAGTTTGATAGATGTCACTTCAGTCATTTATGTAGCATTCTCATTTTTACACACTCAATAAAAATATTAATACTTTTTTACAATCAAATATTCAAATCCATGTAATATTATTGGATTAAAATTTTATAAATTTATTTTTAAGCCTTTATGATTTATTTTATTATTGAAAATTACATGATTAATAAAAATGTGGGGAAATTTAGTAAATCCAGATTTAGTAAATTCAAAATGTGATAAATCCTAAAAAATGTTTGGTATGTCAAATGTCAAATTCTGTTAAATCCTAAGAAATTATTTGGTAACATATTTCAGGATTTATGGCAGTTAGTAATTTAAATATGAAGAAGATAATTATAAATTAAAAAATAAATTTATAATTAAAAATAAAAATTAATATGTTTTGAATTTAATAATATGTTAAGTATAAATTACTCATTAATTATAATTTACATTATTAATTGTATATTTAATAATATATATTTAAGTTATATTAATTAAGCTAATCATATTAATATTTAATTACTAATTATATAATTAAGTTAAATTAGATAATTCATCTATGCATTAATTATACTATTAATTATTTAATTTGTTCTACTTTGTTGCTTCGCAGGAGGTGTATAGATTGCATGCGTCGCTTCTTCGGCTCTTTCGTGGTTGTTCGACTTCGCTCCTTCGACGACTTTCCCTTCCTGTCGAAGTTTCGACATTTTGATCGGAATCAAGAACAGGAGCTCCCTGGCTGTGAAGTTTGAAAGAATTCAGGCATGGTGAAGCAAGACACCGAGGTAGACGAGAGAGTCTTGCCGTGAGCGGAGAAGAAGAAGAAGGGAAAGAACTGGAACAAAGAGATATAATAGAAAGAGTAAAAATATTATTGAATAATCCCATTGTACAATGCTACACTCATATATATAGAATATCCTGTAAAAAACAAGAAAGTACAAGGATGTATCTGGCTGACGTGGACTAGTACGCTAACAAAGTTAACTTTCTCTCTTTCACACAATTCTCCTTGGCCTATTGGTTGAGAGCTTAGGCTTCCAACTAAGAGGTCCAAGGTTCGAGTCCATGTGTATGCGTTGTGTGTGTGAGTTTGCCTTAAATGGCCTAAATGTCCCAAAAAACAAACTCTCTCTCTTTCGCGCGCTTCTAATGTTAAATCCCGTTAAATCTACCGAACCAAGGGATTTTGTAAATCCGGGATTTAAGCCGTAAATCTGTAAATCCGGGATTTACGGAATCCCGGTATTTAACGCGCGCAAAAAAACCATTTGGTTGGTTGGATTTAGCATAAATCCGACTTAAATCCCACAATAAATGCAATACCAAACAGGCCCTAAGATACTTAAAATATCACATTAAGGCACCATTTGTGATAGCTTTCTTGCTGATTTTTAAAGTAGCTTTTTAGTATAAAAATTTTAAATTTTTAACTAAAAAATTATTTTAAGAAGCACTAAGAAAGCCTCTGGTAAAAAAATTTTGAATTCAAGAAATTTTTGTACTAAAAATTTGCTTTGAAAAGCAGAAGAAAGCTCAAAAAAAGCCTTAAGTTTCATCATATCTTCTATAATATTTAATTATAATTATTAATATTATTCCAATAAAATTGCATCTCTCATATTCAATTTTTATTCTATTAATTCCAAGACATCCATATTTTAAATATTTCCTCAACTTTCTAAAATATAATTTTGTTTATAGGCTTTGAGCAAACAGAATTGTAAACTCATACATAGCCTGCAATAGGCTTCAAACTGATGACTTTATAGTTAGAATGGAAGCTCCCAATTATCAAAAACAAAGTGGGCAGCTTAAATTTTCAAAATAGATTGTTAAATGCATTATAAAATTAGCTATAAGTTTTTATACTTAATAAATTCAATCAAAATTTACTATTTTTACCAAAATTCAATTATTTGGGTCATGCCATAATTAAATCATGTTTTTATGTTACAGTGATTTTGATTCAATTTCAATAATTTTTGTTGAAATTAACTCAAAACTTATTAATTATTATTTATTATTTAATCTTGCAATTTTGGCAAAATTTATGAATTTAAATGAAATTTTAAGTGGAACTCAAGAGTGACATAAGGCCTATAGGATCTTTATGATGAAGACAGCAATTTGATTGGTATTCCTATGAAAATATTATTTGGATGATGGTGAAATCACTACCAAAATATTGTAGATTTTGCAGCCCTTACTAGCAGCGGTCAGAAAACCAGTGTTATAGAAGGCTATAGGCAGCGGTTTTAACCGATGCTATTTAAGTAATATAACTGCGGTTTTAACCGCCGCTGTAACCGACACATATCCTCCCCCATTTTCCCTAACATTGTCATTCGACCGATTTTTCTGCTCGTTCGCTCGCTCGCCGAAACCCTTCATCGTCGCCTCCGAATCTCCATCGCCTTCGAATCGCCATCCACGACCGAATCCACCGGCGTTGACGTCGAACCCATTCCCATCGCTGAATCAGTCATCACCGACAAATTCCGGGTCGCCATTCGGTTGATCGGTCTTAGGTAATTTCCAACTCTTCTCATCTACCCTAATTTTGATAGTCCGGTCGTCATTTATATGATAAAATGTCTTCAGCTGAAATTTTCTTAGTTACAAATTAGTAACAGTACTATGTTGAATCATTCAAGGGATTTAAGTTGATACATTATTCTCTCCCTTTGAAGGGAGATGTTAGTTCATGCTCTTTCAAAACCCAAAGCTACACAAATTCCTCCATAAACGTTTTGAATGTCATCACAGGCTTAAAATATAATACCTCTACTACACCTCTAGGCTCTATTATCACTAATCTGAGTCCTTCCACAAGTTATTTCAAACACCTATATCACTTGATCAAACATTTAACAATTTGCATTAATTACAATTTTTTACATGACTAAACTACCTCTTTAATTTTTTTAATTAAATTAATCCAAACATTTAACATACAAACTTGATGATGTACATCCTAGTGCATATTATATTTCTATAATTAATCTGATTGAGCAATTGAAGTTAAGGGCTAATGAAATATGATTCAGATTGAACTAATCATTTATCAAACTTTGCTTTTAATTTTTTATTTTAATTTCTAAATTATTATTTTTGGCTTGAAAAATGTAATATAAATAGATTTTCATCTAATCCTAAACATGTGTTATAGAGGAGTGACCAAGAAAATTTATAAAGTTAGAATGAAGGATTTTCTTGGAGAGATCTTTTATTAATTGATTAGTATACCCTATGTGAGATTTTTTTTTCCTTTGCAAGAGAGCACTTGACATTATCTTCCTTAATACCTTATATCCTCATATTTGAAAATTATGACAATTTAGAGAACATGGGATTTCTATTGTAAGGGATCCTTATGATGTCAATGAGCCTAAGTTGGCTTGGTTAACTAGCCAATGGGCTAGAGACAGAGTACCGGCTTCTCATTTGGAGAGGAAGAGAGGGCTTCTCGGCCTAGTGATGGCTGAAGGAGAGGATAATGGAAATCTTAGGGCATGAACATAAAAAGGATTGTTTAACCACAAAAAATTTGTTTGCGGCCTTCTTTTCTTTTACCTTATCACACTGTTATTTTATTTTATTTCCATGCTCTTGTCATTATGTGATGTGATGGAAATGCATGTCATGATAGACTTGCTTTCCTTTTGATAGAATAAGAATTTGTTGAAATAAATAGTTGCATTGGGGGGCGAAATAAGCTCTGCTAGGGTTTTTTTCTTCCCGCCGCCTTTTTCGGTTCTCTGCTCTTCCCGCCTCCCCTCCGGCGGCTGCCGGGGGGAATCTCCTCTTTTTTCTTTTGCTTCCTCCTCCATGGAGCTCTCTGCCATGGATTTCCCCCCTTTATCCTCGCATGCAGGAGGTTCCTCTTCCTCCTTGGCTGCGCGGAACTGGAAGAACATTGTTGTCGATGCTGATCCTGTTTCCAAGGACCTTCCTGTAACGCCCCGAGATCTAACTTGGAAAGAATGTCAATCAATTCCACAACAATTTACCAGAGTTATCTAAAAATCTTTAGTAAGCAATCTATCAAACATCAATAAAATCTAAAACATCAATATATATCAGTCGATTCATAACACAAAACATCATGTACAATACTCAGGAACTACACTATCAATACAAGTAGAAAAGCTATCCTGTCCTGAGTACAAAAGAATCATAAATCTATCAAAAGCACTAAAAACCTGTAGATCTGGATCAATGCCTATCTCCTGCTCCCGAGCCCTGACCTGAAAATATCAACCACATATAATGAGCTTTACAAAGCCCAGCAGGTCACCTAATACCTATAACTGAAATCAAAGCTCGGCAATGCTATCAATATGCATGTCAATCTATCAATCTGAATCAGTCAATGGTCAATGAGTCAATGCAGCGGAAATCAATAGTCAATAAAACCAGTCAATGCAGCAGCAGGCAATTCGATAAATCAATTAAGTCAATCAACGTCGTCAATCAAATCAATACGATCAAATCAATAGAATCAGTAGAGAAAAGCGATACGAGACAAGGATCTATAAAACAGTCAATGCGGTGTAGAATAGTAGCAACAGTAAATCTATAAGTCTATAGGCAGCAATATCAATGAATCTATAAGCAGTAGTACGATGTCCATGCTATCAATGCAGTATCTATATTCATCCATTTCTATATCAATGTTCAATGTCAATGCACAGAAATCGATCAGTGAAATCAATGAAATCGTACGATCTAGTAAATCCAATCAAAGTCGATAAAGCAGGAATCTATAAATCAATGAATCAATAAAGCAATACAGTAAACATGCAATTCAATACTATATACTGAACAAGTACAATCTACTGGTTATGTTGCTGTTGTAGAATCCATATTGCTGTTGTAGATAATACATTGGTTCAATCAATAAGAGCCGTCACTCTTTTCGCCCGTCGGCATATCAATAAACTCCTTATATCTCCCTTCAATAATCAATAGTCAATGTTTAAAGGAAAGTCCGTCGGCCCACCATCCTGTACAGGTATCAATATCAATCTCCACCAATGTTCAACCAGGTTCCACTTGCGATCAGTATCAATAGTCAATTCAATCAATAAACAATTCAATAGTCAATATTAAAGCAATCATATCAATAATCAATGCATATCAGTTCAATCTATCAATTTCATACAATTCAGGAATCGTACGAAAATCGGGCAGCATAACGGTAGTCGGTCAAATTTACACAAAAATCCTGCAAAAAGACACAGTTTCCAAATCTTTCCAAATTACAATAGAATATCTATAGCGTCAATACAAGACTATCGATCTATAAAATCCAAATCAAATCAGGTCATGATATTATTCTATTCAATTAAAATCACGTAGAATTCGATTAAAATCTCGTAGAATCAATTCCGACCGGTAAAATCTTCGTAGAATACAGTCAAATCGTGTACAATAATCATATCTATAACATACTAAAAGTTGTGCGGTGGAAGTTGAGTCAAATCAAAACCATGTCGAAAAGTCGACTACGAAAACACAAAACAGATCATATCTCGGTCAAAACACAAAATCTCTGAAAACAAAAACAGGGTTCGGAGTCCTTACCACGAGATCTTCACTTTTCCCAACAGCAGCGTCGGACGAAAAGCGCTCCGCGGTCTCCGAAAATCAACTTTTCTCTTTTCTTCCTTTCTCTTTCTCTCTCTACAAAATATCTGATTTTTAAAATGATTTTTCTCTCTCCTCAAAACGAGCTCATTTCCTTAAGTAATGCTCATATCGGCCCGGCCGATCGTCTCGATCGTCCTGGACGATCAGACCAAATTCCTATCGTCCTGGGACGATTTTTCAGGACGATAATTACTGTTCATAGGCGATAAAAACCCCTACTCACTGACTTGTGCCATCCACTAATCGTCCCGGGACGATACCTCGATCGGCCTGGACGATTTCGTCCAGAAATCATTCCATAAAGCACTTCAGAAATCAGCTGTTCAATGCACTGATCGGCCTGGACGATCCAAATTTCGTCCTGGCCGATTCTGGGAGGAAAATCCAAATCAGAGAGGAACAGTAAGGAAACGAGATATTACACTTCCGCTTTCCTTCCTCCCTTTGGAGCCTGAAATTATCCCTTTTGCAGGGGAAAGACTTGTTAAAGGAGCAGAGAACTGGAACTTATGCCTGGTTGGATACTCGATTGGTAGGCGTCCTTACTATGAAGCTCTGTTATGCGCTATCAGGAAAACTTGGACGCTAAAAGGTTCGATGCAACTTCTCTCTCTTTCGGATGGTTTTTTTCTCCTTCGTTTTACCACGATGGAAGACTATGAAATGGCGTGGTCAAAGGGGGTGTGGTTTTTTCTTGGGAGACCTTTTTTATTGCAGAAATGGTCGCCTAAATTCCGTCCCAAACGTGAAAATTTCACCTCCATTCCTATCTGGGTAAAAATCCATGATCTCCCCTTGGTATGTTGGAATTCTGAAGGTATTTCCCGTATTGCTAGCAAGATTGGAATTCCTCTAGCTGTGGATGCTCTTACTGCTCAGCGAACTCGTCTTACCTTTGCTCGCGTTTGTATTCAAGTCAATGCAGATGCTACCTACCCAGAAGAAATTCCGATTTCCATTGAGGAAGACGTTTTTAGCCTAAAAATCCAGTATGAGTGGAAGCCCTCTCCGTGTGAGCATTGCAAATCACTGGTTCATTCCAGCGCCTCTTGCCCATCCAAGCCTGTGACTGATACCTTGAATAACTCCTCTGCTCCATCTACTTCTAATGCACCTTGCGGAAGGAGTAAAAGCAGAAGGCCTCAAGGTAAAACTGCTCCTTCCTCTATCATTCCACCTACATCCCTCCCTTCCTCTGTCATTCTGTCTGAACAACAGCCCATAGTCGCCAAGCCAGCCACATCTACTCTTCTACCTCCTATGATGCAGAATAATTCATCCTCTATACCACCTAAGCCAATCTCACATTCTTCTTTACCAGTTTTAACTGTTCCAACTCCTACTCCTGTCAACACCGACTTAGAGGATATTCCTGCTAACATCCCGAATCTGAATTCGCCGCATGGCGACACTTCATCCTCTACTTCCACCCTGCCACACTACTCCTCATCAACCCTCAAAGTTCAGTCCCCGAACAAATTTGATGCCTTGAATAGTTGCATTGAATCAAATAGAGTTTTTTGTTGTTCGAACCATTAGCTTACAAATATCTTGCCTTATTATATATATCTCTCTCTCTCTCTCTCTCTCTCTCTCTCTCTCTCTCTCTCTCTCTCTCTCTCTCTCTCTCTCTCTCTCTCTCTCTCTCTCTCTCTCTCTCTCTATCTTTTGAAAAAGAAAGGATAAAATTATTTTTATTTGTCATTTTACTTCTTCAAAATAACAAAAAAATTTCCATTCAAGTTCTGAAATTTATTTGCATAATTTAAAATCACACACTAATTCAACCCCACTCTCATGTATTATAGACTTCACTAAGACAACCAAGTGCTTACTAATAAATTTGGTGCCAATTTTCCATAGCCAAAGCTTGAAATATCTTAGCCAATCCATAGAAAGAGTCTCTTTTGAGACTAATCAAACACAAGGAATCTAAAGATACAAGGGATCTAGGTGAGTAAACTAGGCAAGCAAAAGAGGTGGCCTATTGTTCTTTGTCATTGCTATCTTTATATTGAACAAGGAAGCTGCACAAACATGTTTCCTAGAAATATACAAAGAATTTTATGTTGCATGTGTAGAGAAATTTGCTAAGATGAGCTAATTGGGTTTTTTTTTTAAAAAACTGCTGGGAAATTATTTACTCAGATTTGATGGATAAGAGTTGGATATCAAAACCGAAATGGAGTAGTGATTATATTGAAGGTGTTGAGAAATTTTTAGAATTTGCAAGTCAATGTAAAGTTCAGCACAAAAAATTCTATGTCCATGCAAATTATGCATTAACAGATATTTTCATTATGTAAAAGATGTCAAGTTGCATTTACTCTCCAAAGGATTTTTTCCTGGATATGTTGTTTGGAATCGACATGGAGAGGAACATGCTTTTGTAGGTGAAGTTACAAGATCAGAAACATGTATTGATATTGGTAATGTTATAGAAGTACAAACTCAAGGTGAGCAGCCCAGGACAAATGATATAGAAGGATTGTTAAGAGACACATTTGTCTCAGGGAATGCCAATGAAGATGATGCATATAATGAAAGTAATATAGATCTGACAAATGATGATGCGATGAAATATGATGATTTATTGCCAGAAGCAGGGGCAGAATAATACCCTGGCTGTAAGTCATTCACAAAATTATCCTTTATCCTACATTTATTTCGTCTGAAGTGCTTACACTCTTGGTCTGCTATATCTTTTGATCAATTGATGGAGTTATTGATTGAAACTTTCCCTGATGGTTTTTTGCTACCTAAGAATACATATGAAGTAAAGAAGATAATGAAAGTGTTTGATCTTAGATATACAAAGATAGATGCATGTCCAAATGATTATTGTCTATTTTGGAAAGAAATATCAAATCAAGAGGTTTGTCATATTTGTGGTTCTTCACGGTGGGCTGGTGCTAAAAAAAGTACATCTAGAAGAAAGAAATATCAAATGAAATATGTTAAGGTTGTTCGATACTTCCCATTAATTCCACGGCTTCAAAGATTGTTTTAAACAAAAAAGTCTGCTGAAGAGATGATTTGGCATGCCAAACAAAGAAATATATATGGGTTGTTACGACATCCAGCTGATGGAGAGGCCTGGAAATCCTTTGATTCTAGATACCCTGATTTTACTTCAGATCCACGTAATGTTCGTCTTGCATTAGCAAGTGATGGTTTTAATCCATTTAAGATTATGAGTAGTACATATAGCATTTGGCACGTACTTTTAGTTCCATATAACATGCCTCCTTGGATTACAATGAAACAAACGTCTTTTATTCTGTCTACTATTATACCAGGGGAAAAGAGTCCAGGAAATAATATTGATATCTATCTCCAACCACTAATAAATGAGTTGCATGAATTATGGCATGGAGTGATATCCTAGGATGCAGCATCCGGACAATCTTTTAACTTACGAGCTGCATTAATGTGGATGATTAATGATTTTCCGGCATATGGTATGCTTTCTGGTTGGAGCACTAAAGGCAGATTTGCTTGTCCTTGTTGTGCTGAAAACACAAAGTCATTATGGTTATATAAAGGAAAGAAATTCTCATACATGGGTCATCATCGTTGGCTGTCAGAGAATCACTTATTTCGTCGACAAAAACAATACTTTGATAACACAGAGGAGATCCGTAAAGCACCTAGAAGGAATACTGGTACAGACATTTTATAAAAATTACATAATGTTCAGTTTCCATTCGGCAAATCTAAAAGCTTGAAAAGAGGGCGTAATGTAGACACGAGTGAAAATCATATTTGGAAGAAAAAAATCTATTTTCTTTGTCCTACCTTATTGGGAGTATAATTTACTGCCACACAATCTTGACGTCATGCATATAGAAAAAAATACATGTGATAATTTCATTGATACTTTACTAGATCTTGAGAAATCTAAAGATAACTTGCAAGCAAGACAAGATTTGGTTGACATTGGAATTAAGAGTGAGCTGCATCTACAAATTCTTGAAGATGGTTCTTATTTTTTGCCCCCAACTTGCTTTACAATGTCAAAAAATGAGAAGTTGATGTTATGTGAAATTTTAAAAAATTTAAAAATGCCAAAAGGATATGCATATCATATTTCAAGGTGTGTTAATGTTACTGAATGTAAGCTTCTGATCCTGAAAAGCCATGATTGTCATGTGCTTATTGAAGAAATTCTACCAATTGCATTGAGGTCATGTTCTTCTTCTGATGAAATTATACATATTTTTGTGGAGATATCAAAATTTTTGAAGTCAATTTGTTCCAAGGTTATCAATCCGAATGAGTTGGATATGCTACAAAATAATATTATAATAACATTATGTAAAATGGAAAGATCAATGCTCCCATCATCTTCACGATCATGATCCATCTACTTATTCACTTTGTTGAGGAAGTAAAATTAGGTGGTCCAGTTCAGTATAGATGGATGTATCCATTCGAGAGGTAATTCATTAATAATTATTCGTTCATGTTAATATTATTCATATTTATATAAGCTTCTTAATGATTTTTATTACTTTCAGATTTTTCTTAGTTTTGAAAGACTATGTAGCTAACAAAGCACAACCAGAAGGTTCTATTGCGGAGGATTATATTGCTGAAGAAGGGATATCTTTCTGTTCTAAATATCTAGACCGGTCTCAATTTTTGAATAAGGATGCAACAACTGAGGAACAAATATTTTTTAAGTTTTCTAGTAGTGGTACTCCATTGGGAAAGATTACTCCATTCAACTTAGATGATAATTCATTCATTCAGGCACATAGATATGTCCTCCGACATTGTGATAATCTTGAATGCTATAGACAACGTTTCAAAGATGAAGAGAAGAGAAAGCGACGCGGGAAACAATATGAATTTAAATGTTTAATTATAGCAATTAAATACTTCATTTACAAACTAATATTTTTTATTATAATTTTTTTAGTCTATTAAGGATAGATTACAGTTATGAAAAATAATCAGAATGCATAAAGATGGGACTTGGTCATCTGAAGATGCTATGCAACAATGGGTAAATTTAAATAGTGATTCTAAATAATTTTTTATAATTAGTTTTTCAACTGATTTAATTATATGTAATTTTAATGTAGACTCAAGCATGTAATCTTCTAGCCGAGGAAGGGTTGACACCTGAAGAAGGAAACATTGAAGCTAATGATAAAGTTTTTAACATAGTAATGGGTCCAGAACATTCAGGGCGAGTTCGTACACAAGGATTTGGTGTTACTCCGACTCGATACTTTCCTCATAGTACAAATGAAGCAGGTGGTGGAAGTGCAAGTAACTTTGGTCAAATAGCAAGTCTACGAGAGGAGTTCAATGCATTTCTTGATGAGATGTGACAAATTGTGCAACAGTTTCAAATGAATCAACCACGACATGGAGGATCTGAAATGGTATGAAAAAAAATAGTAATTTAATGTTTATTGTATATTTCTTGATTATTAATATCTCATTAATTTCATTTTATTTTCAGGGTGGCAATGAAGATTCATCCAATGCATGATAGTCTTCTGCAAACTTATGTTGCTTCTGCTGATAAACTGTAGTTTTTATTTTGATGCTTTGTAGTTTTTATTTTGATGTTTTGAGTAGTATGAACTGTACTGGATATTTCATGTATTTTTGAACTGATGTTGTTTTGACAGCTTGTACATGAAATTACCTTGTTAGATTGACTTGAAAGTTATTTGGTTGCAACTGAGATTGTTATTCAAAGCTATATATCCCTTATTTCAGATTGTTTATTGAACAATTGTCATTTTTGGATCTTATAAAAGTTCAACATTTGTCGTCATGTCTTGATAATTCAAAGCTGCGTAGTAGTGAAGTGAAGAATTGGTGGTCCGATGATGCACTGCATTATAAACTCGTGGATAACAAATGTCATGGAGTTATGTTAGTCATATGTCATCATGTCTTTGAGCTCATGCTAGTTTTTTTATGAAAATGTCATGGAGTTGTGTTAATCATATGTATATTTGCTTGTGATACATCATTGTTCTGTCTGATGATATAAGAAAAGACATAGATGAGAGACATCATTGTTCTCCCTACAGTTCATCATTTTGATGAGAGTTAATAGCATTTTTTTTATGTTGTTTGTTAGCAAATTTGTTAGTATAATTGTGATTTAGCAGCTCTGATGTCTTTGTTTTTCATGCTATTTGATGAGTTTGATTATGAATGCATAGCCGATGAGCTTTCTAGAGTGGTGCACCTCTAATGTTTGGTTTCAAGTGGGAGTAGGTTTAGTGCCATGAGCAATATGGATGGCCTATGGATGGAATCCTCTACATGCAACTTTTGTTGCTAGACATTTACAATTTTAGGTAGTATGTCTAGTAAAATAAATGTGTAGAATGGTGCACCTCTAATGTTCCCTTATTTCTCAGGATTTTTATTTTTTATTTTTTAATGGAGCTTAATATATTCTGTTTGTTTAATTGGTCTGCAAAACCTGCTAAAATGTTATGCGTGTTTGGCCTGTAACATTCGTTTTTTTTTATTTTAATTATGGGCTTTAGTGGCGGTTATACCCGCCACATAACTGCAGTTACGTAGCGGTGAAAACCGCCATAATACTGTAGATCGATTTTTTTTAATAATTAGATGCGGTTATAGCCGCTGCAATTCTGGAAGTATATAGCGATTATAACCGCTGTGATAATCTGCATTCCACAATACTACCCCGCCGGTCTTGAAACCGCTGCGAAATGTCTTTGCAGCGTATTGCAAACACGGCGGACATCCAACGGTCATAAAACCGCTGCAAAATAATTCGTGGCGGGTATAAGCGCCAGGAATAGTTGAAATTTGAAATGGGAAAGCCTTATTTTTTGGTAGTGAATAGTTATCAAGATTTGGATATATTTAGTGCTAAAACTTCGAAGCTATCAAATGACAAATTTTTTTTTTTAGAAAATGGGGAAGAACTCCATATCAAAGATTTGGGATATTAGAAAGCTAAAGGTGTTGTTTTTATAAATTTTAAATTTGTGGTTAAAGAATTATAATATTTTTAATCCAGTTGCTTATAATAAGAAATCCTCTTTCTACATTGGGCTTTTGGTTAGAAACCCTCGAGTTATTGGGGAGATTATGAGAAGTTTAAGAGAATATTTTAGAAAGTTTTGAAGGGATTGGATGTGTTTTGAGATTGACGGAAGTTATCATTAAGGCTGTGTTGTGAGAGATGAAAAAAATAACTAATGATTCACTGAAGTTAGATGGGATTAGCCACTAAGTTAGTAGAGTAACCATCAAGACCTTTTCACATAAAATTCACAGAAGAAAAAAAAAATATTCAATCAATAAAAAAAGTTTAAGCAAGTTCATTTTATTGTATTATGTGGATTGATAATTTATTGTAATAAAAAAAAAATTTAAACCTTCAAATATATGAAATTCGGATTTATCAAATAAGACAAATAGAGTTATCTTCAAAGTTAGCAATTTATAAATATTTTTATTTTCTTAGCTGGTATAACTCACCATAATATTAAGCTTTTTAATTATTTTTTCATGATTTCAAAGGGATTATGGATCGTCTATGGGCTTACACGCATCTAGGGGTGTCAATATTTGACACAACACGAAATCTCGACCCAGACCCGACCCTGAAAATCCGGGTTGGACCCGACCCGATTTCAAAACGGGTCGGGTTCAGGTTCTAGAAATCGACCCGTTTGAAAAATGGGTCGAGTTCGGGTTGACCCGATGGGTTGCCAGGTCATCCCGCAAAACTGTTTAAAATTAGCTGCCTGCACTGCCCCGCCTGCCCGCGCACCGCCCGGGGCTGCAAGGACCCTGCCCGCGCGACAAAGTCTGTCAGCGCATGCTGACACGCCTGCTAGCACTGGCGCCTCGCGCACCTGCCCACGCTCCGCACGCACCCGCCTACGCGCTCCCGTGCACGTTCGCTCTCGCCCGCCCGCGTTGACGCGTTTCGGGTCCCGTGTCGGGTCGCGTCCGGGTCATGTTTTCAACCTGTTTACATACTCGGTTCGGGTTAGGGTTGACCAGTTTGAACCCAGATCAGTTTCGGGTTCGACCCGAACCCGACCCGTGACCCAAAATTGACACCCCTAGATGCATGGATAGTTTTATATGATAAACGCCTAAATTTTGTCGCAGCCCCTTAGTTTGTGATATTATCTTTAGCCGTTATCCAGGTGCAACATTAAAGCTTCATCCAAAACTTATATACTTTGAATAAAATTTTATTTAGTGGTCATCTAGACTCAATTAATTTTTTTATTAAATCCAATCCTATTTATTTAAAACATTAAATATATTTTTACTATTGCAATTATTAATCACGGGATGATTATTCACCTCAACAATTTTGAAGCTTATTCTTCCTTTTCTTATAAAAAATAATTTATTTTTGTCATCTTCTTATCACCATTAATTTTAAATCAAGAAGTTAAATGATAAGCTTAAATAATGTGTTATTTTATGTATTATATTTTTAATGAAAATATATTATTTTAGTTGTTTTGTGTAGAAAAAATAATATATATATATATATATATATATATATATATATATATATATATATATATATATATATATATATATATATATATATATATATATATATATATATATATATATATATAAGTTTCATATAATGTCATGGCAATAATTGGAACAAATAATGTCGCAGCACCATCAATAACATCGTTGGAGCACAAGAATATTAGCATTGTTGCGGTCTGAAAGATTTGTAGCGGTAGAGTGAGTAAACTTTTGTCTTAGCGATGCACGAATATCCAACACGCAAACAGAAAGAGAGAAGTAGAACACCAAATCTTTTTTACGTGGAAAGCCCAAAGAGGGAAAAACCACGGGGCCTTGCCCAGGTGAAAATTTTCCACTAAACTTGAGTGAATTACAAGGGTTGACCCGTCCCTCGATTTAGAGGCGGTCGAATTACAGTGATTTGGAGAGACAGTCAAAAGGTCTGGAGAAGGTCGTACGGATGTCCAGCAGGTGGCGGCCGGGCAGTAGTCCGACGAAGGTCGGGTTGAAGTCTGGCAGGCGGCGACTGGGCGATGGTGTGGCGACGGGCGGCAGCCGAGCGGTAGTCCGACGAAGGTCGGTCTGAAGTCCGGTTGCAGGCAGCGGCAGGGCGGTGGTCTGACGGAAGGCACGACCGGGCGGCGGTCCGGTGGCAGGCGGCGGCAAGCGGCGGCCGGGCGGTGGTCCGGCGGCCGGGCGGCGGTCCCGCAGCAGGCGGCGGCCGGGCGGCGGTCCGGCGGCAGGCGGCGGCCGGGCGGCGGCCCGGCGGTGGTCCGGGCAGGCGGCGGCCCGACGGTGGTCCGGCGGCGGCCCGACGGTGGTCCGGCGGCGGCCCGACGGTGGTCCGGCGGCGGCCCGGCGGTGGTCCGGCGGCAGGCGGCGGACAGGCGGTGGTCTGGCGGCAGGCGGCGGACAGGCGGTGGTCCGACGGCAGGCGGCGGCCGGGCTGTGGTCCGGCGGCAGGCGGCGGACGGGCGGTGGTCCGGCAGCAGGCGGCAGGCGGTGGTCCGGCGGCAGGTGGCGGATGGGCGGTGGTCCGGCTGCAGGCAGCGGCCGGGCGGTGGTCCGGCGGCAGGCGGCGGCCGGGCGGTGGTCCGACGACAGGCGGCGGTGGTGCTAGAGCTCTTGAAGCTTCAGAGCTCTCTTCAATCTCAAGCAAAAAGGGTCCCCCTCATGTAGATAGTGGGGGTCTATTTATAGATTTTTATGAGTGGCGCACCTCGTAAATCTAGAGAAGATCCGGGGCAGGTTCAGAGTGCTCCATCGGATGGCTCGTATTGATTCCCCCTTTCATAGAGAGTTTTTTTAACTGTTTAAGTGCCTTAACAGTGTCAGAATTCAGAGATCTTGGGCTCGTTGGATTCGTCTCGCCGAGACGCTCGAATTGACTATAAGCACGACATATTTGGATATCATTTCATTATCCAAATAATGCTTTAACCCTTCCAAATGTGGTCCGGGCCACCGATTTGGACCCATTTGGGCTTGGGTTGGACCAATTTTGGTGCTGTTTGGTTCGTCCCGTTGAGATGTTCAATTTGACTATAAGTTTGCTGAAATTGGAATTCAGATGATCCCAAATTTAATTTTTAAAATTTCTAACTTGAATATGCCTCGAGATTCGTGCTTGATCAAGGCAATTTTTGTGGACGTATCAGTTGCCCCCCCTATTTTTGGACGTTGAATCTTATAGTCCAAAAATATATTCGTAACTCTAGCATTCTGCAAAATCAGAGCATTAATCGGAGCAAAAATGTTGAAAAAGTTCACCCCAAAAATCTTTTTAAATTGCTCAAAACTTATATTAGAGACTCACTTGAGCCTTAAAAGTATTAAACTTGTGTCCGAAATATTAAAAAATAATTTCGTAGACTATAAAAATGTTTCAATCGGACTTCCCGAGACAAATATATATATATATATATATATATATATATATATATATATATATATATATATATATATATATATATATATAATAGTTATATTAAGTTATAAACTATTACTTCTTAAGGAAGTCACTACATATATAAAGTATTTAATACAGAAGACGGCTACAGTAATTGAGGCGAGATTTTCTTTTTATAATAAATTTGATTAATTAAATCTTTTAATAGTATAATACTATTTTTGGCTCAAATAAATTCCGAAAATTCTGAAAAAAAACCCTTTAAAAAATCGAGGATCTTTTCTTGAATGGAAACTATTATTTTTCTGCATATTTATTTTATTTTTAAAAGAATTGTTCTTTATTTATTCCCTATTCCACCTTTTCAACAATAGAAAATTATTTAATTTTTGGGCATAAAGAAAATTCCGAAAATTAATTAAAAATTCAGAAATTTGGCCCTCAAACCTCCTTTGAAAAACTATAAATACCCCCACAAGGGGCTAGGGAGAAGGCACCACCTCTCTTTAGTCGGTTCCAAAATTTCTCTTACGAAGTTAAGAGAAGTCAGACTAGCAAAAATAAAAATTTTTGGGCGGCGGCGATCAAGGCCCGGTACTCTTACGCAGGCTCCAGTTCACTCCCATTGGGGGAAAAACTGTCCGGCAAGAGTCTAAATACTGGAGGAGGCGATCAAGGCCCGGTACTCTTACGCAGGCTCCAGTTCACTCCCACTGGGGGAAAAACTGTCCGGCAAGAGTCTAAATACCGGAGGAGGCGATCAAGGCCTAGTACTCTTACGTAGGCTCCAGTTCACTCCCATTGGGGGAAAAACTGTCCGGTAAGAGTCTAAATACTGGAGGAGGCAATCAAGGCCCGGTACTCTTACGCAGGCTCCAGTTCACTCCCACTGGGGGAAAAACTGTCCGGCAAGAGTCTAAATACAGGAGGAGGCGATCAAGGCCCGGTACTCTTACGCAGGCTCCAGTTCACTCCCACTGGGGGAAAAACTGTCCGGCAAGAGTCTAAATACCGGAGGAGGCAATCAAGATCTAGTTGGTGCAGTTTTCCCTATTGGGAGGTGAATGTCGTCCGCCAGAGCTGAGGGTGCCTTGAACGGTACACAAAAAGGTGGCCATGGCGCATCTGATAAGAGGCAAGCTTCAAAGAGCCAAGAGGGTCTTCCAGGTATATTCTTTCTCCCTTCTTCTCATTTTTTCATCCTCTTCGTACTAATTCTTAAGCATTATTTATTCATTTATGTATGCTCCTCCAGGCCGCAGGTCGTTCGATGTGTTAGATGTTATTCCTTCTGCCCATAAAGTGATTGAGCTGGCACGAGCTCCTTGAGCTACAGAGGTCGATGAGGGTAGGAGATCGACGTTGATTGATGATGTCTCATCATCAATTACTTCGGATGGCTTGATTATTCTTCGTAAAAAATTTCATCTGCCTAATGACTTAGTGATGGCTACTCCTAAAGAGTCAGATCGAGCACGATATCCTCCAAGTGGGTTTATCACCATGTATGAGATGACGTTGCGTGCTGGTTTGAGGTTCCCTCTAGCCCCTGAGTTGCTCAAGATTTTTGGGGCATGTGGTGTCCCCTTGGCCCAATTCTTATGCAGGACAGTTACAATCATTGTGAGCTTGGCAGTATTTTATAGGGAGCGCAGTGCTAGATTGTCCATTGACCACTTATCCAAGATGTACAGACTCACAAGTGATCCCCAGGGGCGCATTTTATGTAGAGGTAAAAAGTGGCTAGATTTTTCAACTCGGGATCCTTCTAAGAATTAGTCCAGCTCATTTTTTTTTATAAAGAATGATTGGGGCCTTTCTGAAAAATGGGGGAAGTTAAAAGAGCTACCAGAATTCCCGCACCTAAGAGAGGAGGAGATACTGAAAACTCTTAACTTTTCTGACACGAAGAGTCTTCAGGAGTAGTTACGTCACATTAGTCATTATGTGATGGAGGAAAAACTTTTCAAAGTTGGTCTTTCTTTTCAAGCTGGAAGATCTCATGCCATTCCATTGAAGAAGTCAAAGAGAGTTGGTGAAATAACTTCCAAAGGACAAGGAGAGAATGAATCATCTTTTGTAAAGAAGAGAAGGGTGATTGAAGCAGTGGACCTGCCAGGCAACGGTGAAGTATGCAGTGAGGTCATTCGCCCTTCGACGATTGATGTTTCTGCCCATGATTCAGATAGGGAGGTTCGACCCCTTAAAATACCAATCCCTGAAGGGGTATTAAAACATGTGTGTTTTGGACGACGGCGTACAAAAGAAATGGTTAGTTATCTTGACATTCTTCTCATGTGCCTCCTTTCCCTTCTCCCCCCCCCCCCCCCCCTTTTTTTTTAATCATGTGTCCACTACAGATGATACAAAAGATGGATGTGGAGTCTCAATTTGATACAGTGCTGGATGACTGGAATGCTGAGTTTGTGAAGATTAAATATCTGCAGGGGGAGTATAAACGACAGCTAGATATAAATATGAAGGAGATGTCGGCGTTGGAAAACCAACTGGCAGAATGTCGTACTGAGTTGGCGATGATATCCACCACACTTTCCCTTCAAAATCAAGAGATTGATCGCTCCCGTACTGAGTTGATCGAGGCTCGTATAGAGACTAATCAAAAGAATGATGTTATAAAGGCTCTTACAGAAGAGAAGAGCACCCTTGAGGTAGCGAATAAAGAGTTACAAAATCATCTTTTGGAGAAAGAAGAAGCCATGCTAGATGTTGATGCCCGTATAGAGGCCATATCACTGGAGGCTGTTAAAAAGTTCAAAAGGTCTTCAGCTTATCATCGAGAGATTCAAAATCGCGTCCAAGAAACTTATAATAAGCTATTTGATGCTGAAGCAAGGGATATGGAGCGTCAGTGCCTTGAGGAAGGCTTTATTCGTGGCTTTTTAAAAGGTACTCGATTGGTGCAACGCAAGGCAGGGATTACGATCGAAGGGTTGTCTCCAAGCCAGGTCTCCGATGACCCCTATCCAGGCTTAGATGATGATGATGTTGAAAGCGAGCTGAGAAAGGTCCTCTCCAGTGATGATGAAGATGTTGAAATCATATAGTGTGTGTGTTTTCTTTTATATGATTATCTCTTTATATTTATGAAATATCTATATTTTGATATTTAAATAAGTTATATATTTTTGAAGCGTAATAATATATCATTCAGAATTTTATTATTTATATTTCTTATAAAGCTTCTTGTATATGTAGCCCTGTATCTTTGAAGGCTAAAGAGAGCTTATCAAATACTTCAACCTTTCCTTAGTTATATGTTGGGAGGCCACTTGATGAAGTTAGCCAATTAGGAAGAGGTTCAGAGATATCCACCTAGGATATTTGACCTATCCGAGGTTGTTTGTCAAAGCATTTCTTGATGACGTTAACCTGTATGCAAGAGGTCGGATCAAATCCTCCTATGATTGATCATCCAATGATTGAGATACAACGAATGTTATGTATTTCTCGAATCAATGGTGAGGTTTGTAATAACCTTGCTTAAAAAAAAAGAGACATTAATGATAATGGCCAAATAAAAAATTTAACATCTTAAAAAAGAAGATACAACGTAGCTTAAAAGACATAACAGCTACATAATACTTAACATATAAACTATATGGTAGATAGCTTCAGTAATGGCTACTGATAATATTTTCGAAGATTCTCAGTGTTCCAGGTTCGAGGTAGCGTCTTCCCGTCAACATCCTTCAGCTTGAAAGTTTCAGGCTTGATCATAGCTGCTACTATAAAAGGGCCTTCCCAAAGGGGGGAGAGTTTGTTATGTTGGGGTCCTTTGCCAGCTGCCTCAAGGCTGCGTAGAACCAAGTCTCCAATAGAAATGCATCGAGGTTTAATCTTGCGGTTATAGTGGCGAGCCACTCTCTGGTGGTAAGCAGCAATTTTGAGTAACTTCTGGGAGAAAATCAAGGTTATTCTGAAGTTTCTCATCATTATTATCAAAGTCAAAAGTTTGCACTCTAGGGCTTGGAACTCCGATATCGACGGGGATGACGGCTTCGGTGCCAAAGCAGAGATTGTATGGTGTTTCTCCAGTAGGAGTCCTGGTGGTGGTAAGATAGGCCCAGAGGACATTGGGTAGTTCATCAGCCCATTGCCCCCCAGCCTTCCCAAGGCGCGTCTTCAGTCCTTTCAGTATAGTTCAATTTGTAACCTCAGTCTGCCCATTTGTTTGAGGATGGGCCACAGTTGTGTGTACCAATTGAATATGAAGATCCTTACAGAATGTTGTGAAAGTTTTTCCAGTAAACTGAGTTCCATTATCAGTAATGATCTTTGCCGGAATGCCAAAATGATAAATTATATTTTTTCAAACAAATTGTTTGGCATTCGCTTCGGTGATTTTTGCTAGGGGTTCAACCTCTACCCATTTAGTGAAATAGTCCACGACCAAGATAATAAATTTTCGTTGTCCGATATCCACAGGAAAGGGCCCCATTATATCAATTCCCCATTGGGCGAATGGCCACGGGCTTTGAAGCGAATAGATCTCTACGGCAGGTGAATGAGAAAGGTTGGCATGCAGCTGGCAATTGTTGCATTTTTGTTATGGTGGGCCAATAGAATCCCTGCCTCATAATCTTAAGAGCAAGCGCTTTTCCTCCTAAGTGCTCTCCGCATATACCTGAATGAACTTCCCGCAGTGTATAATCAGCCTCTGATGGTGTGAGAGACTTAAGATATGGCCCAGTAAAAGCTCGCTTATATAATTCCCCATTGATAATAGTGAAGTTAGCTGCTTGCCTTCGGAGTCACATTGCCATCTTCACGTCTTCAGGTAGCACACCATTTTGCAAGAATGATATGATAGGATCCATCCAAGAGGGTTCTCTTGACTCATCAATGGATTGTATAATCCAGTGACCTTCAATGCTCGGGAAGTGTATTTCCTCGATATACCTTCTTTTAAAAAGGTCCCCTGTCGTTGATGTAGTGAGTTTTGAGAGAGCTTCAGCACGTGCATTCTTCTCTCGGAGTATATGGACAATTTGATACTCTTTTACATGGGTAAGAAGTGACTTCACTAAGCAACAATATTGTGTCAAATATGGATTATGGGCATCAAATTCTCCTTCTACTTGAGAGGCAACGAGTTGTGAATCAGTATGAATCATCAAATTCTGAACCTCATAGTCTATGGCCAATCGTATTCCTGCAATAAGAGCTTCGTACTCCGCAACATTATTTGTAGCAGAAAACTTCAGTCGAAGCCCATATTCGAAAGTGATTTGTTGCGGAGAGATTAATAAGATTCATGCTCCAGCACCAGAGTTCCCAGAGGCTCCATCTACATAAAGTGTCCAGCGAGGTGAAAGAGGAGGAATGGCTAGTGGTTCGTCAGAGGCAGGGTTGGTACATTCAACCACAAAGTCTGCAAGTACTTGGGACTTGATGTCGGGTCTAGGAAGAAAATGAATATCGAACTCTCCAAGTTCCACTGACCACTTGATTAATCTTCCAGATGCCTCAGGCTTTTAAAGAATATTTTTTAATGGGAGATTAGTATAGACTAGGGGTGCAAACGAGTCAAGCCGACTCGTGAGCTGACTCGAGCTCGACTCGTTAACGAGCTCGCGAGTCGAGCTTATCGAGTATCGAGCTCGAGCTCGAGCAGAAATTCGAGCTCGATGTATTATCGAGCTCGAGTTCGAGTCAGGTTCTATTCGGCTCGAGTGCTCGTCGAGCCTACTCGTTTAAGAGTCGATTTGAAAATTGCGAACATGGAAAGCTGAGCGGGCGGTTTGAGAATGAAGTATGAGCGGGATTTTCAGACCGGGCGAAAAATTAAACCGGACCTCCGTCGTTCGTATAGGTTAAGTAAATACCTAATGAAAGCCGGTCTACTGCTTGGTTCGTATTTCGTAAATCGTAAGACGTTGCGGCTGCGGCATGAGGCATCCTTCCCGTTCATGAGTTAGGGCATCGTTTTCTTGGCTTCGTAACCTTCGTTCCTCCGGTGCTCGAGCTACCAGCTACTCCGATTAGGTCCGTAAGTTTTTTAGGAGTCCTATCAATTACTTATTTGTTCTTCAATCTTCTTCTTTTTTTTCCTGAAGTTTTCCTTGTGCTCTTTTTTTTTCCTGAAGTTCTGCTTCCTCCTCCGGTACTGTGAGAGTGTGAGTCGGCTGTGAGCATCATCTAGGGAGTTGCTCAAGTCACCATCTCATCTCGTTGTTGCAGAACAAGGCCCACGTGGTGTTCTTTCCTAATCTTTTAAAGGTGAGATTCTTATTAAGGTTCTGTTTGTTCTATTCCTGCCGTATTTTAGTTTTTTATTTTCTTGCTTTTTTTGTGTTTAAGAAGTGTGTGCTGGAGTTTTCATAAGAAGATGATGCAATTTCAGTTATGACTTATGATATATGTTTCAGATTTTTATTCTCTCATGAATATATTTTTAAGATTCTCTAATATGCTCAGAATAGGAGTTTCAAGACTTCTTTTCAGATATGCCTTTTAATGTATTTGATTCTTCCATTTTTTATTAAAAAAGGACTTGAAGGATCTTTTATTCAATGTTAAGGGATTGTTTGGTTCAGTATTGTCAAAATATCAATGTTTTCTTTTAACCTAATTGTCAAATCAGATATATTAAAGCTGGTAGACATTGGACTTTGTTTGTTGTATGTTTCCAATAACAACATCTTTTTATTTGTATATTCTAATTGTTTTAGCTTGGACAGTTAATTTTATTTTATTTCCTAAATGTTTGTCTTCTAGATGTCACCTGAACCAATTGTTGAAGATAATATTAGTGATGAGATAATTTTGGAGACTATAGATGAAGTACCATCTGACAATGTTCAAGCAAATATTGGGTTGAATGAAAATGATACAGTGGAAGAAAATAAGGTTGTAGGCATATGTGAGCAGGAAGAAGAAGTAAATCATGTTGCAATAAAAAAACGAAAGAAGACATCATCTGTTTGGGACGAGTTTAAGGAAGTAAAACTTGCTAATGGTCAGAAGAAAGGAGAATGCATTCATTGTAAGTGGGCCCTTGCCATAGGAAGTACTGGGTCGACAACACAATTTAGACGTCATCTAGATCGTTGTGCGGCTAGAATTCGTTTCATAAAAAACCAAAAGGTATTTCATTTTCAACCTAAGGAAATAGATTCTACAGCTAATAACTCACAAGAGAGTGGTAGTTTGACAACATTTTCTTATGATAATTGCAAAGTTAGAGAGAGTATTGCACACTATATTTTGATCAATGAAAAGCCATTTTCAGTTGTGGAAGAGTTTGGTTTCAATCTTGTTTTGAAGACTATGTCACCCTATTTTTTGAAATACTCAAGAACAACAGCTCGTAGTGATGTTTTATTAGTTTATGAGAAGGAGAAAAAAAAGCTTCAGAATGCATTGAAAAATATAAATAGACTCAGTTTTACAACAGACATTTGGAAGTCAAAGAACCAAAGAATATCTTATATGGTTGTCACAGGCCATTATGTGGATTCAAATTGGAAATTGCAGAAACGTGTATTAAGTTTTCTACACTTGTCTCCTCCTCACACAGCTACCGAAATAGTTGACACTTTCTACAAATCACTCAATGAATGGGATTTGGAGAATAAAGTATTCACATTATCAGTTGATAATGCATCTAATAATGATCGTGCTATCAAACTCCTTAAAGATAACTTTCGTGTAAGGAAGAAGTTATTTTTTGGTGGGAAGATATTTCATGTTCGTTGTTGTGCCCACATTTTGAATTTAATGGTTAAAGATGGTATTAAATGTATTGAGTTTGTAGTGGAGAAAATTCGAGATACAGTTAGTTTTTTAAATGCTTCTGAAGGCAGGTTACTTCGATTTGCTGATGTTGTTCATCAATTATATTTACTTACTAGAAAATTGATAATGGATTGTCCAACACGGTGGAACTCAACCTATAATATGCTTACTGTGGCACTTCAGCTAAGGGAAGCATTCACTTCATATGGTGAGAGGGAAGTTACTTATCACAATTGTCCAACAGAAGATGAATGGAAAAATATAGAGAAGGTTTGTGATGTGCTTGGTTTCTTCAATGAAGCTACTAATATAATTTCTGGCACTGAGTATCCAACTTCAAATCTATTTTTATCCCAAATTTGTACCATCAAAAAAGTCATAGATGATAGGTCTGTTTCTTCTGATAAATTTATAAGGAATATGACAATGAAAATGAAAGAAAAATTTGATAAATATTGGGGAGAATGTAATCTGCTCATGGCATTTGGTGCTATTATGGATCCTAGAATGAAATTTCTAGTGATAGAGTTTGCATATCCAAAGATCTATGGTGACCAAAGTAGTCAAAATATCTCCTATGTTCGTACATTGTTATATGAACTATTTGAAGAGTATACAATAAACTTTGAAGAGGAAGCAAAAGGAGCTTGTGATACATTTTGAATAAGAAAGAAGGATTCAAAAGGTGAAAGTAGTTCTTCAAGAACTTCTCATGATGATGTATCAAATAAATATAGTGGATGGCATGATTTCACTGCATATGTATCCGAAAAAACAAGTAAGAAACCTGCTAAATCAGATTTGGATAATTATCTTGAAGATGGTTTAGAGATTTGTCCACCCGGTAAGACATTTGATGTTATTGGGTGGTGGAAAAGCAACCAGGCCAAGTATCGTATATTATCAAGATTGGCAGTAGAGATATTAGCTATTCCAATTAGCACAGTTGCTTCTGAATCTATGTTCTCAGCAGGTGAGCGAGTGGTTGATACATATCGTTCCAAATTGGGCATTGAAACGGTTCAGGCATTGATATGTGGGTCGAATTGGGTTCGTGCTCACTACGATTTGAAGGGAAGAATAAAGGTATTTATTTTTGTAATGCATATGTAATTCGTTGAATGTTTATTTTATAATTGATATACCTTGCAATTGCTTATAGGAAGTGGAGGATGATGATGAAATTGAGATACCTATACCTTGTGCTTGAAGATTATTATCATGGTAAATTTTTGGTTAATGATAAATCTCATGTACTGACATCTTAATTTATTTAATGATAAGTCTCATGTAAATTGCTACAGGTGATTGTATTCTCTCTACCATATGGTGTTTGATCAACTGAAGGCTACTATCAATACACGAGACTTTATTTTGTTTGCAGCTTTATTTCTACATATGTTGTAAAAGTTATTATAGCAGCTACATCAATTTGCAGCTTTAAGAAAATTTTTATTTTTATGTTTTATGAAACTGGTTCTATTCCTTGCAGTACTTCTATTTGGAACATGGCAAGCTATTGGAATGGCTGCCTGATTGCTTAAATTTATTCCTTGCAGTATTTCTGTTTGGAAAGTGCCATGCTATTGTATTCCTTGTAGTATTCCTTGCAGTATCAGGTGGCCAGTTTCAGCTTCTGCAAATTGTCTCCATATGATTTTGTTTTATTAAGTAATTACCATACAATATTTACATTATATTGACAAGAAATAGATGGTGCTGATGTGAGAAAAATACAAGTCATGATGGTGATGTTAAAAATTCCAATTAACTTCTTAACTGTTTCACATTTACCGTGAGATTGCAAAGTCATTCACTATCATGAGATTGCAAAGTCATGCTATTAGAATGGCTGCCAATGATTTGTTTTATTGTTGGAATATATGGAGAGTAAATTAAGTCATTCTCTAGTAAAATTTTAATGAAATTTTATCGATCTCCAATTCTAGTAATGTTGGAATATATTGCTGTATGTTTTCATGTGTTTTTCTATATATCTTCTAAAATATTTTTTGTAGAGATAACAATATTTTTTTAAGAAACTTATAATACGCTTTTTTAATGGGTAAAGGTAAAAATATTATTAAAAATATCATTTTTAATGTAAAAAAATCATTAAGATTTTTTAATTCGAGCTTGTAATCGAGCTTTTGCTCGAGTCGAGCTCGAGCTGACTAATCGAGCTCGAGCTAACGAGCTTAATACGAGCTCGGGTTTCGGACACACGAGTCGAGCTCGAGCTCGAGCTCGAGTTCGAGCCGCCTGCGCATTAATCGAGCTAGGCTCGAACAGTCTTCAGCTCGAGCTCGACTCGACTCGTTTGCACCCCTAGTATAGACTCCAATGATATGAGCTTAAAAGTAAGGGCGTAGTTTTCTAGCTGAGAAGACTAACGCTAAAGCTGTCTTATCTGCTAACGGGTAACGCATTTCTGTTTCAAAAAGGACCTTGCTAACATAATATATAGGACGTTGAACACCATTCTCCTATCGTATAAAGACCGAGCTTATGGCATGCGAAGAGACAGCCATATATACGTACAACATGTAATGCCCCGGAGATCCGTGTAGCGAAAAGGATTCGTCTGACATTCTGATCGAACTCCATTCCAGTTGCCTTGCTCGGACCTGAAATTGTTTTAACCACATATAATGAGCTTACAAAGCCCAGCAGGTCACCAAAGCCTACAACTGAAATCAAAGCACGGCGATGCTATCAATATGCATGTCAATCTATCAATCCGTATCAGTCAATGGTCAATGAGTCTATGCAGCGGAAATCAATAGTCAATAAAACCAGTCAATGCAGCGGCAGGCAATACGATAAATCAATTCAATCAATCAACGTCGTCAATCAAATCGATGTTATCAAATCAAAACGATCTATTCAATTGAAATCAATCGAGAAAGGCGATACGAAGCAATGAATCTATAAAACAGTCCATACGGTGAAGAACAGTAGCAACAGTGAATCTATAAGCAGTAGTCGATGTCCATGCTATCAATGCAGTATCTATATTCATCCATTTCTATATCAATGCTCAATGTCAATGCACAGAAATCGATCAGTGAAATCAATAAATCAATACAAATCAGGAAATCTAATGCGATGCAATATCATGTACATGCAATTTCATACACTGGTCTTACTCGACAAGCCCAAACACTAGTTATGATGCTGTTGTAGTTATCAATCGTTCAATATCAATAGTGCTGTTGTAGTGGTCAATCTATATCAATAGTGCTGTTGTAGTTCGTTCGATATCAATAGTGCTGTTGTAGTTCGTTCAATATCAATAGTGCTGTTGTAGTTCGTTCAATATCAATAGTGCTGTTGTAGTTCGTTCAATATCAATAGTGCTGTTGTAGTTCGTTCAATACACGTTGGTTTCTATAACCAACGTTCAACTAGGTTTCCACTTGTCTTTCAGCAATCAATCAATCAATGCAATAATCGATGCAATAAGCAATATTAAAGAAATCGAGAACGATCACATCAATAGTCAAAGGCAGATCAATTCAATCTATCAATTCCGGGAAAATCAGAAATCATACGAAAATCGGGCAGAGTAACGGTAGTCTATCGAAATTACACAAAAAGCCTGCAAAAAGACAAATTCTGAATTTCACCAAATTACAACAGAATAACCACGGCATCAATGCAAGACTATCAATCTATAGAATCCAAATCAAATCAAGTCCTGATAATTTCCTATTCAATTAAAATCGCGTAGAATCAATTCCGACCGGTAAAATCTTCGTAGAATACAGTCAAATCGTGTACAATAATCATATCTATAACATACTAAAAGTTGTGCGGTGAAAGTCTTGTCAAATCAAAACCATGTCGAAAAGTCGACTACGAAAACACAAAACAGATCACAACTCGGTCAAAACACAATATCCTCGAAAACAGAAGTAAGGTTCGGAGTCCTTACCACGAGATCTACACTTTCTCCAACAGCAGCGTCGGACGAAAAGCGCTCCGCGGCCTCCAAAACCAAGCTTTCCCTCATTTTCCCTTTCTCTTTCTCTCTCCTCAAAATATCTGATATTTAAAAATGAATTTCTCTCTCTTCAAAACGAGCTCATTTCCTTATATCATACACTGATCGGCCTGGCCGATCGTCTCGATCGTCCTGGACGATCAGACCAATTCTGGTCGTCCTGGCCGATACTCCAGGGCGATGATCAGGACGATTTTAGGAACAGTGCAGATCGTCCTGGACGATCTCAATATCGTCCTGGACGATTCTGTCCAGAATTTGCTCCAGAAATCAGCTGTTTTCAATGCATTGATCGGCCTGGACGATCTCAACATCGTCCTGGACGATCCTGGGAGGAAAATCCAAATCAGAGAGGAACAGTAAGGGAACGAGATATTACAATCTCCCCACCTTAGAAAAATGTCGTCCCGACATTTCCCTACAGGTACGAAGCAAAAACAACGCAAAACAAATCGATCAAAATCCAAATCAAAACTCGTCGAAAGCCAAACAAACACACAACGCAATCAATCACATGTCAATCACTATGTATGCAGAATGAATTCATTCTATCAAACTATCAATCAAATCCTTTCACTACACTCGCTCTGATACCAATTGTAATGCCCCGGAGATCCGTGTAGCGAAAAGGATTCGTCTGACATTCTGATCGAACTCCATTCCAGTTGCCTTGCTCGGACCTGAAATTGTTTTAACCACATATAATGAGCTTACAAAGCCCAGCAGGTCACCAAAGCCTACAACTGAAATCAAAGCACGGCGATGCTATCAATATGCATGTCAATCTATCAATCCGTATCAGTCAATGGTCAATGAGTCTATGCAGTGGAAATCAATAGTCAATAAAACCAGTCAATGCAGCGGCAGGCAATACGATAAATCAATTCAATCAATCAACGTCGTCAATCAAATCGATGTTATCAAATCAAAACGATCTATTCAATTGAAATCAATCGAGAAAGGCGATACGAAGCAATGAATCTATAAAACAGTCCATACGGTGAAGAACAGTAGCAACAGTGAATCTATAAGCAGTAGTCGATGTCCATGCTATCAATGCAGTATCTATATTCATCCATTTCTATATCAATGCTCAATGTCAATGCACAGAAATCGATCAGTGAAATCAATAAATCAATACAAATCAGGAAATCTAATGCGATGCAATATCATGTACATGCAATTTCATACACTGGTCTTACTCGACAAGCCCAAACACTAGTTATGATGCTGTTGTAGTTATCAATCGTTCAATATCAATAGTGCTGTTGTAGTGGTCAATCTATATCAATAGTGCTGTTGTAGTTCGTTCGATATCAATAGTGCTGTTGTAGTTCGTTCAATATCAATAGTGCTGTTGTAGTTCGTTCAATATCAATAGTGCTGTTGTAGTTCGTTCAATATCAATAGTGCTGTTGTAGTTCGTTCAATACACGTTGGTTTCTATAACCAACGTTCAACTAGGTTTCCACTTGTCTTTCAGCAATCAATCAATCAATGCAATAATCGATGCAATAAGCAATATTAAAGAAATCGAGAACGATCACATCAATAGTCAAAGGCAGATCAATTCAATCTATCAATTCCGGGAAAATCAGAAATCATACGAAAATCGGGCAGAGTAACGGTAGTCTATCGAAATTACACAAAAAGCCTGCAAAAAGACAAATTCTGAATTTCACCAAATTACAACAGAATAACCACGGCATCAATGCAAGACTATCAATCTATAGAATCCAAATCAAATCAAGTCCTGATAATTTCCTATTCAATTAAAATCGCGTAGAATCAATTCCGACCGGTAAAATCTTCGTAGAATACAGTCAAATCGTGTACAATAATCATATCTATAACATACTAAAAGTTGTGCGGTGAAAGTCTTGTCAAATCAAAACCATGTCGAAAAGTCGACTACGAAAACACAAAACAGATCACAACTCGGTCAAAACACAATATCCTCGAAAACAGAAGTAAGGTTCGGAGTCCTTACCACGAGATCTACACTTTCTCCAACAGCAGCGTCGGACGAAAAGCGCTCCGCGGCCTCCAAAACCAAGCTTTCCCTCATTTTCCCTTTCTCTTTCTCTCTCCTCAAAATATCTGATATTTAAAAATGAATTTCTCTCTCTTCAAAACGAGCTCATTTCCTTATATCATACACTGATCGGCCTGGCCGATCGTCTCGATCGTCCTGGACGATCAGACCAATTCTGGTCGTCCTGGCCGATACTCCAGGGCGATGATCAGGACGATTTTAGGAACAGTGCAGATCGTCCTGGACGATCTCAATATCGTCCTGGACGATTCTGTCCAGAATTTGCTCCAGAAATCAGCTGTTTTCAATGCATTGATCGGCCTGGACGATCTCAACATCGTCCTGGACGATCCTGGGAGGAAAATCCAAATCAGAGAGGAACAGTAAGGGAACGAGATATTACAATCTCCCCACCTTAGAAAAATGTCGTCCCGACATTTCCCTACAGGTACGAAGCAAAAACAACGCAAAACAAATCGATCAAAATCCAAATCAAAACTCGTCGAAAGCCAAACAAACACACAACGCAATCAATCACATGTCAATCACTATGTATGCAGAATGAATTCATTCTATCAAACTATCAATCAAATCCTTTCACTACACTCGCTCTGATACCAATTGTAATGCCCCGGAGATCCGTGTAGCGAAAAGGATTCGTCTGACATTCTGATCGAACTCCATTCCAGTTGCCTTGCTCGGACCTGAAATTGTTTTAACCACATATAATGAGCTTACAAAGCCCAGCAGGTCACCAAAGCCTACAACTGAAATCAAAGCACGGCGATGCTATCAATATGCATGTCAATCTATCAATCCGTATCAGTCAATGGTCAATGAGTCTATGCAGCGGAAATCAATAGTCAATAAAACCAGTCAATGCAGCGGCAGGCAATACGATAAATCAATTCAATCAATCAACGTCGTCAATCAAATCGATGTTATCAAATCAAAACGATCTATTCAATTGAAATCAATCGAGAAAGGCGATACGAAGCAATGAATCTATAAAACAGTCCATACGGTGAAGAACAGTAGCAACAGTGAATCTATAAGCAGTAGTCGATGTCCATGCTATCAATGCAGTATCTATATTCATCCATTTCTATATCAATGCTCAATGTCAATGCACAGAAATCGATCAGTGAAATCAATAAATCAATACAAATCAGGAAATCTAATGCGATGCAATATCATGTACATGCAATTTCATACACTGGTCTTACTCGACAAGCCCAAACACTAGTTATGATGCTGTTGTAGTTATCAATCGTTCAATATCAATAGTGCTGTTGTAGTGGTCAATCTATATCAATAGTGCTGTTGTAGTTCGTTCGATATCAATAGTGCTGTTGTAGTTCGTTCAATATCAATAGTGCTGTTGTAGTTCGTTCAATATCAATAGTGCTGTTGTAGTTCGTTCAATATCAATAGTGCTGTTGTAGTTCGTTCAATACACGTTGGTTTCTATAACCAACGTTCAACTAGGTTTCCACTTGTCTTTCAGCAATCAATCAATCAATGCAATAATCGATGCAATAAGCAATATTAAAGAAATCGAGAACGATCACATCAATAGTCAAAGGCAGATCAATTCAATCTATCAATTCCGGGAAAATCAGAAATCATACGAAAATCGGGCAGAGTAACGGTAGTCTATCGAAATTACACAAAAAGCCTGCAAAAAGACAAATTCTGAATTTCACCAAATTACAACAGAATAACCACGGCATCAATGCAAGACTATCAATCTATAGAATCCAAATCAAATCAAGTCCTGATAATTTCCTATTCAATTAAAATCGCGTAGAATCAATTCCGACCGGTAAAATCTTCGTAGAATACAGTCAAATCGTGTACAATAATCATATCTATAACATACTAAAAGTTGTGCGGTGAAAGTCTTGTCAAATCAAAACCATGTCGAAAAGTCGACTACGAAAACACAAAACAGATCACAACTCGGTCAAAACACAATATCCTCGAAAACAGAAGTAAGGTTCGGAGTCCTTACCACGAGATCTACACTTTCTCCAACAGCAGCGTCGGACGAAAAGCGCTCCGCGGCCTCCAAAACCAAGCTTTCCCTCATTTTCCCTTTCTCTTTCTCTCTCCTCAAAATATCTGATATTTAAAAATGAATTTCTCTCTCTTCAAAACGAGCTCATTTCCTTATATCATACACTGATCGGCCTGGCCGATCGTCTCGATCGTCCTGGACGATCAGACCAATTCTGGTCGTCCTGGCCGATACTCCAGGGCGATGATCAGGACGATTTTAGGAACAGTGCAGATCGTCCTGGACGATCTCAATATCGTCCTGGACGATTCTGTCCAGAATTTGCTCCAGAAATCAGCTGTTTTCAATGCATTGATCGGCCTGGACGATCTCAACATCGTCCTGGACGATCCTGGGAGGAAAATCCAAATCAGAGAGGAACAGTAAGGGAACGAGATATTACAATCTCCCCACCTTAGAAAAATGTCGTCCCGACATTTCCCTACAGGTACGAAGCAAAAACAACGCAAAACAAATCGATCAAAATCCAAATCAAAACTCGTCGAAAGCCAAACAAACACACAACGCAATCAATCACATGTCAATCACTATGTATGCAGAATGAATTCATTCTATCAAACTATCAATCAAATCCTTTCACTACACTCGCTCTGATACCAATTGTAATGCCCCGGAGATCCGTGTAGCGAAAAGGATTCGTCTGACATTCTGATCGAACTCCATTCCAGTTGCCTTGCTCGGACCTGAAATTGTTTTAACCACATATAATGAGCTTACAAAGCCCAGCAGGTCACCAAAGCCTACAACTGAAATCAAAGCACGGCGATGCTATCAATATGCATGTCAATCTATCAATCCGTATCAGTCAATGGTCAATGAGTCTATGCAGCGGAAATCAATAGTCAATAAAACCAGTCAATGCAGCGGCAGGCAATACGATAAATCAATTCAATCAATCAACGTCGTCAATCAAATCGATGTTATCAAATCAAAACGATCTATTCAATTGAAATCAATCGAGAAAGGCGATACGAAGCAATGAATCTATAAAACAGTCCATACGGTGAAGAACAGTAGCAACAGTGAATCTATAAGCAGTAGTCGATGTCCATGCTATCAATGCAGTATCTATATTCATCCATTTCTATATCAATGCTCAATGTCAATGCACAGAAATCGATCAGTGAAATCAATAAATCAATACAAATCAGGAAATCTAATGCGATGCAATATCATGTACATGCAATTTCATACACTGGTCTTACTCGACAAGCACAAACACTAGTTATGATGCTGTTGTAGTTATCAATCGTTCAATATCAATAGTGCTGTTGTAGTGGTCAATCTATATCAATAGTGCTGTTGTAGTTCGTTCGATATCAATAGTGCTGTTGTAGTTCGTTCAATATCAATAGTGCTGTTGTAGTTCGTTCAATATCAATAGTGCTGTTGTAGTTCGTTCAATATCAATAGTGCTGTTGTAGTTCGTTCAATACACGTTGGTTTCTATAACCAACGTTCAACTAGGTTTCCACTTGTCTTTCAGCAATCAATCAATCAATGCAATAATCGATGCAATAAGCAATATTAAAGAAATCGAGAACGATCACATCAATAGTCAAAGGCAGATCAATTCAATCTATCAATTCCGGGAAAATCAGAAATCATACGAAAATCGGGCAGAGTAACGGTAGTCTATCGAAATTACACAAAAAGCCTGCAAAAAGACAAATTCTAAATTTCACCAAATTACAACAGAATAACCACGGCATCAATGCAAGACTATCAATCTATAGAATCCAAATCAAATCAAGTCCTGATAATTTCCTATTCAATTAAAATCGCGTAGAATCAATTCCGACCGGTAAAATCTTCGTAGAATACAGTCAAATCGTGTACAATAATCATATCTATAACATACTAAAAGTTGTGCGGTGAAAGTCTTGTCAAATCAAAACCATGTCGAAAAGTCGACTACGAAAACACAAAACAGATCACAACTCGGTCAAAACACAATATCCTCGAAAACAGAAGTAAGGTTCGGAGTCCTTACCACGAGATCTACACTTTCTCCAACAGCAGCGTCGGACGAAAAGCGCTCCGCGGCCTCCAAAACCAAGCTTTCCCTCATTTTCCCTTTCTCTTTCTCTCTCCTCAAAATATCTGATATTTAAAAATGAATTTCTCTCTCTTCAAAACGAGCTCATTTCCTTATATCATACACTGATCGGCCTGGCCGATCGTCTCGATCGTCCTGGACGATCAGACCAATTCTGGTCGTCCTGGCCGATACTCCAGGGCGATGATCAGGACGATTTTAGGAACAGTGCAGATCGTCCTGGACGATCTCAATATCGTCCTGGACGATTCTGTCCAGAATTTGCTCCAGAAATCAGCTGTTTTCAATGCATTGATCGGCCTGGACGATCTCAACATCGTCCTGGACGATCCTGGGAGGAAAATCCAAATCAGAGAGGAACAGTAAGGGAACGAGATATTACACAACATTTCTCCTGGTACTGGCTTTGAAAGTAATTGAGGTGAGGATAGATAAATTCGGAGTTGTTCGAAAGCCTCCTGACATTCATCTGTCCATTGGAACCCTGAGTTACGGGCTCCTCTTAGTATCTTAAAGAAAGGAATGTATTTATCGCCCGAGCGGGCCAAAAAGCGAGAAAGAGCTGCAATTCTTCCATTTAGATGTTGGACTTCTCTAATGCTCCTTGGGGGGACCATATCTCTCAGTGCCCTTATCTTTTCAGGATTTGCCTCGATCCCACGGTGTGTAACCATGAAACCCAAGAATTTTCCTGAGGCAACTCCGAATGCACACTTAGCAGGATTAAGACGCATGTTATAGGATCGAAGGAGAGAGAAGCATCGTTCTAAGTCAGAGATATGCTGTGATTTTTCGAGACTTTTTACTAGCATATCATCAACATATACCTCCATAGTTCGCCCTATTAGGTCTTTAAAAGCCTTATTTATAAGGCGCTGATACGTGGCTCCAGCATTCTTGAGTCCGAATGGCATGACCCGATAACAGTATAGTCCTTTATCTGTCTGAAAAGTTGTTGCTTCCTCATCTTCGGGATCCATCTTTATCTGGTTATAGCCAGAGTATGCGTCCATGAAGCTCAACATTTCATGTCCAGATGTGGCATCCACCAGCTGGTCAATACGAGGGAGTGGAAAACTATCATTTGGGCAGGCTTTATTGAGGTCCGTGTAGTCCACACACATTCTCCAAGCTCCGCTAGCTTTCTTAACCATGACGACATTTGCCAGCCATGTGGGATGGTGTACCTCATGTATAAATCCAGCCTCCAAAAGTTTATCAACTTCCTCTTCGATGGCTTGTTGACGATCTGGTGCAAAATTTTGCTTTTTCTGGATAACCGGCTTACATGCTGGATTTATTTTGAGGGAATACATAATTATCTCCGAGTCAACTCCTAGCATATATGCTGGACTCCATGCAAAAATGTCCTGATTTTTACGTAGAAAATCTATGTATTCTCTCTTCTCCTCCTCCGAGAGCATGGATCTGACCTGCACTATTTTGGATGGGTGCTCATCTGATATGGAGACACATGTAAGGTCTTCGATAGGGGAGGCTCTCTGAGGGACGTCCTCATTTCGAAGGTCAAAATTCTCAATACTTAGAGAGACCAATGGGCGTGGTTGTGCCTGTCTTAGGTAACACGATTGTGCTATTTGTTGATTTCCACGTACCATACCAATTTCATGTGGGGTTAAGAACTTCATCTTGAGATGTGGAATGCAGGGAATAGCTCTAAAAATTGATTGTAGTGGTCTCCCGAAGATAGCGTTGTAAGCTGATTCTGACTTCACAACAATGAATTGTATTGGATGGGTAGCCTGCTGAGGGAATTTCCCAAGTGTTACCGGGAGGCTAATCGTCCCTTCTACCCGTACAGGTCGGTTATCAAAGCCATATAAAGGCCCTGCAGCTGGCTGGAGCTTTTCCCTAACCAAGCCCATACTAAGAAAGGTAGAGTAGAACAGGACATCTACTGAGCTCCCATTATCAACTAAGATCCTTTTAACGTTGAAGCATGAATCGTCAATCCCTGCATTAATTACAAGCGGATCTTGATGGGGGGTATGAATGCCCTATATATCTGTGTCATCAAAGATAATACAGTGGTCAACACGATTCTTCTTTTGTGCTGGCTCCTCGTTCGCCGCAAGTAAGACTTGGTTGGATAATAATGGGCCTCCAGCGATGGTATCAATCTCTCCAACCACTTGGCGATTGTTCTGCAGCTATTTTTGTGTCGGTTGCCCCCCAGCAGGAGGAGTGTCCCTACGACCGAGCGGGTTTGCTACGAACCGACCAAGGTAGCCTTGTCGGATCAGTCTCTCGATTTCCTCTTTAAGTTGTTTGCATGCTTCAATTGCGTGTCCACGACTTCGGTGAAAGTGACAGTATTGCTCCTGATTTCCTGAGTTTGACTTTATGGGATTTGGCCACTTAACACTCTCTTCATCTCGAATAGCCATTAAGACATTTGCTCGAGATGTATTAAGAGGCGTATACTCTTTCTCTGCTCGAGGATCCCGTCGAGAGTGTGAAGGTTGAGGGGGCAGGTTTTTACCCCCCTGCTTCTTTCGTTGCGATGATGAGTCACCCATCCCCGGTGCATTTTTACGCTTTTCAGTGGTTTGCTCAAATTGCTTCTTATGAGCATTGATGGCTTCGTCAGCTGAGATTTGGGCCTCTACCCGCTGGATTAGGTCAGCATATGAATGTACCGTGTCTCGCATGAGTGCCGAGTAAAAAGGGCCAGGACGAAGTCCCCCAAGGAAAACTCCTCTTAATAACTCAGGATCTACCGCCGCAATTTATCTAGCCTTGACAGAGAACATTTGGAAATATTCTTTGAGTGACTCTCCTTCATTCTGACGGATCCCAGAGAGATGGGAAGAGTCTTTAATAATCCTTCGATTAGCGACAAATTGTTCGACAAATAATTTGGCTAACTTGACGAACGAAGGGATAGTTTTAGCCGGAAGTGAGTAGAACCACGTACGAGCTTGTCCTTTGAGGGTAGCCGGAAATACTTGGCAAAGAAGCGCATCTGAGGCTCGTTGAATATGCATAATAGTTCTATAGTGATCGATATGCTCGTAAGGGTCAGACGACCCATCGTAAGAGTCAATGCTCGTCAATTTGAAGCCTGCAGGAATGGGGTGTTGAAGGATGGCTTCAGTTAAGGGGGATGACTCCTGAAAGTCTCGATGGTGAAGTGGTTTTCTTCCACCTCTTAAAGGAAACTCTTCTTGGACCAATCGTCGCAATTCATCACGTAGGGCATTATGCGGGATTCCATCAACGTGAGGTTGAGCCAAATCCTCGGCGATGGCTGGAGGAACGCGGGTTGGTCGACCCATATGAGAAGGATGGGTAGAGCTAGCTGTGTCAATGAGGTCGAGGTCTGGCTGTGACAAAGGGTGACCCCTTGACTGAGGGGGAGGGATATCTGCTTGAACATATTCAGGTCGAACAACTCCAGCTAGTGGTGGATCTTGAGGGAAATGGATCTCCTCTTGTGGTGCTAGCGCTGGTTGGCGGGTGCCTCGAAGAAGTTGAAGGATCTCATTCTGAGACTCCTCCATTCTGCGAATGCGATCTTCCAGCGATGGCACTGTTGATCCTTCCCCAATAGGATTTCTTCCACCATGGAAGAGAGAAGCAGATACCTGGTGTCCTTGATTTAGGGAATGATTCCGAGATTGATGTGAGTTGGAGCGGGAGACTCCGTTGTTGCGGTTGCTACGCCTGTTGGCCATCAAGGAAGGAATTCACTCGTACTATAAGGGTGGGATTGGTTTCCCACAGACGGCATCAAACTGTTGCGGTCTGAAAGATTCGTGGCGGTAGAGTGAGTAAACTTTTGTCTTAGCGATGCACGAATATCCAACACGCAAACAGAAAGAGAGAAGTAGAACACCAAATCTTTTTTATGTGGAAAGCCCAAAGAGGGAAAAACCACGGGGCCTTGCTCAGGTGAAAAATTTCCACTAAACTTGAGTGAATTACAAGGGTTGACCCGTCCCTCGATTTAGAGGCGGTCGAATTACAGTGATTTGGAGAGACAGTCAAAAGGTCTGGAGAAGGTCGTACGGATGTCCGGCAGGTGGCGGCCGGGCGGTAGTCCGACGAAGGTCAGGCTGAAGTCTGGCAGGCGGCGACCGGGCGATGGTGTGGCGACGGGCGGCAGCCGAGCGGTAGTCCGACGAAGGTCGGTCAGAAGTCCGGTTGCAGGTAGCGGCAGGGCGGTGGTCCGACGGAAGGCACGACCGGGCTGCGGTCCGGCGGCAGGCGGCGGCAAGCGGCGGTCGATCGGTGGTCCGGCGGCCGGGCGGCGGTCCCGCGGCAGGCGGCAGCCGGGCGGCGGTTCGGCGGCAAGCGGCGGTCCGGCGGCAGGCGGTGGTCCGGCGGCAGGCGGCGGACGGGCGGTGGTCCGGCGGCAGGTGGCGGCCGGGCGGTGGTCCGACGACAGGCGGCGGTGGTGCTAGAGCTCTTGAAGCTTCAGAGCTCTCTTCAATCTCAAGCAAAAAGGGTCCCCCTCATGTAGAGAGTGGGGGTCTATTTATAGATTTTCATGAGTGGCGCACCCTGTAAATCTAGAGAAGATCCGGGGCAGGTTCAGAGTGCTCCATCGGATGGCTCGTATTGATTCCCCCTATCGTAGAGAGTTTTTTTAACTGTTTAAGTGCCTTAACAGTGTCAGAATTCAGAGATCTTGGGCTCGTTGGATTCATCTCGCCGAGACGCTCGATTTGAATTTAAGAACGCCATATTTGGATATCATTTCATTATCCAAATAATACTTTAACCCTTCCAAATGTGGTCCGGGCCACCGATTTGGACCCATTTGGGCTTGGGTTGGACCAATTTTGGTGTTGTTTGGTTCGTCCCTTTGAGATGTTCAATTTGACTATAAGTTTGCTGAAATTTGATTTCAGATGATCCCAAATTTAATTTTAAAAATTTCTAACTTGAATATGCCTTGAGATTCGTGCTTGATCAAGGCAATTTTTGTGGACGTATCAAGCATTATAGTGCCTAATTCTCTATCGATCGGCACCGTAGCGGTCAAATATCAACCCTTGGTAATATCCATCTCTTGTATTTTCTTTTTATCATGTTGTCAATGAAAATGAGTTTACGTCAATTATACTTCATATCTAACTAAATTCTCTTGTTTTGGATTGATAATATGAGTATCATATGTAGTATTAAAAAATTATCTTATTCTTTAAATGATTAAAAAGATATTTTCAATATTAACATATATTCATTTAATGCACATTGTAGCCATAAGTGTAGTTAAAATTAGATATAATGTAGGGCCTTGTCGGAGGGAAGCAAGCATAATCAGGAATATTGAATTAGTATGTATCATGCTTAGGCATAAGGTATGAAATGTACTAAATTCTTAATGAGATGATATAACCATAGGAAGTCGATAGACATCCTTTGTTCCTACAAGCTCGACAGAGATCTAAGGATGCATTTAGTCTGAATAACATCACAATTAAAAGAGATTCATTAGGAAAAATATATTATTTACATTCATCAATCTAAAATATTATATCCATATAGTGTATTTATTATATTTATTTAATTTTATTTAAGTGATTGAATATCTACAACTTTTATTTTTATTGAGTAGGATAATTATTACAATTTTAGTATACATTACTAGTGTTTACAAGTGAGCATATCTACCTTATGGGATCAATACTATACTATATTACTATATTACTTGATTCAGTATATATACTTGCATATATTAAGTGGGGATTTTATAATTTTCGATATCAAAGAAAATCTAAACATCGTTAGGAATTGATAGAGCCCTAATTCATTTCACAATACTATATGTTTCTCCACCGCCCCTATTAGTGAGAGATCATTATTTAGCCAATAAAATAATAAACATCAATTATCAATCATCTGCCAAGTCTCTTTGATCAGTTCAACAACACAAGGAATTACATAGAAGTGTTGAAAGCTTCTCTATCTATTTACTTGGTATACTTTAAAAAGTTGTTGTGATGTTTGTTTTTTTAAGAAAATTATGTCTTGGCACTTACTATCTAAAATTAAAATTTGTAATGTGGAATCATAATCCTCAAATTTAGGGGAAAGTTTTATAATGGAGTAGAATGTTGGTCATTAAATGAGAAGCATAAGATTAAATTAAGTGTTAGAGAGATGAGGGTACTCAGGTGGATGAGTGACTTTAATCTTAGAGATAAAACGTGAAACGAGTATATACGTGAAAAGATTGGAGTAGCTTTTGTGGTAGATAAGATTAGAGAGACTCTTCTTAGATGGTTTGATTATATAAAACTTCGGCTTTCTGATGACCTTATTAGTAATGTTGATGTAATATTTTCACATTGTATACTTCCTCTTTTGTGAAGATTTACTAATTTGTGTAAGAATCTCTTTTAGCATAGACATTATAATATTTTACTTGATGGAATCTCGCTAAACCCTCGTGATTTCCAGAAAGTTTTTACGTAAAATATTCTCTTATTTATGCATAATAAAAATATTACTTGTTGTGTCCTGGAATATTCGCGGCGGTAGAGAAATATATAGTTTAACGTCTTAGCGTTGTACGAAGATCCAGCACACAATCAGATAAGTGAGAGGATGTAGCATTCATAAGTGACACCAGAGTTTTTACGTGGAAAACCCCTGAAAAAGGGGGAAAAACCACGGGGCCTGGCCCAGTTTTAATGAATCCACTAGTATTTGTAGTCGATTACAAATGAGGCCCTTCCTTAGGAGAAGGCCTTGGATTGATGTAGCAAATGTACATCATATAGATTGCATTACATGGTAAGAGTTACATATACAGGTTTGTTTGCCTGAAGGACCGTAGTCGGCAGGAGACCGTAGTCGGCAAGAGACCGTAGTCGGCCGGAGACCGTAGTCGGCAGGAGACCGTAGTCGGCCGGAGACCGTAGTCAGCAGGAGACCGTAGTCGGCAGGAGACCTTAGTTGGCCGGAGACCGTAGTCGGCCGGAGACCGTAGTCGGCCGGAGACCGTAGTCGGCAGGAGACCTTAGTCGGCCGGAGACCGTAGTCGGAAGGAGACCGTAGTCGGCCGGAGACCGTAGTCGGCCGGAGACCGTAGTCGGCAGGAGACCGTAGTCGGCCGGAGATCCCTGTCTGGTGATGGAGGTCGGACGGACCATATTAGGCGACAGTGGTCAGAAGGACCGTAGGCGGTAGGAGATAAGGAGTCAGGTGTTAGTCCCAGTGTCACTTGGAAGATCGGATGTTGATGGTCTGGCCTTGAGTAGGATGTCGGGTCTTAAGCAGGACGTCAAGTCTTCAGCAGGACGTCGGGTCTTCAGTAGGACGTCGGGACTTAACGTCGGGCCTTGAACAAGACGTCGAATCTTTGGCAGGACGTAGGGATTGAGTGTCGGGCCTTGAATGAGACGTCGGGTCTTTGGCAGGACGTCGGGTCTTCAGTAGGACGTAGGGGCTGAACGTCAGGCCTTAAGGTGGTGGTCCGGCGAGGTTCTGCGGTGGTCCGACGAGGTTCCTGCGGTGGTCCGGCGGTGGTCCGACGAGGTTCCTGCGGTGGTCCGGCGGTGGTCCGGCGAGGTCCTGCGGTGGTCCAGTGGTGGTCCGGCGGCTGCTGAGGATGAGCTCCTTCCTTCTCCTCTTCCTTCTCTTCTTGTTTGAGTCCCCCTCTTATGAGAAATGAGGGCTCTATTTATAGATTTTCTGGAGTGGCATGGCCCGTAAATAGGCATGAGATCAGGGGCGAATAGGGAGTGGTCCAATGGACGGCCGATATTGAATCCTACGATCATGCACCGTTCATTGGACATTTGAAGGCCTTCGTGATGTCGGAATTTTGTGATCTTGGGCTCGTTGGATTTGTCTCGTTGAGCCCTTCGATTCGAGTATAAGCTCGTCAAAATCGAAGTCCGTTTGGTAACTCAAATTGCGGTTTGAACCTTCCAACAGCACTTTGGATCCATGATTTGGACCCATTTGGGCTCGGATTGGGTTGATCTTGGTGTCGTTGAGTTCGTATTTCCGAGACGCTCAAATCGACTATAAGTTTGCTGAAATCGGAGTTGGGGTGCTCTCGGAATTAATTTTTGAAGTTTCCAACTAGCTTTCGCCTTGAGATTCGTGCCCGATCAAGCTAATTTTGTGATGCCGTATCAGTTGCCCCCCTATTTTCGGACGTCGAAGCTCCATGAGTCCGAAAATACTTGTTCCGAAATTTTACACTAACCGAATCGCAAAAAATTGCGTTCCAAAAATTAATGGCTTGCTCGAACTTGATCATAGAGGCCCCGTTGAGCTTCAAAAGTGTCGAAATCGAGTCCGGAACGTCGAAAAACGTATTCGGGGACCCCAAAAACGTCCGAATCGGACTGTCCGGGCCGAAAATCGGGCCCGGACATGCGTTGGCGGCCGAACCGGCCGGCCGGCCGGCCGGCCGCCTGCCGCCGCACGCCGGCGGCGACCCGCGCGCCGCGCGCATAACGGCGCGACCCGCGCGGTTACAGTAAATTCAAATTTTTTTTTTCAAGTGGGGCCCACATGGATTTAAAAAATTCGAAAAAATTCTAGAAAATTTCAAAAAATTCTAAAAAATTCAGAAAAATGTGGGAAATTCGAAAATGCTGGAGAAATCTAGAAACTTCCCCTCTTCTTACCAAAAACCTATAAATAGGCCCCTGAGGCCTTTAGAAAAATTGTTCTTCTCCTTTTCTTCTCCTCTTTTCTCCTCTTCTTATTCTCCTTTCTTCTCTTCTCCCTCTGTCCTTTCTATTGAGGCATTCCCTCGATTTTTCGAGGCCCCTCTCTTGGCAAGGAAGTCTGGAGATTTCCCCTTCTTCTCTTCTCCCTCTGTCCTTTCTATTGAGGCCTTCCCTCGATTTTTCGAGGCCCCTCTCTTGGCAAGGAAGTCCGGAGATTTCCCATCCTTCTCTTCTCCCACTGTCCTTACTATTGAGGCCTTCCCTCGATTTTTCGAGGCCCCTCTTTTGGCAAGGAAGTCCGGAGATTTCCTCTTCTTCTCTTCTCCCTCTGTCCTTTCTATTGAGGCCTTCTATCGATTTTTCGAGGCCCCTCTCTTGGCAAGGAAGTCCGGAGATTTCCCTTATCCCTCTTTTCTTCGAGAGATATTGTGGAGTTCCGATGTTTGGTGGTTGGCAATGGAGGTCAGATAGACCGTTGTAAGGAGAGAGGTTGGAATGACGGGCAAACTTCCAGCATCGGGGAGAAGTATGATGACAGGCATGAATTCAACATCGGGTAGTCATACAGCGTCGGATAGAAGACCGACGAAAGTCTATTAACTGGTAGAAGTCCGACATCCGGTAAAAGTACGAAGTCGGGTGGAGGTGCAGCGTCGGGTAGAAGAACGACAAAGATTCGTCGACGGGCAGAAGTCCGATGACGAGTAAAAGTCCGCTGACGAGTAGAAGTCCGACGACAGGGAGAAGTCCGACGTAATGTAGAAGTTCGGCCTCAGGCAGAAGACCGATGAAAGTTTGTCGACGGGCAGAAGTCCGACGACGAGTAGAAGTCCGCTGACGAGCAGAAGTTCGACGACAAGGAGAAGTCCGACGTCTGGTAGAAGTATGGCCTCGGGCAGAAGTCCGATGAAAGTTCATCGACGGGCAGAAGTCCGACGACGAGTAGAAGTCTGCTGACGAGTAGAAGTTCGACGACAAGGTGAAGTCCGACGTCGTGTAGAAGTACGGCCTCGGGCAGAAGTTCGATGAAAGTTCGTCGACGGGCAGAAGTCCGACGACGAGTAGAAGTCCGCTGACGAGTAGAAGTTCGACGACAAGGTGAAGTCCGACGTCGTGTAGAAGTACGACCTCGGGCAGAATTCCGATGAAAGTTCGTCGACGGACAGAAGTCTGACGACGAGTAGAAGTCCAACGACAGGGAGAAGTCCGACGTCGTGTAGAAGTATGTCCTGGGGCAGAACACCGATGAAAGTTTGTCGACGGGCAGAAGTTCGACGACGAGTAGAAGTCCGCTGACGAGCAGAAGTTCGACGACAAGGAGAAGTCCGACGTCGCGTAGAAGTACGGCCTTGGGCAGAAGACTGATGAAAGTTCGTCGACGGGCAGAAGTCCGACGACGAGTAGAAGTCCGCTGACGAGTAGAAGTTCGACGACAAGGAGAAGTCTGATGTCGGGTAGAAGTCCGACGACAGGCAGAAGTCCGTTGACCAGCAGAAGTCCGACGTCGAGTAGAAGTCTGCTGACGAGCAGAAGTCCGACGTCGGGTAGAAGTATTGTCGGATAGAAGACCGACGAAAGTTCGTCGACGAGCAGAAGTCCGACGACGGGTATTAGTCCGATAACAGGAAGAATTTCGGCATTATGTATTAGTCCGTCGAAAGTCCTGCAAGGAAAAAGTTTAGCGTAGGAGGAAATTGAAAATTGGGAAGAATTTTAACATTATGGAGAAGTTAGATAGAAGTCTATTGACGACATTATAGTGACGTTAACCAAGGACGTGAGACTTTTCCGAGGTTGTAAGTCGGAGCCCTGCTCGACGACGTTAAACTGTGTGGAAGAGGTCAGGAGAATCCACTAAGGATGTGAGACCTTTCCGAGGTTGTAAGTCGGAGCCCTGCTCGACGACATTAAACTGTGTGGAAGAGGTCAGGAGAATCCACTAAGGATGTGAGACCTTTCCGAGGTTGTATGCCGGAGCCCTGCTCGACGGCGTTAACCTGTGTGGAAGAGGTCGGGAGAATCCACTAAGGATGTGAGACCTTTCCGAGGTTGTATGCCGGAGCCCTGCTCGACGACGTTAACCTGTGTGAAAGAGGTCGGGAGAATCCACTAAGGATGTGAGACCTTTCCGAGGTTGTATACCGGAGCCTTTGCTCGACAACGTTAACCTGTGTGGAAGAGGCTGGGAGGATCCACTAAGGATGTGAGACCTTTCCAAGGTTGTATGTCAGAGCCTTTGCTCGACGACGTTAACCTATGTGGAAGAGGTCGAGAGAATCCACCAAGGATGTAAGACCTATCCGAGGTTGTATGCCGGAGCCCTGCTCGACGACGTTAACCTGTGTGGAAGAGGTCGGGAGAATCCACTAAGGATGTGAGACCTTTCCGAGGTTGTATGCCGGAGCCCTGCTCGACGACGTTAACCTGTGTGGAAGAGGTCGGGAGAATCCACTAAGGATGTGAGACCTTTCCGAGGTTGTATATCAGAGCCTTTGCTCGACGACGTTAACCTGTGTGGAAGAGGCTGGGAGGATCCACTAAGGATGTGAGACCTTTCCAAGGTTGTATGTCAGAGCCTTTGCTCGACGACGTTAACTTGTGTGGAAGAGGTCGAGAGAATCCACCAAGGATGTAAAACCTTTCCGAGGTTGTATGTCGGAGCCTTTGCTCGACGACGTTAACCTGTGTGGAAGAGGTCGAGAGAATCCACCAAGGATGTGAGACCTTTCCGAGGTTGTATGTCGGAGTCTTTGCTCGACGACGTTAACCTGTGTGGAAGAGGTCGAATCGAATCCCCCTGGGATTGATTTTGCTTTGATTGGGAGGGGGCGAACGCCGCGTATATCCCGAATCAAAAGTGAAGAAGGTCTATCTTTAGACCGTTACTGCCTTTTTTGAGATCGATGTTAAGACCTTGCCCAAGGAGTAGAAGTCCAACAAGGGACTGTATAAAGCTTGCAATTGATTTGAAGTATCCTTGCATTTGCTCAGATATTCCTGAAATATCAACTTGATGTTGAAGGTATTGGAGGATCTATTTGACCATGGTTTGAGTCAAAGTTGCCCCCCAGTCTGCATCTGCTTCTTATGATATTGATGCTATGTGTGATATTTTGAGATTGGAGCAAAAGTTGCCTCCCCAGTCGGGAAGCACGTTCCCACAGACGGTGCCAAAATGTTGCGTCCTGGAATATTCGCGGCGGTAGAGAAATATATAGTTTAACGTCTTAGCGTTGTACGAAGATCCAGCACACAATCAGATAAGTGAGAGGATGTAGCATTCATAAGTGACACCAGAGTTTTTACGTGGAAAACCCCTGAAAAAGGGGGAAAAACCACGGGGCCTGGCCCAGTTTTAATGAATCCACTAGTATTTGTAGTCGATTACAAATGAGGCCCTTCCTTAGGAGAAGGCCTTGGATTGATGTAGCAAATGTACATCATATAGATTGCATTACATGGTAAGAGTTACATATACAGGTTTGTTTGGCCTGAAGGACCGTAGTCGGCAGGAGACCGTAGTCGGCAGGAGACCGTAGTCGACAGGAGACCGTAGTCGGCCGGAGACCGTAGTCGGCAGGAGACCGTAGTCGGCCGGAGACCGTAGTCGGCAGGAGACCTTAGTTGGCCGGAGACCGTAGTCGGCTGGAGACCGTAGTCGGCCGGAGACCGTAGTCGGCAGGAGACCTTAGTCGGCCGGAGACCGTAGTCGAAAGGAGACCGTAGTCGGCCGGAGACCGTAGTCGGCCAGAGACCGTAGTCGGCAGGAGACCGTAGTCGGCCGGAGATCGCTGTCTGGTGATGGAGGTCGGACGGACCATATTAGGCGACAGTGGTCAGAAGGACCATAGGCGGTAGGAGATAAGGAGTCAGGTGTTAGTCCCAGTGTCACTTGGAAGATCGGATGTTGATGGTCTGGCCTTGAGTAGGATGTCGGGTCTTAAGCAGGACGTCAGGTCTTCAGCAGGACGTCGGGTCTTCAGTAGGACGTCGGGACTTAACGTCGGGCCTTGAACAAGACGTCGAATCTTTGGCAGGACGTAGGGATTGAGTGTCGGGCCTTGAATGAGACGTCGGGTCTTTGGCAGGACGTCGGGTCTTCAGTAGGACGTAGGGGCTGAACGTCAGGCCTTAAGGTGGTGGTCCGGCGAGGTTCTGCGGTGGTCCGGCGAGGTTCCTGCGGTGGTCCGGCGGTGGTCCGACGAGGTTCCTGCGGTGGTCCGGCGGTGGTCCGGCGAGGTCCTGCTGTGGTCCAGTGGTAGTCCGGCGGCTGCTGAGGATGAGCTCCTTCCTTCTCCTCTTCCTTATCTTCTTGCTTGAGTCCCCCTCTTATGAGAAATGAGGGCTCTATTTAAAGATTTTCTGGAGTGGCATGGCCCGTAAATAGGCATGAGATCAGGGGCGAATAGGGAGTGGTCCAATGGACGGCCGATATTGAATCCTACGATCATGCACCGTTCATTGGACATTTGAAGGCCTTAGTGATGTCGGAATTTTGTGATCTTGGGCTCGTTGGATTTGTCTCGTCGAGCCCTTCGATTCGAGTATAAGCTCGTCAAAATCGGAGTCCGTTTGGTAACTCAAATTGCGGTTTGAACCTTCCAACAGCACTTTGGATCCATGATTTGGACCCATTTGGGCTCGGATTGGGTTGATCTTGGTGTCGTTGAGTTCGTATTTCCGAGACGCTCAGTTCGACTATAAGTTTGCTGAAATCGGAGTTGGGGTGCTCTCGGAATTAATTTTTGAAGTTTCCAACTAGCTTTCGCCTTGAGATTCGTGCCCGATCAAGCTAATTTTGTGATGCCGTATCATTACTACTTCACTTAAAAAAAATAAAAAATAAAAAATAAAAAAAATCAAAATTATGTCCACGTTATTTAGATAGCTTAATAAACATAATAGAGATTATAATACATATTTATTTGAGAAAAATATAAGTAGGCTATCTAAATAAAGTAAATTTATTTTTTAAAAATTAATATTAAAATATTCTAATAAAAATCTCAAATTTATTAAATTTATTGAAAATAATTATAATATATGAGTAATTAATTAAAATTTCTATCACATTTATCTTAAAATAAATTCAATAAATTTTAAATAAAAATTATTGAAAACATCCTGAACCAATATTGTTAATCTTTAATTTTTATTATTTTTATTCAAGTTAAATTATTTTTAATAATAAATAATAAACCATAAAATGTAAAACAAAAAATTACAACTTTTAAAAATTAATCTTCTGCTTTAATCTCTAATAAAATTCAACCAAATTATTATTTCTCTTAGTCATAAAATTTCTTTCTCTATCTCTTTTTTTTTTTTTTTAATTCGGCTGCACAGATGGAAGATGGTATGTTGCTTTCATTTCCCTAAGAAAATAAGCTAAATAATGGTGGAATATTCGCATCCGCTTTTTGATATGCCGTTCCTCTCTTCTATAAAACGCCATCTCCATGGCAGGCCAAGCCTTCCCTTCCCGGTCGCCAATTTTTACCTTCCTGCCTTACGCGCTATTTTTCCAGCTAAGTATTCTTTCCTTCTTCTTTTTTCATTGAACGATCTTATTTTTTGTGAGTTTTATTAGATTTAGGTTGCTGTCGATCTTGTTCTGTGAGATCCATCGCCAAAAATTTAACCTTTTTGGTTTCCATCTGGTTTTTGGAACCAATTTCTATTATAGATTCTGGATAGAAAGAAACCTAGTTGAGATCCGGGCCAGATTTTTTTTTTTTGGGTGCTTCATATAGGTTTCAGGATTTAGTACCCAGATCTTGATCCCTATGTTCTTGCACGAAATCAATCTCTAGCCTTTATGAATTTCTCTACTCTTCGCGTCTGCTTCCTCCAATCCTTGTCGGTTGTGTTTCTTTACTGGTTCTACGTTTTCTCATGAATTAACCCCCAAAATTTTTGCTTCATACCAATCGATTCTCCACGAAGTCCAAATCTTTGGAATCAGCGGCAAAGATTCTTTTTTTTTTGGCAAAAGAAATGTCTGGGAGGCCAGCCCGCCATTCTTCCAGCTCTGAGAACTCTGAGGTAATGGTTGACGAGAGAAAGAGGAAGAGAATGGTGTCAAACAGGGATTCCGCTCGGAGATCTCGCTTGAGGAAGCAGCAGCACCTCGATGAGATTGTAAATCAGGTTGCTAATTACAAGAAAGAAAACGATCAAATTGAGATGCAGATCAATATGCACATGAATCAATATCTGAAGGTGGAATCTGAGAACACTATACTCAGAACTCAGATTATGGAATTGACTGATAGGCTTCAATCTATGAATTCTGTTCTTCGATTTGTTGAGGAGTTCAGTGGAGTTGCTATGGATATTCCAGAGATTCCAGATCCACTTTTGAAGCCATGGCAGCTCCCTTGCCCAGGACAGCAGATAGTTGCATCTTCGAATATGTTTCAGTGGTGAGTGGCTCACCTTATTGGTTGTGTGTCTGGTTGATCTGTTTTAGTTGTAATATTTGAAATCTCTTTGTCGTGTTGGTGGTGTTTGAGTCTTATCATCTCTAGTTTTCCTGGTTTCATATCTGATGTGATTTGGGTTATGTTCAATGTAACTTTTTCTTTCAATTACATGCTGTAGTATTAAACTTAGCTAATATAAATAGTTCCTTCAATCATATTTCATGGTCTCTCTCTCACTTTTTTTGTTGATTGCCCTCTCCTTATGTGTATAATGTTATGCTTATCAATTGCAAGCTTTATTAGTTTGGGGTTTGGGCCAATGTTTTACATAAGTTGGAAGTAGAAATTAGAAACTACATGTGGTTGAGAAATGCTTTTGGCACCAATAAACAAATGTTTTCAATATAATTTTTGTTGTAATTGTTAAAGTTTATAGCTTATGAAGTGCAAAATTCAATGCAAATTACTTGATCTCAATGACATTCAAAAAGGTTGAATTGGTGTTTGGTTTTACTCAGTTTGGCCAAATTGAAGATTAGACAAGCTCAAAATAACTTGACATCCATTAGACAAGATTCAATGCGTCATATTGAGATCATGGATGTGACTTAGGCTTCGTTTGGGATGGCTTTCTTATTGCTTCTTAAAGCATCTTTCTAGTACAAAATTTCTAATTTTTGTATTAAAAAGATATTTTAAAAAGCAGTAAGAAGGTCGTCCCAAATGAAAAATTAGGGCTTAAAAGGCTTTGAACAAGCCCAAGCAGGTGGGTCAAGGTTGATTAGCTTGGTTTAGGCTAGATTGGCTTGGCTCATCATGGTTGAGTTATCTTTCGGTTTTTGAAAGATTCATCAAGTAACAACCACTCTGTCGAAAGGAACTAACTAATAGCCCCTCGAGCATAAGCAGCCTTTGATTGTGCTGGTTTGCACTTATTTTTCAACAATTTGTTCATGATGATTCGAAATTCTCAAAGCTATCATCCCTTCAATATTATATTACCTTGTGATGAATTGCTTCTTTAAGAAGAGGAGTCGATCTATATATAAAAAGTGGAGATGATTATTATCGGTTTTGATAGCTTCATTCAAGAGGCGCTGAAAATTTTTTGTATTATTTTGATCAATTTGGCTATTTTTTAAACTCGTTTCTGAGTTTTTTTTTTTAATATGATGGAAAGAGTTTTGAAGAACTTTCTCATATTATGATTGCACTGCTTGTCGTCACTGATGTAGAAACATCTTTGGTAGATAGTGTATCATAGTTTGTTATTAAGTTTTGTAGAATATTCTTATTAAGTCTTTAAGTATGTAAGTATTGTGGTAGGAAAGGCAATTGATGAATATTATCCTCTTTTGAAGCTTTTGAAGTTTTGTGCTTATCTTTGCTCCCTAGATTAAGATTGTCTTCAAGCATGTCCGATTCTTCCGATGATCACCACATCAGTTTGAACCTGGCTCTGATACCAAATTGATGTGGTGCTCGTCGAAAGAATCGGACATGTTTGAAGGCAATCCCAATCCAGGGAACAATAATAAGCACAAAGCTTCAAAAGAGGATAATATTCATCAATTGTCTTTCCTATCACAATACTTGCATACTTAAAGACTTAATAAGAACATTCTAAAAACTTAATAACAAACTATGATACACTATTCCTAAGGAGTATTCTACTAAAGATGTTCCTACATCAGTCACCTAAAGACCGGACTTTTCTCTCAACCACATCCATCTTAAACAATGTTACATGCATGATAGAGATCACATCATCCATAGCCATTGAACATCAAACTATGCTTGTCTCCCATATATGATGATTATGATTGTGTCAATCTATAACAACATGAAGATTACATGATGTTCATCTTCTGTTTATAGTTATTTTTATTGTCACAATATCATACGATGATAGATATTGTGTAACTCATACCCACCTGATATACATCGCTACTTGATGACCAGATGATGTTCATCTCATGTTTATAATCACCTTACTGCCATTGTAGCCATTTGATGGATGCATCACATTTGGTTGCCCCGATTGTCTCAGATAATCTAAAGACTTGATGACATTCAACACCCTGATAAGCAACACATTGCAATTAATAGTGATGTTATCCAAATGTGTTGTTATTCTATTATTTGTGGCATCATCAACCTATTGATTCATGCAAAATACTATATCTTTTCAATTGGGCTAGACCTTGTAGTTTTTCTTTCTAAGAACTTCATAAGTAAAAAATCTTATTTCTCTTTCTTTGCTTTACTTAATTAATTGTGTGGGTGTGATTAAAAAAAAAAAGTTAAGACTTGAAATTGATCCTCATTGTACACAATATTTTGGTTCTATGTATATGAACTTTTTCCGCCCCTTCTAATCAGCAACTTCATAAATCATCAATTTTCTCTCATGTTAAGGAACTTTTATTTGGTCCGGTGAACGTACGCTCCTCTACGTTCGGCCACTCGGTACTTCGGCTCTGTCTCGTCCCGTCCCAGCGTACACGGGTCGGCAACGATCAAGTCTCGGATGCTCCGAGCTTCTTCTTTTCTTTTCCTCTTCCGACGATCTAGGATCGTTCTTCGACGGCAATTAAGGTCGTTGGCTTTGATATCATATTAAAACCGGGAATTTGAGAGGGAAAAGCTTGCCTTTATTCATTACTATCTTCCCTATTTATAGATATGTACAAGATATCTTGATGAGGAAATAATAGATTACAGATTTAATACATAAAATTTCTAATAAAATCTTTCCTAAATTCGTTCCTTCATTATGGCGTGATCCATGAGAGCATCCCACAGATTGATCTTTGTATCCGTCGGATCCTTTGCACTTGGAACGACTGGATTTCAACACTATTTATCTTGTTGCATAATATATAGATAACATGAATTCATATGCATCAATGGTCATCTGTTAATATAAGTATGTTAATTCATTAATGTATAAGTACCGTAGTTTAGTTAACCTATACTAATGCAACCTTATCCTACTTTCAATGCTAGCTGCATGCTCATCCCACTCTATTTTATCTAGTGTCCTCATGCGTATTCATGCTCAAAGTTAAGAACGTTAGAACAGTCAAAGGAGCAACTAATTGTCCAATAATTATACATGCCAAAAGAACTATAAGGCTTGACACTGGGAAAATGAAGATCACTGGTGAAAGATCTCAAATAGGAGCCATCAACTATCTTGACGAGCCGAACAACATCCCATCACCTTTTGGATATATTTCAAATACCTAGCAAATACCGAGTTGTACCTAGTTTTTTTCTAGCAATACCGAGCAAATACCTAGCAATATCGAGCAAATCCCTAGCAATACCGAGCAAATCCTGAACAAATACTGAGTTGTACCGAGTTGTACCGAGTTTTTTCTAGCAATACCGAGCAAATACCTAGCAATACCGAGCAAATCCCTAGCAATACCGAGCAAATCCTGAGCAAGTACCGAGTTGTAGAAAAACTCGGTACAACTCGATATTTGTATAGTTTTGGTCTTCACAGAGCGGTATTTCTCGTTTTTGCAAAGCAAATACCGAGCAATACCGAGAAAATCGCGAACATAGCATTCCCGGGTTCCGCTCCGGGTCAAGTCGTCGGGCCGCGCGGTAAAGAGTAAGAGCACGTGGCGACATGTAATTGGTGGCCGAACGTACCTCTACGTCAGGTCAGAGGACGTAATAATTGTTCCATGTTAAGGGGCCTTTTGGCAGCAGGATTTGAGTGAGATCTAGTCAAACGGCCTAAAATGCAAAACCAAATCTCACAGCAAATAAAAGCTGTCGTAGATGAAAAATTCTGCCTATTCACGCTGAATCCCGGATTTTTGAAATACTATTTTTTGTCGGATTAATGAAATTCATTGGCTCGAGAGGAAGAGTCCGCTCGTTAAATCCGTTCTATAGTCAAACTGTCACACGGGTTTTAATATGATTTATCATGAATGTTACGAATCAATTTTCAGGATTTTCGAAATCCGGATTCAGCCGATTTTACAAAATTTTACTTAAATCAAATCACGTCCAAACAACCCTTGTCCAAATATCCAGAATAGAACAATCTCTTTTCTACATTCCCTTTAGCTCCCTCATCGGTCCTCCTTTCCTTTTACTTTTAAAGATGAACCAGCTAACATTTGAATCACAATTATTGAAGAATTACTGTAGTATTACAACATATGCTACAAATGTCTTGTGTTTTCGTGTAATTATTTCAAGTGATTGAGAAAAAAAAATTTTGAAAACTTTACTGAGTTTCCTTATAAGAGATCAGAATAGCCATCCATTACAAAATACTTTGAATTGAAAACATTGGCAAAAACTAACATTCCTATTTTGAATATCAATTTGAACGTTTATATCTTTTTTCTTCTTGTTTTCATATCTGCTCATTTCTTAGTTCTCAGCATTGGACCGTTTGAATGTTCAGTAGCAGAATGCAATAGTCTGCACAAACTTGGCAACTTCCTTCAGGAGTTCCAGTTGAATATTTTGACACGTGCTCGATACGTGTCAGACTTATCTATCCATTTGTCAAATATCTAACGTATATGTTATGAATAATAGAGATTAATTTTAAAATATGTTACATATATAACTAAAGTTAAGCAGCCTCTTCTCTTTTTTTTTTTTTATTAATATATATTATTTAACTAATTTAATATTATTGCTAATTTTATTTTTCCTTATTTTATTTTTATTTATAATTTTCAAATAATATTTATTTATTATTATTTTTATTAAAAATTTATTTTTTTCAACTTCAAACTTGCTATATCATCAAAAAATTATGTTGATCGAGCATGAATCTCGAGATAAAATCAGGTTTGAAACTTCAAAAATTAAATTCAGGAGCATTTGAACTTCGATTTCAACAAACTTATAGTTGAACTGAACGTCTCAAAAATACGAACCAACGACATCAAATTTTACTCAATCCGAGCTCAAATGGGTCCAAATCAAATACTCGAAGTGCATTTGGAAGGTTTAAACCATGATTTGGATTACCAAATAGTTTCCAAACGTGACATGCTTATAGTCGAATAAAGCGGCTCGACGAGACGAATCCAACGAGCCCATGATTGTTGAATTTTAATATCATTGAGACATTTAAATGCTCAGTAAACTGTCCATGATAAAGGGGAACAACATCGGCCGTCCATTTAAACCACTCCCAACTTACCCTTGATCTTTATCCTATTTATTGGTCATGACACTCTTAGAAAACTATAAATGGACTCCTCATTTCTCATGAAATGGAGACCAAGCAAGAAGAGAAGGAATAGAGTTATCTTTCCACCAGAGACATCTTTGACCACCGTCAGACTTCAGTCAGGCCATCAATTGACACCGGATTTCTATCCAGCCACCAACTAACGTCGGATCTCTACTCGGCCATCAACTAATGTCGGATCTCTGCCTGACCACAAAATGATTTTCTGCTCAGTCACCAACTGACACCGGATTTTCGCTTGGCCACCAACTAACGCTCGACTTCTACTCGGCCACCAATTGGCACTGGATTTACACTCGACCGCCGACTGACACCGGATTTCCACTCGGCCGCCAACTGATGCCAGGCTTCCACCCAGCTTCCAGCTATTCTTGGACTTCCATCCAACAACAGTCTTTCCTACTGTCGTCACCCGAATACGATCTTTCTGACATCCGTCGCTCACCGACTATGGTCCTGCTGACTAAACTAACATATCTATATTGATTTGTCCTATTTTCATTATGTAATGCATTTTATATGATATATATTTGTTATATCAAGTCAAGGCCTTCCCTCCAATGAAGAGCCTTATTTGTAATAAACTGTAAATATTAGTGGATTCATTCAAACTGGATTAGGCCCTGTGGTTTTTCACTTTTAAGGATTTTGCAAGTAAAAATCTTGGTCTCTTATAAATATTGCACACTCTCTCTTATCTGATTATGTGATGGATCTTCGTACAAAACTAAGATGTTAAACTTTATATTTCTCTACTGCCGCGAATATTCCAGGACGCAATAGTTTGGTGCCGTCTGTGGAAATATCATTCCTAAATGGGAGGCAATTTTTGCTCCAACCATTGGTGGAGCCAAAAAAAAAAAATTTTTTTTTTTTGAGGGCGGGGGGGGGGGGGGGGGTGAGGAAAGGGGCTAAATTTTTTTCATCGAGGCTTGGGACCGACATAAGTACTTTTAAAAAGTTTTGTTTAAAAAATAAACTACTAAATATAAATGAAGTACACTTACAATATACCTTGTGTTCTTCATATTTTAAAATAACTGAATAATAACATCATTGTCAATACAATTTTTTTTTTTCAATATAAGCGATTAAAGTATCATTCATTCACTGATCTCCAATTTGATTGCGTAGCCGATTTTTTATAATTGTCATCGCAGAAAATGCTCTTTCAACTCCTGTTGTTACAACGGGTAGTATTAATGTCAACTTCAATAGCCTAAAAATAAGGGGATATAGTATTTCCTTCTTGGTTTGAACCATTTTTTCAGCAAGACTTTCTATATCCTTTAATAATCAAAATTATACATCAAGCCGCATATCCATAATGTAAGTTTTCAACTGATTATTAAGAATCATCAAATCAGAATGAGTGAAATCACTTGGACATAAGTTTATCATTTTAACTAACTTTTCTTTGTTGAATGCACAAAATAAATTTGATGGATTTAAATAACCAATGCACAAAAGTAATTCAGTATTTGTTTCTATGAAATGTTTATTCAACTCTTGTAGTTGCATATCAAGTACTGTGTAGAATATATCAACTCTATAGTAATATAAATTTATCATTTTTTGAAGTCCACATCGTAATCATCCACGAGAAACTCATTTATCATTTAGATTCGGGGTGATAATTTTGTGTTCAACACAAAATAAATACACTTTTTAATGAAATCATCCCACTTGTATCTCCCATGTCTTGTAATCTGATTGTTGATATTTGAACTAAAGAGATAACATTCACGATGTCATTATCTTTCCTTTGTAAAGCATTTGATAGTTCAGCAGTGATTCCAAGTATATCTTTCATTAAGTGCAGACTAAAAGAGAAGTCAAAAGATTGCATTGAAACTAATAATACAAAAGCTTCCCGTCTTTGTTCAGAACATATGTCATCCTCCAAAACTATTTCAAGCACATTAACAACTGAGGAGAACATTGTAATCAATCTAATTAGTAACTCATAATGAAAACCCTATCTTATTTCACCAGGACGTCCTAAAAATATCTCCTGATTTAATCCTCATCCAGTGAACACCTCACCATTGTGTAATAAACTTAATGTCATATCGCATTGTTATCTCTTAGTTGATTACAACTTTTGCATGAAACACCCACAATATTCATCACATTTGAAATTATAGTAAACAACAGTGCAATCCGAACATGATTTTTCACACCTACGCTCTGCACTCCCTTTGTGCAAGTTTAGATTCGTAAACTACATAAAACATAAAAAAATTATAAACTAAATATAAAATTAAAAATGAAGCACAAATTAAATTATTTTTTGTTATTCTAACTAGGTAAACAAACAATTCATATTCCTGAATTTTTTTGCTATCCTAAACTAGCAAACAAGAAACTAAATTGTGTATTGAAATAAGAAGACATTAAACAGTAAACTACATAAAATTTTTACATAATATTGAGATTAGATCAAACAAGTTCATATTCTTTATTTTGTTTTTATCCTAAACAGTACACTGACATCCATTTTCAGTAAATGAAATTATTAGTTTAGTATAATATATATATATATATATATATATTATATATATATATATATATATATATATATATATATATATATATATATATAATATATATATATATATATATATATATATATATATATATATATATATATAACCAAAACCAAAAGGATAGAAAACAAAATAACAAAAAAAAAGTTTATTACCTATGCAGTTGGTCGAATCCAAGACGTAAGGGAAAGCAGTTGTTCTTGTGAGTGAAATGGGAAAGCAAGGGTGGACGCACCGAATAACTTCTGATTCAGTACGTTGAGGAGAATCTGCGACCCGAAAAAACCAGACTAGGGTATGCACTATGCACGAAAGCCTTTGCGTGGCATTTTTTTTTTTTGGAAATATTGAAGGAAGCCTAATAGATAATGATATAATGTCTATTAATTTTTCAAATTTGGCACCGCCACTCCCTCCAATCGGCAACCAACAATTTTTTTTAAGAGGGGGCACATGCCCCCGCAGACCCCCTCCTCACTCTGCCATTGACTTAAACCTCAAAAGGTCATTTATACTAATATCTTGAAATCATCCATTGTTACATTAAATTAATGGGAATCAGAAGTGGATTGGGGGGCAGCATTGACTGTAATCGTAGTTAAGAAGATTCCTCCAATGCTTTCAACTTCCAAAATGATATATTGGGAAACTATTTTTTAGAAAACTCTCAACAAATGCAAGGATGTTTCTAATAAATTTTAAGCTTTATACAATTCCAAACTGGATTTTAACTCCTTGGGCAATATCTTAATATCGATATCAAAATGACAGTAACAATCTAAAGATAGATCATTCTTCACCTTTGATTTAGAATACACCCCTCCCAATCAAGATAAAATCGATTCCAGGGGAATTCGATTCAACCTTTTTCACACATGCTAACATCATCGAGCAATGCTATGATATACAACTTCGGATATGTGATGGATTCTATTGACCTCTTCCACATAGGTTAACATCATCAAGTAATGCTTTAGCATACAACCTTGAATAGGTCATACGTCATTGGTAGATTCTCTTAACCTCTTATATATATATATATATATATATATATATATATATATATATATATATATATATATATATATATATTAAATCATCGAGCAATGCTCTAATATATAACCTCAGATAAGTCATATATTCTTGATGGATTCTCTCGATCTTTTCCATATAAGTTAATGTCATCGAACAACACTATGATATACAACCTTGGATAGGTCATACATTCTTGTTGGATTCTCTCGACCTCTTCCACATATGTTAACGTTATTGAGCAATGCTCTAACATATAACCTTAGATAGGTCATAAATCCTTAATGATTCTCTCGATCTCTTTCATATATGTTAACATCATCGAGTAGTGCTCTAATATACAACCTCGGATAGGTCATACATCTATGACGTATTCTTTCGACCTCTTCCATATAGGTTAATGTCATCAATCAATGCTTTGACAAACAATTTCAAATAGGTTATACTTCATCGGTGGATTCTTTTGACCTCTTCCATACATGTTAATATTATCGAGCAATGCCCTGATAAACAATCTTGGATAGGCCAATTTTCCTTTGTGGATTTTTATCAATTTTATTAACATCATCAAACAATGCTCTGACAAATAACCCAGGAAGAACTACCTATAAGGTAGCCTTAAATGGAAGCTAGTATTGGACAAGGTCCTCACAAGAAAGACTTTATAAAAGTATGTGGTTGATAAAGTCATTAGTCATATAAAGATCTTAGTAGATTAAAAAGCCTCAAAAGGCACATGGAGCAATATGTCAAAGCATATCTCAAAGATGCACAAACAACTTAATTTACTCTGGGGGACAAGTTCATTTCAAATAAAAAATAAGCATTAAGCTCATAAAATAATCTCAACTTTATATATAATATAATTAGAGTTACATATATTCCACATCAAGTTTAAGTATACATTCATTTTGACAAGAAGCTAAAATTAAAGTTACACCAAAATCATCCATACAATTTAATATCATTAAGAAACAAGCAACTTCAAAAATGTCAATTATCATTGGTAGATTCTATTGACTTCTTTTCTACTACACATTGAAATATCTCATGCAACTTCTTCTTTAAAGAATGATTGTAAACTGATTATCATCAGACCTCTACTCAATTAATAATGTTAGCGTGTCACCAGATTACTAATGTGGCACACTGCTTTGACCCTTACAATTAGGGATCTCTTATGTTCGTATACGTCAATTTAGATGCATATTGCCTTAGCAGAATGCAACTAGACCACCACCACAATCATTCCTTCATCTGATGTATACTGTCGATCCTTTACTTCATATCAGTCATCATCAGCTTCTCGCTCGACTCCTATTAGTAGCACACTCTCTAATTGTTTCCTTTAGCTCTCCACCCAACCATCGATCAACATCAGACTTCCACTCGATTGTCGATTGCCGACAGAATTTTTCTCAAACATCATCAAAATTCTCCCCGTCTGTTGAGAACCATTATTTCTCCTCCCAGGCATTATTACCATAAGATATTCTCAAATCACCTTCCCATACAAGCAGTAGTTAATTTTCTTCTGACAAGGGTTGTCTATTAAGAGAATACTCTCTCATCATGATTTCTTTTACATAAAAGAGGTGCACTAAAGCTTGATAGAAAATGCTACATATCTCAGATAGTGAAATGTCTCTAATGTAAAAAAAAATATCATAGCAAAAGAAAATAGAATGAGGAGAAAGTTTCTTCAACACTAAAGAGGGCGTTGAATTTGGATGGGAGATGTCACCTACCAAAAATATTGAAAAGTATATAAAGTTAAAAAAAAAGTGGGAAAGAAAAGGAGAGGAAGAATTCTAACTTCTACACAAGAGATTGACATTTGTTCTTAATAGGGAATGCCACATATTCAAGATAGTGGAAGACCTCAACTATAAGAAAGTTTTGAGGAAGAAGGAGATGAGCAATTTTCCCCTGTCTTAGGGGTCTATTTATAGGATGAAAAGGGAGGAAAATTATTTGAAAATGTTTTTTTTTTTTTTTGGGGGGGGGGGGATGTGGAGAAATTTCCCCCTCATTTTTATTTATTATTATTTTTAATTCCTTCTAGAAGTTCATTCAAAATTTTGGGGTCCAAAATATGAACATTTTCAGACAAAATTTTCTTTAAAAATTAAAAATAAAATAAAATAAATTTATAAAAGGGGTGGTTGTAGCCAATGCCCCCTTAAAAAAATCAGTGGACCCCTCACATAAATAAATTAGTTATAATTGCAGCTAGTAGTTGCCGACTGCTCAAAAGGGCATCGTGCGCCTCAAAAGGCGTGCCTTTTTAGGTGCATAGGCAATGGCAGTGTAACAACCCCAAGATCCGTGTAGCGAAAGAATTCGTCTGACATTCTGATTGAACTCCATTCCAGTTGCCTTGCTCGGACCTGAAAATTTCAACCACATATAATGAGCTTACAAAGCCCAGCAGGTCACCTAAGCCTACAACTGAAATCAAAGCACGGCGATGCTATCAATATGCGGGTCAATAAAAATCAAGTCAATCAATGGTCAATGAAATCAAGTCTACACAGCGGAAATCAAATCAGTAGTCAATGCAGTACGGAAGTCAATAGTCAATAATCAATACAGCGATAAAACATCGATAAATCAATACGCCTCAGCAATCAAATCAGTGAGTGCTCCAAGTCAATATCCAATCATTGTAGCAATGTCTAACAATCAATACTATCAGTTCAATCAATCGTATCGTCTAGTCAATTCGTCGAATCTATATCATCTATCCAATCCATAAAGCACTTTCCAGTCAATTATATCTATCAGCAGGGAAATCCATCGAACAATCGAATCAACTCAATAAATCAACCTAGCAATTGAAAACAAATCTATACAATGAAATCATCAGGTCAATAGAAATCAATACAATCAGCTCCATAACGAAATCTCTCCTACGATAAATCAAATCCATACAGCAACAATCCATTCAATCAATTAATCAATAATCGGCACGACGAATCAATGTATCAGTATATCAATAACCTATCAGGATCTGTCGTATCAATAGTATCCAAATGCCAATATCATATCCATATCAATGTCGATGTCGGTATCTATTAATCGGTACAATCTATATCAATATCAGTGTCAATATCTATGAATCAATACGTAGAATTCATATCAATCGGAAAAGCAATACGATAAATCAAATCGGAATAGCAATACGATAAATCAACAGTAGCAAGTCAAATCAATGCTGAATCAATAGTATCAATGAGTCTATGAATCGATGCCGTCCATGTCCATATCAATGTCAATAATCAATAATCAATAGTATCAATGCTCAATGATCAATCAATGAAATCAATGAATCCGTACGATAGTAAATCAATTCGATAAATCCAATCAATATCAATAAATCAATCAGAAATCAATAAATCAATGCATATCAGGAAATCCATACAATGGTCTTACTCGACAAGCACAAACACTAGCTATTATCAATAGTGCTGTTGTAGTTATCAATAGTGCTGTTGTAGTTATCATTCGTTCAACCAGGTTAAACTGGCTATTATCAATAGTGCTGTTGTAGTTATCAATCGTTCAACTAGGTTAACTGGCTATTATCAATATTGCTGTTGTAGATATCCGTACGTTGGTTTCTATAACCAACGTTCAACCAGGTTTCCACTTGTCTTTCAGAATCAATCAATCAATGCAATAATCGATGCCATAAGAAATAATAGAGAAATCTAGAACAATCATATCAATAGTCATACACATATCAATTCAATCTATCAAATCCGGGAAAATCAGAAATCGTACGAAAATCGGGCAGAGCAACGGCAGTCTATCGAATGTACACAAAAATCCTGCAAAAATATATAAATTCCAAATTCTTCCAAATTACAGTAGAACGATCACAACGTCAATATAAGCCTATCAATCTAAAGAATCCAAATCAACTCAAGTCCTGATATTTCTCTATTCAATTAAAATCACGTAGAATCACTTCCGACCAATAAAATCTTCGTAGAATACAGTCAAATCGTGTACAATAGTCATATCTATAACATACCAGAAGTTGTGCGGTGAAAGTTGTGTCAAATCAAAATCATGTCCAAAAGTAGACTACGAAAACACAAAACAGTGCACAACTCGATCAAAACACAATATCTTCGAAAACAGAAACAGGATTCGGAGTCCTTACCACGAGATCTACACTTTCTTCAACAGCAGCGTCGGACGAAAAGCGCTCCGCGGCCTCCAAAACCAAGCTTTTCCTCTTTTTCCCTTTCTCTTTCTCTCTCCTCAAATATCTGATTTTTAAAATATGAATTTCTCTCTCCTCAAAACGAGCTCATTTCCTTATATCTTACTCAGATCGGCCTGGCCGATCGCCCGATCGTCCCGGAACGATCAGACCAATTCTGATCGTCCTGGACAGTTCCCAGGGCTGTTGTCTGGCCGATAATTTCTACAGTACAGATCGGCCTGGACGATCTCAACATCGTCCCGGACGATCTGTACAGAAATCTTTCCAGAAAACACTCCAGAAATCAGCTGTTTTCAATGCACTGATCGGCCTGGACGATTTCAACTTCGTCCTGGCCGATTCTGGGAGGAAAATCCAATTCAGAGAGGAACAGTAAGGGAACGAGATATTACAGGCAGTGCTGGCCGGCCGGCCGGTTCGTCCGCTAAAATGTGTCTGGGCCCGATTTTTGGCCCAAACAGTCCAAATCGAACATTGTTTGGATCCCTGTAACAAATTTTCGAAGTTCGAGATCCAATTTTAGTACTTTCATAGCTTGGCGGAGCTTCTATGATCAATTTTATGCCATTTTAATATTTTAGAATGTGATTTTCCTGCACTTTTTTTTATTTGAATAGTTTGACAATGTTGTAACATATATTTTTGGACTTTGGGAGCTTCAATGTCCAAAAATATGGGGCAACTGATATATCATAAAAAAAAAATTTCTTGATCGGGCACGAATCTCAAGGCAAAATCAGGTTAAAAACTTCAAAAATTAAATTTGGGACCATTTGAACTTCGATTTCAGCAAACTTATAATCAAACTGAATGTCTTAAAAATACGAACCCAACTACAATAAATTCGACCCAATCCGAGCTCAAATGGGTTAAAATCAATGACGTGAAGTGCATTTAGAATGTTCAAACCATGATTTGGATTGCCAAGCAGTTTCCAAATGTGACATGCTTATAGTTGAATCGAGCGGCTCGACGAGACGAATCCAACGAGCCAATGATCATTGAATTATGATATCATTAATACATTGAAATGTTCAGTAAATGGTCTATGATCAAGGGGATTAACATCGACATCAATCGTCCATTCAAACCACTCACAAACCCTTGATCTTCCTCATATTTATTGGTCATGTCACTCTAAGAAAACTATAAATAAACTCATCATTTCTCATGAAAAGGGGTACAAATAAGAAGAGAATGAGAGAGTTCTCTTGTCATCAGACTCCTCCTCAATTATCGCTGGACTTCAGCCAGGCCACCAACTAACGTCAATTTTCTGCTCGGCCACTAACTGATTTTTGGATCTCTGTGTGGCAACCAACTAACATCGGATTTCTACCCTGCCACCCACTAACGCCAGATCTCTTCCCGACCACCAACTGATGCGGTATTTTTGCCTGGCCACGGACTAATACTGGATTTCTGTCCGGCCAACGACTAACACCGGACTTCAACATGGCCACCGACTGACGTCGGATTTCTACCCCACCACTAACTGACGTTGGATTTCTACCCCACCACTAATTGACGCCGGACTTCTGCTCGGTCACCGACTGACCCTGTATTTACACTCAATCGCAGACTGACGCCAAACTTCCACTCGGCCGCCGATTGATGCCAGACTTACACCCGGCTTCCAATTATTCTTGGACTTCCATCCGACAACGATCCTTTCGACCACCAACACCTGAATATAGTCTTTCAGACCTCCGTCGCCCGCCGACTATGGTTCTGCTAACTGAACTAACATATCAATACATATTCTTTCAATTTCCACGGTGTAATGCATTCTATATGATATATATTTGTTACATCAAGCCAATACCTTCTCTCCAATAAAGGGTGTCATTTGTAATTAACTGCAAATACTAGTTGATTCATTCTCCCATTTTCAGGGTTTTTTCACGTAAAAATTTCAATCTCTTATAAATACATCATCCTCTCTCTTATTTAATTATGTGTTGAATCTTCGTACAAAACTAAGACGTAAAATTTTATATTTCTCTACCGCCGTGAATATTTCAAGACGCAACAAAACTAATGATTTATAATATCATGATATTATTTCTAAAACCCTGCATTCTTGGCATAATAGCCCAAGAATTTTCATTAAAAATAAAAGTACATTTACACATAAGAAGTCCCTCAATTACTCATTAACGGGTCGAATTTTCAATTTCTTTAAGCAATATGAGCACCCATATCAAACTATTAGAATTCTCAAAGCTCTTTCAACTATGAAAATTTAAAAAAATAAATAATTCATTTACCGCTGAGATTGAGATTAGCATCCCTATGCTTCATTTAGAACAGTCTTCTTACAATTTTACATTCTAAATCATAATCATAATATATATTTGACCACTCTTTCGTTGATTTCCAAAAAAAAAATGTATTAAAAAAAAAACTTAAAAAATATTTATTTTCTCCATAGATCTTCACAACCACTTTGCATCCAAAGGCCGCTGTGAACATCTTAATAATTTAATATATATTAGAAACCTTTAACCTCCTCGTCTCCTTTGACAATGGCTCACAGAAAAAGCTGAAAAACAAAAATCAGGCCGACTTCGACCTCCTCCTCTGAAATGCAAGAGGAGAGGCCAGAGAGATTTAGCAGAATCATGGCAATAACACCTTCAATCCCACTCCAACTATCATGCTTTTTCAAATCCATGATTTAACCCAAACAAGAAAAACAATTAGTTTTTTAGCAGCACAAAATCTCCAAAATCAATCTAAAAACCAAACAGCCCAAGCTAAGATCAAGCGTTTATTCGAAATAGAATTCCATAGAAAATCCCATAATTTATAACATCAAACAAAGGCAAACAAACCATTGTCATCGTCCACAAACGGATCGAGTATCAAATCCCTAACGAAAGTCGACACCTTTCTTCTTCCCCTGTTCTCATGATCCAAAGCGTGAATTATTCGACTGCAACAAAATCAGTCCTCGTAGGTTCGGCACTCTTTGGTCTCCGGATTGTCCTTACAGTAGTTCTCGAGTGGATCGGAGCTGCTCTTAGCTCGGTCGCGCGCGTGGCTTGCGGCGGCGCTGAGCTCCTCTACCTCATCCCACGCTGCCGCGCACTCGCCGCTCTTAGGGTCCCCTTCGCACGTTTCCTCAGCTTTCTTTATGCTCTCCGATACCTTCTCCGAAATACCTTCGGGGCTCGTCGGCGCGCTGTAGACTGCCATTAGTCTTATTGTTCTCTTTGAGATGGCTTCGGGTAGGAAAAAGGAGGCACCTTTGGGTTACCGGAGTGAAGGCGGTGGCGGGGGAGGATTTGGTGCCGGCTGCCGAGGCGGCGGAAAGAAGGTGGATGCCGGAGAGCGGTGAGGCCATTATTTTGGGGGAAGGGATGGAAGTATCGGTCAAGGTAGGAAGAGATGGGGATTGCTTGCTTTGTTGAGGTACTCTGATGAGGATTGATTGAGCTCGCCGTTCAATTTGGAACGCACATTTATTATCTTGTTAAGCCCAGCGCGAATATTTTTTCATTTATTTATTTTTTTCATGTGTTTTTGGACATGGATAGATGATATAAATTAGGAAGAAGCCAAGAGCAGTGTGAAATGGCAGAAAGTTTATTTAAAACGAAATTATTATTCCCAGTGGCGTATGAAGCTAACAAAAAATGTTAGAGGTGGTTTCAATTTTAACTTATTCAATTGAGGGCTGAAAAATTCATGGTGAAAAGAGATAATGAGCTTAATGTTGTGCAACATATATATAGATATAGGGGGAGAGGTGGAAGAGTCATAAAAGACATCAAGATTTTTACGTGAAAATTTCTAAAAAGGAGAAAAACCACGGGGTTTTGTTCAATTGAAATGAATTCACTAATGTTTGTTGTTGGTTACAAATGAGGCTCTTTCTCGATAGAAAACCTTAGCTCGATGTAGCAAATATGCATCATATAAAGCAAATTACATGTGGGAGTTGGAAGAATCTAGTGATATGAGGGTTGTTCTTAAGAGAGTGTTGGCTTGTTCATTTGATCGGTAGGATCATAGTCGGGTGACGATGGTGAAAGGGGCCGTAGACGGCAGACGACGAAGGTCTGAGAGACTATAGTAAGTTGGTGTCGGTGGTTGGAGGGACTTTAGCCAGCAAGTGACGATGATAGCAGGGATTGTAGTTCACTTATGATGAAGGTCGGAGGGACCAGAGTTTGCTGGCGATGGTGGTCAGAGGGACTGTAGTCAGCGGGTGACTGTGGTTGGAGGGGCAGTAGTCAGTGGGCAACAGTGGTCGGAAGAACTGTAGTCGGGCGGTCATCTAGCGACCGTTGGCGGACGGGCATACGTTCATCAACAGTCGGCGGTTGGCAGACAGGCGAACGTCCAGCGAAGGTCAGTGGATGGGCTATGGTCCGTACAACGGTGGGCATATAGATGGTAGATCAACGACAGCAGATGGATGAAGGGTTATTCGGCAACGATCTGTAGTCGGGCTATGGTCAAGCGGTGGTCGATAGAAATTTGCTGGCGGTAATGCTTGGGTAGAACTCTGGGATCCTTGAAACATCAGAACTCTTTCCAATCTCTAGCCAAAGGTTCAACCTTCCCAAGGTCCAAGCCCCCCTCTATATGATAAGATTGGGCTTATTTATAGATTTTGAGATTTAGCATCAAAATTAATTGATAACTAATTTTAATTAATAAATATTCTATTACAAAATTAATATATTATTATCAAAAAAAAAATTAAAATTAATAATATTTCAAAATTTGTATTACTGTGAAAGATTTAAAAGTTTAATTAAAGCTTAAATGATATATTAATTTAACAATTGATTAATTATTGAATATGATCTAATAATAAATATTGTATAATAATAATGACTATGTAAATGAAATTAAAATAGTTTAACATTCACTTATATGTACTTGATTAGAATGTGAACAGTTGCCTGGTGGAAATCATGATTATAGAATATTACTTATTTAATAATTCTTCCATTCCAATGAAAATAAAATTGCACATTGACTTTGAAAATATGAATCATTATTACATTAGATATCCTTTCATCATATTTTTTTCTACGATGGGGGATGGCTCCACTCCCTGATATGTATCTATTAGGTGGTTGGCTAGGCCTTCGATACAATTGGCTCTCATCAACATTCTTGTATTCAGTCTCCTCATATATGGTGCTCATTGGTGGTTGAATGTGTTAGAGGAGCTCATCTTGTTGTGTAAGAGATGACAGCAATCCAAACAAATTCATCCATAAAGGGATCTGCATACTCGATGTGTGTAGCACTAGTGGCTAAAATGCATAAGTATATATTTGATAAGAAGAAGCACTAATGCCCTATTGCATGTTGTACTGGTTCTAATAATATGTTGACAGATCTGCATTTAGTGGAGCTTGCCCCCCCCCCCCCCCCCCCCAATCATGGTAGGGACTCTTGCAGCGAATTGTGATGTCACAACAAAAGTTTTTGAGCCCGCATACATTAACAACCTCGGTGGGTCATTTCCAACTTATTTCTGACTACTCTTGCCCACCATCCTTAAAGAAGCATCTAACGTAGACCGTGTAGATGACTAAGCTTGCTCGTGGCTTTTTTTAGTCCTTCGTCAACCCTTATCCTCAATGGAATCAAGTGGATTATACTCAGTGAATATCAACGCCTCCAACTAGTTATAATGCTCATCAACATCGTCAAGCGATTGTTATATTGAACTTGCATTTTCCCCATGTCAAACGATGAAGGGTGTGTAATACTTATGGCCTGTCTGATATAATCAACCTGTTGAAAGCCAATGCATTATAAGATTAAACTAGGATAAATCAAAATATTTCAATTATGAGTGTAATTGGACGAATAAGCTTACTTACGATTATCCTCTCACTTGGAGAACTATTTATAGAACATCTTCGAAGGTTATTATGGAACATTCGGTATGTACAGGGAAGTCCACGACTTGTACCATCTCATATATAAGGCCAACTCCTCCCTCGTGTTTCCTTTTGGAGGAATATTTGGTGTGATGAGTGCACTCTTATTGCTCAATAGAGTTATGTGCTCCAAGTGGTATCATATCCAACCAACATCAACTATATCACGACCATCAACTCCCTTGAAGGTTCTTTCAATAGGATATACATGTATCGATTGGACGCCATCAATTGTCGCATCACTCGGTCTACCATATATGCCCCTCAACCCAGTTCTAGTTAAATCATCGGGACTTGAGCTGTCTAAATCTTCGATACCTCCTGTCATATAGGAGGCAACCTCCTAATAATGTCATATATGTATGGTGTCATAATAACATGTTCATAAATGATTTATTTGAATGAGTTTAGGGGCGATAAGATTATATATGCATATCAATTATCAATGTTGAATTGCTTACATCTATGTATAAAATAATAGTTAAGTTTCTCAAATAAATAGCATAATATGATAAATTGATAAATTTAAACTAGAAAATACATATAGCTTAGAGGTTTTCTGGCAATATCCTGGAGTATAAGCACATGAAGTGTGAAGCAACCGATCAAACCTACAGTAGGGGCAAGCATCCAACAATATGCAATATTTTTTGTAGCTAAATAAAGCTCTTTGTATAGGTTCACAAGGATGTTACTGCCCAATGACATGCGATTGAATGCAATCCAATCTTCCATAAGTGGGAGATATTATAATGATATATACGAGTAAGAGCAATCGGGCATGAGGAAGCAACATATCATATATAAAATATATGCTCTAATGTGCTACATAAACACACGGGGTTCTATTGTCATGCCCTATAATCTAATTTGGAAGAATTATTCTTTTATCTTTTAATATATAATAACCATAACTGCTTAATTTTTTTATCAATATAAATATCAGTGTAAATAAAATTATCAATCAAAATATCAATATATACATTTGTATTCATTTCTCAAAATCATGTATATTACTCATGATCTAAATAATCATATTATAACTATTCTATTATGAGTACAAAAATATCTAAATAATAAAATAGTACATTATATAAGCCAATAAAGCAATACGGTGAAGAAATAAGTAAATCAGTACGGATGTCAAATTAATAAAATAGTCATCGTATCAGTACTATCAATCAATAAAGAAACTGTATAAAGGGGTAAAATTAAAGTATCGGTAACGACTACCATAATTATATTAATGCAATAAAATTTTATAATAATATACACATGATATCCGATTATTCTATATCAACATCAAATCAGTCTTTTAATCATGTGCTCAATATATCACATGCTCAGTATCATTACAATGAATCCATATTAGTAATTAGTATAATGAATCAATAGTAGTATCAAACAATATCGATATCTGCATCGATAGTAGTACCAATATATTATCATCAATAAAATTGGTGGTAGTAATAGTAAATTCGTACAGTAAAAATAAATCAGTAAATAATAACAATGAAGCAATTACATCATATAATAATAGTAACAATGAATCAGTAACATATATTTCATTAATCATACTAAATAAGAAATAAGTCCTAGTTTTGGCAATATTTTTCTAGCAGTAAGTTAGTTATTAGTAATTATTGGCTTAGTAATTAATGTCATCACTCTTTACCCGTCAGCATAATAACTAATTATAACTCTCAATTAGTATATCACGTGAATCCGTAGAAGATAACACCAAACTATAATATTTAAGAAAATTCTCGTAGGCCCACCATCTTGTACTAGGGGTGTCAATTTCTAACCCGACCCAAAACCTGACATGGAAAAATTCGAGTTCGGGTTGACCCGTTTAGCAAACGGGTCGGGTTCGGGTTCAAAATTTTGACCCGTTTCAAAAGCTGGTTGGGTTTGGGTTGACCCGAGAACCTGAAATCAACCGACATTGACCTGAAAGTCTAGTCCAACACGGTTTTCACCCGCACTCGCGATGTCGTTAGGCTCCAGCAGCTGCGCTATGCGGTGACGCGATCCCGCACTAGCGTGTGAACTCTGCCAGTCTGCCCATTGTCGCGCACGACTTAGCCGGATAGCCAATCAGCCCGCTCCTCGAACTTGCGAGGTCGCGCCGTCACTCCATCATGCGCTCCCGCCTCCCGCGGACCCCGTATGCATGTGCAGTCCCGCAGAGGCGCGGACTCCGTCTGCACTCGCGTCATCGTGCGGTCCGCAGACTCTGTTCGCACTCGTGCAGTCACGCTATGGCGTGCTCGGGACTCTGCCTTCTACCGCGCGAGTCGGGTCGGGTCAACCCGGCAACCCGTGTGGGTCGGGTCCGGGTTGAAATGTCTGAACCGTTTGCAAATCCGGATCGGATTCTGGTTGACCCGTTTAGATCCAAGTCAACTCGGGTTTGACCCGAACCCGATCTATCGACCCGAATTGACACCCCTATCCTGTACAGATCAGTTAATCTTCAACCAACGTTAGTGAAACCAACTTATACTTATCTTTACACTTATTATTATCATATTATTATAACAGTAATATCAACGAACTATTACACAATCACATACTTATTTTCATTCTTAATGTTTATATTAACAACATGCTTAAATAAAAATACCTAATTATTTATTCAATATACATCATACAAAATTTAATAACTTTTATTTTATTTGGTAAAATTTAATAATATTACAGTTAAAATACTTATATTATTGACATTTATGACACATTAAAAGTTATACAGTGAAAGTTTACTAAAAATTAAGATATCATAACTTTTACAAGTTTTAATCAAATTATAATGCATAAAATACAAAATACATAAAATCTTTGATATAAAAAATAGGATAATAATTCCTTACAATGAGAAGAGCAAATTTAATTTCCAATAGGGTCGACTGACAAAGTTTACACTATGGCCTCCAAACCCTAGGATATGTTTTCCTCTCTCCTTTATTTTCTCTTTGATTTTGTTTATTTTTCTCTGTTTGCTAAAGGAAGGGGACAAAAGGGATTTAATGGTTTATAGATAATGGCTTAAGATAATTTGAATAATATAATAATTTAATATAAACAAAATTATATAATTTATTCAATTTTAAAATTTGTATGAATTTACTTATATCTTCAAATTTTAAGCTATAAAAATTATAAAAAAAAAATATTCATAAAATAACCCATCATATTTAAATGTTTTTGATGAAATCAGTTTGCAATATTGACACATGATGGTCCCAAAATCTCACTTGTATAAAAAATTATATAAATTTTGTGTAATTAAAACACTATTATATTTATTTTACGACAATTGTGATTTATGATTTGAACTTATAATGATTCCTTTTTTTTTTTCCTGGGTCAAAATATGAGTTATTACACCAAATCCTCATAAGACTTTATAGAAGGTCTATAATAACTAGTTTATTTATAAAGTCTCCATATCGAAAGATACATGTACATGGTGTGATAATGGTATATTGTGTCAGGATTAGAATGACTTCCTTGTAGCTCATCAGAGCAATCAAGCCAAGTCTCCCAGTGAAGTCCTGCTCCCATAACATGTAATTCAATCATAACATCTCCATCCACCTTAAGTCTGAGAAGAACCTGAACATCTTGTAGGATGATATTCATCTCACATAGTGGTAAGTGGAACATGTTAGCTGAGGGGCACCATCGCTCGACCAATGTAGTACTAAAATAAGGATATAATCTAACAAATTGAATGTAAATAGTTAAAATATTGCACTATATTCATCAACCTAAGCTTCTATTTTATCTTCTTAAGTAATCAATCAGAGCTTTTATAAATTATCAAAATAATAAATCTATATCTAGTGAAAGCAACTAAAAATTGCATACTTCAAAATATTGCATAATATTCATTCTACAAAAATTAATATACAGTAGTTAGGAGATCAATACAATTACTATTCTATCATAAACTTTCGACTACAAAAGAATAAGAAAAAAATATAAATAAAATTAAAAGAAAACCTGAGGATCTTTATCAATCTCACTCTACTTGATCCTGACATCTTCTCCGACTTGAAATTATTAAAATCTACATAATGAGCCAAAAAGCTCATTAATAAAACAAACTAACTAAAACTTTCAACACAAGGCTAGAAGAATAATATGTACTCAGTTCGGTCAACAAGATCAATCTCATCAATGATCGGTTATTATTTTTAAAGCTCAAAATGATCAATTACTATACTATCATAAACTTCCGACTACAAAAGAATAAGAAAAAATATAAATAAAATTAAAAGAAAATCTATGGATCTTTATCAATCTCACTCTACCTGATCCTGACATCTTCTCTAACTTGAAATTATTAAAATCTACATAATGAGCCAAAAAGCTCATTAATAAAATAAACTCACTAAAACTTTCAACACAAGGCTAGAAGAATAAATATGTACTCAGTTCAGTCAATAATATCAATCTCATCAATGATCGATTATTATTTTTAAAGCTCAAAATGATCAATAATAAAAGTAAAAAAATTATTACAATGAATTTTGGAATTAATAACAAGCATGAGAAATAATAAATTAGTAAAACATTGGTACTATGATCATTCAATCATTAGTAAAAAGAATCACAAGCACAAATGTGTCAAATTATTAGTCTTATCCTCTTACATCCATCCTATCAATTATATGCAATTAATACTTGCATCCATTCATATGTTATCTATGTATACATATTAATATTCTATTTATCAATGTTATCAATATATGCATGTATCAATATATAATTCAACAAGATAGTATATCTAGGTTTAATGTGGTATTTCATCATTTCATATGTTGTTTCTTTATATCATTATCTTTCATCTTTTATCATTATTATTACAAGTTAAGAGTTATCACTGGTTGCCTGTTGGATTAATTCGATCATCTGTTACAAGCTATAATCGGGATAACATCACAAAATATCTTTAAAGAAAAGCCTGTCGACTTACCCTCATGTGCATGGTATTATGTTTTAAAAACCAACCTATTTTATAGTGTTAATAGCGAGCTTTTCTTGCTTATGCGAATGCCACAATACAAATGCAGTATGAAATAATCAATTTTGTTCAATACAAGCCGAAAATCTATAATATCTATAACTTAAAAAAACCATAACTTTAATTCTACCTTGTAAAATTTAGCGATGTTATTGTCAAAATGATCACACTATTCATATCTATTATATATAAAAAGTTATACGATAAAAATTCAATAAATCATAAGAAAATATATTTTTATTGATTTAAGATAGAAGAAATTCGTCAAACTCAAAATTATTGATAATTAAAATGAGATTTGAGTTACTTACAAAAAATAGAATTAAGAAATATCTAAATAAATAAAAAAGCTCTGAAAAATCTTCTCTCTCCTTGCTATCCTTCCTTCTTCGGCAAGACACGATGCTGAAATTCAAAATTTTCATTTTAAAAAATCATTCAAAAATGCGAGTAATTACACTGAATGTGTTGGATCATATGTCAAGGCCAATAATGTATGAACCATAAACGAATCATTTACAAACAACTAGCCACTCATGAGCCATGCATAGGTGAGTAGCCTCTGGTAATATTGATGCTTGAGAGTTTATGTGGTCATGTTATAGTTGTATACAATTATATTAAATACAAGTCTATCACCCTAATTAATCTGCTATGTCTGTCAGAGAACTTATGAAGTTTGACTAAGAATGTGAATATGATTATTTTAATTTTAATCTTCAATAATTTATGAATTTGACAGTTATAGCATTATTAGATGAATGACTTGATTTAAAAAAAAAATACATATAATTAAAGATTTTATAATTTGTATCCAATGATCAATTGTATTTATTACTCTTTAATGCTTATCAACAATCTCTTTACTACTCTAATGTGATAAGTTATATTATTCTGTCTATTTTTATGATTTGGTAGCAATGTGCTTTTTATGATACTTAATTTATAAATATAATAAATAAAAATAATAATAATAATAAATATTATACTTAAAAAAAATTAATAAAACAAACTAATATATAAATATAAATATATAGTATAAATAATAATAAAATATATGAGAAATGAATATAAAATATAAATAATAATACAGATATTATATATTCTATATAAATAAAATAATAATATATTAATGCTGAGATATACTATATAATCTTAACATAAAGCAAACTTTAACAATATTGTTAACTAATTTATTTCCAAAGTACTAATTTTCTCATTTTATTACCACAAAAATTAGTATATCATAAAATTTTTTTATTTTAAATATGTAAATTTTGCAGGATCTATGACATTCATTAATTAACATTCTTCTAATCTTATAAATTTAATTTAATGTAAAAAATGCTTAAAAATAAAATTAAACTTATCTTCATAGTTTGGTACTCAAACGAAATTCTTTATTTACTCTGTTCCTACTTCTCTCTCTGATTGTGATCTTTACAATAGATATATTCCTTTCCTCTCACTCGTCACTATATTTAATGCTAAGGATTTATCATTAAAGCATAAAATTCATCTTTTGTTTTGTCATTTGTGTAATTGATTGTTAGTGGGAGATTGGACTGTTGACCTCATTTTTGTATGAGGTCATCAGGACCTTTCAAACTCCTGATTATACATCTAGTGATTGATAGCTTGCCACATGTCAATCATTTCAACAAATTCAAATCAACCTTCAATCCTAACATTCAATCTTTAATCAATCAAAATACCATTCAATTATATAGCCTGCAAATCAATTATCCAGTCCCTAGATCAAACCTATAATCAGTCACCCATTCAATCAAATTAATCAATCATTCAATCATCAATTTTCAGTCAATAGCCTGCATTCAATCAAAGTCCAATCAACCTCTATACATCAAATTTTTCAATCTAATATACAATCATTCAATCAATCACTCAAACTCCAGTCAATCACCTAGACATCCTGCAACCATACCACAGTAATATCATGATCCAATGCACTATCTAGAACATTGCCTTAGCCTTGCACTACATGTAAGCACTTCATTGTGCTATTTTGCATAGTGTATTGATCATCTGATCTCAATCAAGATCTAAATCTTTTCACTAGGAGTCTCCTGCACCAAACTCATCATTTTCAAACCTTGAATCAATGATAAATCAATATGATCTAGTTGAGCTAGCTCAAGTGATTATATACAACATCGACCTTCAATTCATCATTAAATGGCCTCTGAACTTCACCAAACCTCTTCAAAATATTCTCTTAATGAAAAGGACCTGACTAATCATCTCGACCCAATCAATGGTTGACTTGGTCAACTGAACCCAAGTTTGGTCAAACCTGACCTATTTGGCTCAAATTGCTCTTTATAATTAAATCAAAGTCATAAAGATCTTAGACTTGCTCCATTTGATACCCTGATTACCCCTAAACCTATCTTGAGTCAAACCATAGTTGGTTTGACCAAGTCAACCCATGATGGCTTGGTCAAACCTCCTTTCATGTATATCAAATGCATTCGAATTTCAATCTTGAACATAAAAAACATTCCAATGCCTCCCATCAGTTTATCAAGTCTTTTGGGATGCCATGTCAGCTGACTGGACCTGTTGTCTGGTCAAACCAATCAACAAATGGTCACTAAACCCATTAAATGGCCAAACCCTTTGCTTAAGCCTAATCCTTCTTAATTCAAAGTACTCCAGCCATTCAAACAGCATTCTAGAATCTTCCTAGACTCTATCCCAGCCCTTTGATCAGCATCAAATGGCTCTCAATCCTCCCATGTGCTCAAGTGGGGACCAAGAGAGGCTTTCCACCTCATTGTCCTTCCAAGCGTCCTTGCCACATGCTCCTAACTTCCCTAGGACACTTGGAAGCCATCCAGGAACTCTCCCAGCTAATCTCAATCATCCATTTGCTCTGGAATAGTTAGAATAGGACAAAACCCTCAAGAGAGCCGTCATTCTCCATCTAGCATTATCTCACTATTCCAACCTCCCAAGCTCAGCCTCCTGCTTCCTGAAGCTTACCAGACCCTCCTAAACACATCCCCACTCCAATCCCGTCGGTCAAAGCCCTTCTTCAGCAAGTCCCCGACGAATCTAGCTCAATCCGTTCAAGGAATCCTAGTGCTCGATCCGGCGTTGTTAGCTCGAGAGGTCTTCATCAAATATTAGCGTGGACAGTCCACAAGTTCAAAGAAATAAAAATCGATCCAATCCATCGGTTAAATTTTCTTAAAACTCAACCCTTAGTACACTTAGTTTTAAATAATGTTTTATTAACTAATTTTCAAGCCAAATAAAATTTTCCCCAAAATTTCTGCTCATGTAGGCTACCTACGTTTAAAATTTTAATTAATTAGATCGACTATATTGAACAAACGAGTTAAAAAAGGGATTTATGGCATCTCGAAAAGTTGTTGTAGGCGTACGTTTTTTTTGAGCCATTGATAAGAAGATCAACGGCTCTGATCTCGTAATCATGTGGTCCGTCCGACTGCGTGTAATGATCGGGCGGTCTGGATCTCCATCTAACGCGATATGGACCGTTCGATTTTAACACGCGCGATCTGACGGTCATCGCGCTCGGTCCGAAGTGGTTAAGTGATGGCAATCATTGCGACGCCGTCACTAATCATTGTTAATGATTAGGCACCATCGCAGTTCGAAATCCAGCCACTCGCATTCCACCACGTGGCCTCCGCCGCCGCCACGTTTTGGTCGGACAAACCAATGCTTGCCACGCGTCCTGCCAATGCCGCCGTTGGTTTATTTAATTCTAAAATTAATTCTAATTAATTTTAAAATAAAAAAACTTAATTAAATCATAATAAATTAATTAGTAAGCCAAAAATTTAATATAATATATAAAATTTCTCAGAAAATTTATATCTTTAATTTTAAATTAAATTAAATTTAAAATATTGCATATATTTTAAGCTATTTTGATTATTAAATATTTCACTTTTAAATTAATAATTAACTAAAAAAATTGATTAAAATATTTTAAATAATTCAAAATTATATTTTAAAATGTATTAAAAAAAATATTTTCAAAAACATTTGAAGTTTAATTCAATTCAATTAAAAAATATTATTTAAATATGTAGTTAACTTTAAATTACTTTAAATTCATTTAATTATTTTAAAACTTCAAAAATTCATTAAAAATTTAGTTTAATTCATAAAAATTCAAATAACATATCAAAATTTTCAGTAAATCTAGCACTTTAATTTAAAATAAGTTTTGATTTTAAAATAATAATAAACCTATTTTAAATTATTTTAAGTATTAAATATTAAATATTATTTATTAATATTTAATCAAGTTATTAATTAAAATATTTTCAGAAAATTTAAAACCTTATTTTAAAACTATTTTCAAAATTCAAAACTTAATTTATTTTAATTAACTTGAGTTAATTGAATACATATGTTATTTAAGTATTGTTTAATTAAATATTATATTAATTATTTTAAAATTAAAAAATTTATTTTCAAATAACTTTAAAAATTCAGTGGACCTCTTAAATATTTTAAAATTCTTTTAATAATATTTTTAATTATTTTCTAAATTAAAGCTTATATATATATATATATATATATTCAAAACAATTTTAAAATTTATATTTATTTAAATCTTTAAGTGTTAAGAGGTCCCTTGAAATTTTAAGCATAGGTTAAGCTTATGTGAATAGAAATTATGGGGGAGAATTAGTGGGTAATTAATTTTTAATTATCCACTAATCAATTTAATATTTATGTTAATTACTCTTAGCTTTTTCATGTGTAGGAGCACACACACACTTTGGGATCTCCTAGATTTAGGTATTGATTGTGTTTATGTGTTCATGCATGCTATTTATATGTTAAGTTAAGGGTTAGAGAAACCTTAATTCAAACTCATAAATTTTAGAGACATTAAGGACAATAATTAAGGATAGTATCTTATCTAACTAAGATCAATCTATGATACACTTCATACACCCATTTTGGGATGAAACATCAAATTATAAAACTAGTGTCATAGCCCCTTAATCAAATATACTTTGATTTGACATTAATCGATCTTATAATAACTAGTAGATTTAAGTGACCCTTCATTAAGGGTCTTGTTTTTGTTTTAATAAACCCAAATAAATCAAATAAAAATTCCTAAAAAAAAAAATTAAAATCAATCTCAATAAACTCCAATAAACTTTAAATCAAACTTACAATCATTCAAAATAAAAACTAAAATCCAAATTTCATTAAATCATTAATTAAATCTCTAAGTACCCTTAATAAACCTTAATTAAGTAAATACCCTAAAATTCATATAAAAAATAAAATAAATTTAAAAAATATAAAATAAACTCATTTAAAATCAAATCAAACCAGAAATGCTTTAATTTTAATTTTAAATAATTTTCTAATATTAAATTCTTTAATAAATCACTAATTAAGTAATTTCTTTAATAAATTTTTTAAAAATATTAAATAAATTCAAAAATTCATTAAAAATTCAATAAAACTAAATAAAAATTAGAGAATCATCATATGACTTAAAAATAAAATTTCTAAATAAAAGTTTTAATTATTAATTCATTAAATAATCCATTTTTTATAAATAATTAATTTAATAATAAATAAATTCTAAAATTCACTAAAATTCATTTTAAATCAAATAAAATTCAGAGATTAATCTACCTAAATTTTAATGAAATTTTATAATAAATTTTTAATTTCAAATCCTTTAATAAATCACTCTTCTTTAATAAAATTCAATAATATTCAATAAATGATTAAAAATTCTAAATATTACAATAAAATTTATTAAAATTTAAATTAAATTGTAATTCATTTAAATTAAATTAGTTTGATAATTTGATTGATTAAGATACATCTTAATCATTCAAGTTTGATAATTAATTTAGATTAAATGAATTAAGACCTTTAATGCCTAAAGTTTGATTCCTTTTAGAGGGCTTTAGGCATTTTGATTTAAAGAGGCTTTTAATACACTTAAATAACCAAAAGATCTCCTATGTATTGTGCACGATTCCTTTTAGGAAGGCACTAATACATTCGGATTCGGAGATCTTCAAACCCTTAATAATACACCGACCTTATGTGGCATACTCGGCTCCTTTTGGAAAGTATGTCACATTGCATTCATAAGGTCCCTTTCTCTCTCTAATAAACTTTTAGGATTCTCAAATGAATACTCGTCTTCTTTATAAGATGAGTGTTCATTTTGAAAGTCCTAAGACCTATAAATTGATAACTTCCTGCACTTAGGGAGTTATCAATCTATAAATTCTTTAAAACTAAATCAAATAACTTTAACATCTAAAAGTGGAATAATTTAAAATTCAAATACACTTTACTTAAATTTTAATTAAATTCTCATTTGGCCTTTAATAAATAAACATTAATAATACATGTAACTCAAATATAAATTCCTATAGGACCTATCCAAGCCATACGACCTCTTTCACACACTTAGATGCTTGCTAGGAGAACCAACTTTAGCCTAGGCTAGGCCGGTGGTTTGTTGTGGTTTTGTTTGCGGGTGTCTTGCCTAGAGGGCACCTATGTTTGTCTACTTACTTTCCTGCAATGCATAACATGCATATTTACTTTTCTGTCAGTGCACCAGAGAGCGGAGTGAATAAGTGAGGGCCGTGTACTTTACTTTTCTGTATTTACTTTCCTGCATTTATAATTGTTCACAACGCACTCATAACATGCATAAGTACATAACTATTTTTACTTTCCTGTCTTTTAATTATATTCCTGCAAAAGTAGAATGTTCATAGAGACTGATATACTTGTAAAGAAAAATGTAAAGCTTTATTTTCTTAGATCTGTTATATATAGATTGAGTCTGTAAAGTGTCTTGAGTATGTAAAAGAATTAAAAATAACTGCTTATACATATACAAATGGGGCTCCAAAAAGTAATATCCTCTATCAGGAGGATGTTCCTTTTTGGAATTTCATAGAATACTTGGAGCCTGAAGACCATAAGCAGTTGTATTTAATTCTATTCTCTTATAGGCTTAGAACCCAGATTTGTTGTCGGTGGGGCCTGACCACCTTTACTTTACTGCAGACCCTGTGATGTAATCTATAAATTCTATATTAATAAAATCAGCTCTCTTTTATATATACAACTACTTCATGCATCATTAGCATTTGTGTAGATTTTCAATTTTTGTAAGCATATTCTATTGCATTTGATTTAAATTATTTAACCACTCATTAATTCCTAGGATAGAGCTACCTTAAATCTTGCATTCATCGGTGAATTGTTGTGATTAGGATTGTTAGCTGGCAACCTGTCACGCCCCGAGATCTAACTTGGAAAGAATGTCGATCAATAGCCAAACAATTTACCAGAGTTATCTAAAACCATCTGTAAGCAATCTATCAAACATCTATAAAATTTAAAACATCAATATAACAGTCGATTCATATCTCAAAACAACATGTACAATACTCAGGAACTACAATATCAATACAAGTAGAAAAGTTATCCTATCCTGAGTACAAAAGAATCATCTATCTATCAAAAGAACTAACACCTGTCGATCTGAATCAACTCCTATCTCCTGCTCCCGAGCCCTGACCTGAAAATATCAACCACATATAATGAGCTTACAAAGCCCAGCAGGTCACCTAATACCTATAACTGAAATCAAAGCACGGCAATGCTATCAATATGCATGTCAATCTATCAATCCAAATCAATCAATGGTCAATGAGTCTATGCAGCGGAAATCAATAGTCAATAAAACCAGTCAATGCAGCAGCAGGCAATTCGATAATCAACTAAATCAATCAACGTCGTCAATCAAATCGATACGATCAAATCAATAGAATCAGTAGAGAAAAGCGATACGGCGGAAATACAATGAATCTATAGGCAGAAATCAATAATTCTATAGGCAGTAGTACGATGTCCATGCTATCAATGCAGTATCTATAGTCATCCATTTCTATATCAATATTCAATGTCGATGCACAGAAATCAATCAGTGGGATCAATGCAATCGTACGATCTAGTAAATCCAATCAAAGTCGATAAAGCAGGAATCTATAAAACAATGAATCTATAAAGCAATACAGTAAACATGCAATTCAATACTATATACTGAACAAGTACAATCTACTGGTCATGTTGCTGTTGTAGAATCCATATTGCTGTTGTAGATAATACATTTGTTCAATCAATAAGAGTCGTCACTCTTTTCGCCCGTCGGCATATCAATAAACTCCTTATGTCTCCCTTCAATAATCAATAATCAATATTTAAAGGAAAGCCCGTCGGCCCACCATCCTGTACAGGTATCAATATCAATCTCCACCAATGTTCAACCAGGTTCCACTTGCGATCAGTATCAGTAGTCAATTCAATCAATAAGCAATTCAATAGTCAATATTAAAGCAATCATATCCATAATCAATGCATATCAGTTCAATCTATCAATCTCATACAATTCAGGAATTGTACGAAAATCGGGCAGCGTAACGGTAGTCGGTCAAAATTACACAAAAATCCTGCAAAAAGACACAATATCCAAATCTTTCCAAATTACAATAGAATATCTATAACTTCAATACAAGGCTATTGTCCTATAGAAATCAAATCAAATCAAGTCCTGATTCTTTTCTATTCGATTAAAATCACGTAGAATCAATTCCGACCGGTAAAATCTTCGTAGAATACAGTCAAATCGTGTACAATAATCATATCTATAACATATCAGAAGTTGTGCGGTGGAAGTTGTGTCAAATCGAAATTATGTCGAAAAGTCGACTACGAAAACACAAAACAAATCCCAACTCGGTCAAAACACAATATCTTTGAAAACAGAAACAGGGTTCGGAGTCCTTACCACGAGATCTTCACTTTCTCCAACAGCAGCGTCGGACGAAAAGCGCTCCGCGGTCTCCGAAAACCAGCTTTTCTCTTTTTCCTTTTCTCTTTCTCTCTCCTCAGATATTTCTGATTTTAAATTTGATTTTTCTCTCTCCTCAAAACGAGTTCATTTCCTTATATCATACACAGATCGGCCTGGCCGATCAACAAATCGTCCCGGGACGATCAGACCAAATCCTGATCGTCCTGGACAGTTCCCAGGGCTGTTGTCTGGCCGATCATTTCTACAGTACATATCGGCCTAGACGATCTCAACATCGGCCCGGACGATCTGTACAGAAATTCTTCCAGAAAACACACCAGAAATCAGCTGTTTTCAAAGCACTGATCGGCCTGGACGATCCAAACTTCGTCCTGGCCGATTCTGGGAGGAAAATCCAATTCAGAGAGGAACAGTAAGGGAACGAGATATTACAATCTCCCCACCTTAGAAAAATGTCGTCCCGACATTTCCCTACAGGTACGAAGAACAAAACAAACAAAACAAATCGATCAAAATCCAAATCCAAATCAAAACTCGCTGAAATCCAAACAGAACACACAATGCAATCAATCAAATGTCAATATGCGATGTTCATATGTCAATATCAATCGGTTAGTCAAATCAATCTTACCAGTAGAACCTTCTGGTCGTTGCTGATCCTGATGCTGTAAACTCTGTAGACTGTAAATGCGTGGCACCATTGGAGGAAGTGCAGGAGGTCGTGGCGTAACTGTCTCCCTCTGATCTCTGACAGCTCTATCATCCATCCGGTTCCCTGATATCTCACTGTAGGCTCTCGAGGCAACAGTCCTCTATTGTCCTGTCCCCGTGCCAGAATCAGTCCTTCCATCCAGTCCTTTCTGAGGACAATTTGCTGCTCTGTGCCCTTGCTGTCCACAATGAAAACACTGTCCCGTCAATAGGTAGCACTGACCTGCATGTCGTTTACCACAGTGAATGCACGTGCCAGAACCACCAGATGATACTATCGATGCTGATCGTGACGCAGATCCCGATGCAGATCCCTTCGAACCCTCATACCTGCTTCTCTTCTCTCTATCTCTGGAATCATCTCGTCGTACCTCATCTCTCCTCCTCCTGGTATCCTCGTACCTCGATATCGGTGTCGCCAGCTCAATCTCTATCAATCGGGCCCTCTCCACTAGCTCAGAAAACTCATGGATCCGGAAAGGTACTAGTGGTTGCCTCAGCTCTCTGTTCAACCCGTGTAGGAATCTATAACACTTGTCTTCAGGAGTAGGAATCAAATGAGCAGCATACCTCGCAAGTGCAGTAAACTCGGCCTCGTACTACATCACTGACTTGCGGCCTTGCTCCAATCTCATGAAAGCTTCCTGCATCTGTCGCTGAGCTGACGGTGGTACAAACCACATCCTGAATACTGCAGTAAACTCATCCCAGGTGATCTCAGCATTGGTCTTCCCCTGGAATTTCTCTCTCTGCTGTCCAATCCACCATCTCTCTGCCTCACTCTCCAACATGAATACTGCCAAAGGTACTTTTCTGTTCCCCGGACACTGCATACTATCAAAAATCTTTTCTATCCTCATTATCCAATCCTCAGCAGCCTGTGGTCCTACAGCCCCTTTGAACAACGGAGGCTTCAGCTTGTGGAACATCTGCAAGTGTCTGTCTACCTCTTCTTCCTTGCTCCCACTCATCTTGCTCTGGGCATCCCCCATAACATGTGCAATCGCAGTAGCCAACTGCATCATACTCTCTGAAGGCACTGGAGCTGCGCTGTGTTGTTCATTCGGTACACTAGATTCTGCTGGAGGATCCATATCTTTTCACCTGCACATTTCAAAACAATAATACACATATGCAATGATGTATGCCAATGAAGCTCTTAAAGCTACCCAATCTACCCAATCTCTCAATCCAATCCTACAACTCTGGTAACAATCCATTCTTCCAATAACACTGCTCTGATACCAACTTGTCACGCCCCGAGATCTAACTTGGAAAGAATGTCGATCAATAGCCAAACAATTTACCAGAGTTATCTAAAACCATCTGTAAGCAATCTATCAAACATCTATAAAATTTAAAACATCAATATAACAGTCGATTCATATCTCAAAACAACATGTACAATACTCAGGAACTACAATATCAATACAAGTAGAAAAGCTATCCTGTCCTGAGTACAAAAGAATCATCTATCTATCAAAAGAACTAACACCTGTTGATCTGAATCAACTCCTATCTCCTGCTCCCGAGCCCTGACCTGAAAATATCAACCACATATAATGAGCTTACAAAGCCCAGCAGGTCACCTAATACCTATAACTGAAATCAAAGCACGGCAATGCTATCAATATGCATGTCAATCTATCAATCCAAATCAATCAATGGTAAATGAGTCTATGCAGCGGAAATCAATAGTCAATAAAACCAGTCAATGCAGCAGCAGGCAATTCGATAATCAACTAAATCAATCAACGTCGTCAATCAAATCGATACGATCAAATCAATAGAATCAGTAGAGAAAAGCGATACGGCGGAAATACAATGAATCTATAGGCAGAAATCAATAATTCTATAGGCAGTAGTACGATGTCCATGCTATCAATGCAGTATCTATAGTCATCCATTTCTATATCAATATTCAATGTCGATGCACAGAAATCAATCAGTGTGATCAATGCAATCGTACGATCTAGTAAATCCAATCAAAGTCGATAAAGCAGGAATCTATAAAACAATGAATCTATAAAGCAATACAGTAAACATGCAATTCAATACTATATACTGAACAAGTACAATCTACTGGTCATGTTGCTGTTGTAGAATCCATATTGCTGTTGTAGATAATACATTGGTTCAATCAATAAGAGTCGTCACTCTTTTCGCCCGTCGGCATATCAATAAACTCCTTATGTCTCCCTTCAATAATCAATAATCAATGTTTAAAGGAAAGCCCGTCGGCCCACCATCCTGTACAGGTATCAATATCAATCTCCACCAATGTTCAACCAGGTTCCACTTGCGATCAGTATCAGTAGTCAATTCAATCAATAAGCAATTCAATAGTCAATATTAAAACAATCATATCCATAATCAATGCATATCAGTTCAATCTATCAATCTCATACAATTTAGGAATTGTACAAAAATCGGGCAGCGTAACGGTAGTCGGTCAAAATTACACAAAAATCCTGCAAAAAGACACAATATCCAAATCTTTCCAAATTACAATAGAATATCTATAACTTCAATACAAGGCTATTGTCCTATAGAAATCAAATCAAATCAAGTCCTGATTCTTTTCTATTCGATTAAAATCACGTAGAATCAATTCCGACCGGTAAAATCTTCGTAGAATACAGTCAAATCGTGTACAATAATCATATCTATAACATATCAGAAGTTGTGCGGTGGAAGTTGTGTCAAATCGAAATTATGTTGAAAAGTCGACTACGAAAACACAAAACAAATCCCAACTCGGTCAAAACACAATATCTTTGAAAACAGAAACAGGGTTCGGAGTCCTTACCACGAGATCTTCACTTTCTCCAACAGCAGCGTCGGACGAAAAGCGCTCCGCGGTCTCCGAAAACCAGCTTTTCTCTTTTTCCTTTTCTCTTTCTCTCTCCTCAGATATTTCTGATTTTAAATTTGATTTTTCTCTCTCCTCAAAACGAGCTCATTTCCTTATATCATACACAGATCGGCCTGGCCGATCGACAAATCGTCCCTGGACGATCAGACCAAATCCTGATCGTCCTGGACAGTTCCCAGGGCTGTTGTCTGGCCGATCATTTATACAGTACATATCGGCCTGGACGATCTCAACATCGGCCCGGACGATCTGTACAGAAATTCTTCCAGAAAACACACCAGAAATCAGCTGTTTTCAAAGCACTGATCGGCCTGGACGATCCAAACTTCGTCCTGGCCGATTCTGGGAGGAAAGTCCAATTCAGAGAGGAACAGTAAGGGAACGAGATATTACACAACCCACTCTAGGCAGGTGGTAAGTCCAGAATGTCTACACCCTCTCATTGCACATTCTTTCTTCTAATCAAATCTAAACTCTTCCAAATTCAGCGTTAAATTTATAATCTAAAGCCTGATAATAAAAATTTAAATTAGCCCAAATATTTAGTTAAACTTGTATATAATTTTGAAATTAATTAGTCTTCATTTAAATCGAGAGTTTTCTCTTAGGAAATGTAGGTCAAGCCCCTACAGGAAGTCTAGATCCTAGAATAATCTAAACACTACCTTAGTTTCCTTTCTGGGGTAGGGGAAAGATCTGTGGACGTAGATCATTGCTTTATCCATATTTTAAAATTTATTTTCACAATCAAAGGATAGGTAGATAATTGATTTGCTTCTTCAAGCAGGTCAAATATCTTCTATATTTGATTATGGAAATAAATTCACGATTCATTAGTCTAATCGGGTCGATATGATAATATACTTATCATCCTTTAGGATGATTTGTATATTCCCTATGCTGCACCTGATTAGAAGAATGACTTGTAGTCTTATTTCTTTTAGATCAATAGAAGGATATTAGTTTACCCCTCGGGGCGGTATAATGTCCGACTATGTGGATTTAATTGAAAGAAAACATTAAAATATAAATAAAGCAAATCGCGTGAGAAACATAAGAACATCTTCAGGAAAATTTTCTCACATGGACGAACGGATGAAAGTTTTTTCAAGTTGTAAAGAGAAGTTAATTGACAAATAAGTGTGTAGAATGCGAGGCCAGATCAGAACATCACGATCATGGGAAGCACGAAATAGTGGAACAAGAGAATGCAAAAAATCGAATGCGAAAAATCATTTTCCAGAATGAACAAAATAATTTTCCACATTATATTTATCTACAAAATATATTTAGATATTACATAAAATATGAAAATTGATTTCACTTTTTTGTTATTTCATAAACCTATTTTTTATTAAATTAAATTATAAATAACTAAATATTATCCTTTTTTTTTATAAATTTATCTTTATATTAAGTTAATTAAAAAATAAAAAAACCGATTGGTGGTCCAAAGGAAGAGACCTGCATAGCAAGAAGAGCTATTGAGTACTCCAAAAACAGCGGTCTTATAATGTCGTGTCTTCCCAGATTCTACCACTGCTTCTCTCTCCGCTCCTTTTCTTCTCCCTTACGCATCTCACCAACAAAGTTCATCGCTCCGCCGTACCTCCGCTCACGAACCAGCCCACGGCAGCTCTCTCCTGCGCTGATGACGTCCGTTGCTACGTCCAGGCTCCTCCACCTCAACTCCACCGCAGTCGCGTCCCTCGAAAATAGCTCTGGAGGTCCCAATGGGTCACCTGTCCCCTCTTCTTCATCCCCTTCCGATAATTATCAGGCGGAGAACGGAGATGAAGGTATCAGCAATCTATTTCTGCATATGGGAAAATTATTAATGTTTGGCTTGCTTTCTTCAGGCGGAGTTTGCCAGGTGTTTTTTGTTATGATGTGGTTCTGTGAGTGAATTGTGCTTTCTGTTCACGTGATATGATTTAGTTTCATGTGGTTTTTTTGTTAGCTGGCTTGCTCTTGTAAAGCTTACAATTTGTTTATTTTGCGGCGCAGCTTTACTCATAGTTGTCTCTCAAGATAGCTTTACATTTCGAATGTGTTTCTCAAAATTTATGATTTTTTGTTTCATTGATCTAGCAATATTTGTTCTTTGAGTACTTTTTTGTTCTGCTTGTTTAACTTGAGAGTGATCTAGTGCCTTCGTACGTTGAATTTCTTTGTTGTTCACGCATATTAGGCCTTGAAATGATTACAACTAAGTTTGGACCACTCATGCAGTACTGTGAAGCATTATTTGTTATCTCTACTATGTTGTGACAAATTCTTGGTTTAGGTTGATTTACATTTGAAAGAAAACCAGGTTACCCATTTCTGATTGTCTTATTTGGTTCAGATCTTTTATTTGGATACCACCTTCCTCCTAAGGCGATAAGAGACATTGTAGATGCACCTCCCCTTCCCGCATTGTCATTTTCCCCCCATAGAGATAAGATACTTTTTCTGAAGCGCAGATCGTTGCCACCGTTGTCAGAGCTTGCCAGACCTGAAGAAAAGCTTGCTGGAATAAGGATTGATGGAAACTCTAATGCAAGGAGTAGAATGTATACCATTGAAATCACCAGCCATTTAAATTAGATTTGATAAATTATGTCATTTGTTTATTATTTACTTTCTTTGATGCAAGATCCCTGACATTTACATATGCTTTTAGGTCTTTCTACACTGGTATAGGGATACATTCTTTATTGAATGATGGCACACTTGGCCCAGAGAAGGAGGTGCAAGGCTTTCCTGATGGCTCTAAGATCAATTTTGTTAGCTGGTATACTGGAATTTAGGTTTTGATCAAGTATTCAAATTTATTGTATTTTCTTAGAGATTTCATCTCTAGCATGTTTAATTTTTTTTTGAAGATTATTTTAATGTCTAAGTTTATGTCACGCTGCTAATATCAAGCTCAGATTTTTTCATCATCGTTCTTGAAGCAGATTGCAGATGTAGTCACCTTTTGATTTAAGCATGCTAGACTTTTTTTATTTGATGCATGCAAATGTGAATTCATATATGGAAAGTTGCTTGAAATGTAAGAATATTAAATGGCCATCAAATGAAAATCAGTTATGTAAAATTTTTTTTGAAGCTTTCTCAGTTCACAAGTAGTAAGAAATAAAATAAAAATATTTAATGTTGAGATAAATGTCACAAAACCTGGAACAATAGAGTGCAAGATAAGTATATTATTAGTGGAGAATATAACATATTGAAGATTGGTTTATAATACTGATATTTAGGTGGTTTGAACATTTGCAATAAAGAGCAAAAGCTGAAACAATAAAGGGGTAGCCTATTAAACGGGTGTCTTAATGGTACCATGAAAAGGATTCATGCAAAAGAAAACTTGGAGCTAATTTGAGTTAACAACACACACTTTTTTTATAGGAATGAGTGATGATGATAAATGATTCTTAAAGCCGTTTACAAATAATTGGGATTAGGCTAATTAAGTTGATTTTAAGACATGGCTTCAGCTTGGAAACAAAGTGTGCTTAGTATCTCTGTTAGATAGGGAGTTTTGTTATAGATCATGTTTTGAGTGGATTCAAACAAAAGCTGCTTGAGAAAGAAGTTTTGTATTTAACTGATGTTATAAAGTCAATAAAAAATGGATTATCTGAAGAATAAGGTTTACGGTATTTTCCTGCTCAAGGAGTGGATTAGTAGGGGACTATTTAAACCAGTGGAAGAAGTTGGCATTTGGTTGGGGTTGCATTAAAGAATTTCCATAGTTCAAATTTTCCCCTTAGTTATTTTTTTTTTCTACTTTTTACTTAATTTTTAAAAAAATACAGTATATTTTCAACGGATAAAAATATTTTTTTTCCTATCCATTGATAAATGAGATCATAGTTTGAAATTCATCCAAAAGTACCAAAACCAATTGAATCTATCTTTTTGGACGCTTTAGCAAAAGTTTGTGCCATTTTAATCGAAATTCAAAAAGACTTAGTTGAATGCTACAATAAAATATACCATCCCCCAAGCTCCTATTGGTATTTGACTTTGAGCCATGTAAGAGCTGATAGTTCATAATGATATCAATTGACCAAGCTAGTATGTTTACGGCATATTTTGATAAAATTATTATTTAGAATAAGTTGAAGGAAGCAGTTAAGAATGCTATCTTTAAGAGCAACCAAATGGTTCTATTTAAATATTTTAAATGATTCCTCTCAAAATTAAAAGACTATAATGATTAATGCATGAGGCTTTTTGCCAATGCAAGATTTGGGGGGATGGATTGATGCATGTAGTTTTACACTGTATTATTTTCAATCATGACCTTTAGGTCTCAATGATGCTAGCCTAAAATTGTCCTTGGTCATCATTGCTATTGTAATAAGTTTATAAAACTTAAAGCATCTTATATTGTTAGTTTTTTTTAAATAAGAATCAATTATTGCTAAATATATATATGCTCCTAATTTACAACATCAACTAATGCATTGAATAAATGTTTTCATTCACATCATCAAAATTTATTATGAAGATTGTAAAGTTCTTTGGTACTTTGGTTAATTCCTTGAAGTGGAGGCGTTGGGTGATTGACCATACTTCTTCCTCTATCTTTGAATGGTGGTAATCTTAAGCATGGTTTAAAATTGCGCAATATGAGGCTCGCTGATGTAGAACGGGTGGAACTTTGCTAGGGAGAGGATCTCCTCTCCAATTTTTTTTCACAGCAAGTTCAGGTTTCACCAAAATCTGAGAGGAAATTCTCAGATCTTCTCATGAGAAAATAGGGGTGGGAGGAAGAGTGTCTCTTGCCATGAGATAGATTTCTTTCAGATATCTAGGGAAAAACTTCAGTTTTAGTGTTTAGGGGAGAAAGACTTGACGTGAGAAGAGCCAGGAAATCACTGGCTGCAGCTTTGGGAGGTTGAGGAGGCGGGATGCTGAGGAGAGAAATAATGGCAAGGAATAACGGGAAGGAGAGAAGGGTGGGCCAGCTTAGAGAGAGGGGGAAACAGTTGCGTCCACATTCAATGGATATGGACCAAAGCAATGAATTGTAATTGATGTTTACAAATGAGAATTAATCTCAGGTTCAGTTACAGAACTTGTTTGATTTGAATTTTAAAATTCAAATCAAAGAAAGGTAGCGTTTTGGCTGGAGCAGTAAGAAAAAAAAAAAAGGTTCGGCCAGAGAAATTCTCAGCTTTGGAAAGTAATGAAAGCCATTTCCTAGATTCTGTATCCAATAATTGATGGGAAATTTCAGCCAAAGGAATAGAGGTAATTTGAATTATTCCCAAAGTAGTCTATGATGCAATTAGAAAATAAATCATAATTGACTCTTAATGAGGCCGGTGACAATAGAATCCAGAGAGGCTTTAATTAGATCAATTAAAGCTTCTTAATTTAAGATTGAATTTAGACAAGATTTATTTTAAATCCAATTGACTTTTAAATGCAATTTAGATCAAAAACAGTAACTTTCCTAAATTAGATGAGTTATTTTAGGAAGGATTTCAAAATTCATAGATTTGAAAATTCAAAATATCCCCAAATTAACTCATACCCAATTAGGAAACTCAAGGGGGAATAGGGTTGGAGTGTGGCCGGCGGCTGAAGCATATGGCCGACGGTTGAGGAGCAGGTGGGAGCTTGGCCACGGGTTGGGAAGGGGAACAAGGGGTTCGGGTGAGAGTTTTGGGAAAGAATTGGAAGTGGGTGGACAGTGGGAGGAAGGGACCGGTGGTGAGAAGTTTAGGGATTTAGGTGAAGGAAGGGAAAACAAGGATGATCAAATAAGATAACGAACCACGAACCCGGCCGTCTCCAAGGTTGGTGGGTGATACGATTTTCCTCTCCAAGGGATCTCAAATTCACGAGCCCGGACCCATCCTGTAGCTGGTGAAGACTTCGATTCCTCTCATAGGAATCCCACTAACGCTCTCTCACAAGAAGAACATAAGTGTGGAAAACACAAAATTTTCATATTCATTAACCCCCCTCTTACAATAGCTTTAGGGCCCTATATATAGGCCATAACATGATAAAATAAAAATTACAAAAATGCCCCTTGGGCCATAACACTCAAATAAACTAAACTAGGGGTAAAACAGAAAATAACATGAAATAATAGCTAAAATTCATAAAATAAATTTTAAATAACAATATAAATTAGAGCCGTCAATTTACGACGCCTCCTGTGATAGATGCGCCAGATCTTCATGCCGATGTCCGCATCACTCGCCTTGAGGCCCGCCTTTGCGCAATTCCAGTAAAAAACGCCTCGATGCTTACGTCTCGAGTTTTTTTTATGAGGCTTGTGCCTCAGCTTGGTTGCGGCCCGCCTTGAGGCGCGCCTCGCCTCACTGGCATGAGGCTTACGCCTCACACACACATATATATATATATATATATATATATATATATATATATATATATATATATATTAAAACTTACATAAATCTTGAAGTAAATGCCCGACATTGGACTCTATAGGAGAGGAGGAAGGGGAGAGAGCAGTTCATCATAATGATGATTCAAATGAAGAACCCTTAGTGATGACAGTGCTGATGACTTATGAGTTTTTATGTGATATGTCATTGCTTTTATTTTTTTTGAAAATTTGAATTATATGTTAATGAAAAGAATACTAGGATTTTGGAAAGATAGAATTTTGAGTTGAACTATATTTCATGTTGTCTTATTATTGGGATATTTTGATTTCACTTCATATCTTATGCTTTTTTATGTTTTATATTATTCACTCATTGGCATATAAAAAATTTATCATTTTATGTTTACGCAATCTTTTGATTTTGAGGCTTACGCCTCAAAACGCCTTGAGGCTTACGCCTCGCCTCACGAATGAAAAACGCCTCAATACCCGAATACGCAATTTTAAACATTGATCTTAAGTAGGAATTTTGTTTTCTGGTATTAGAATTAATGTTTATCCTGGGAATGGCACAGGTGCTAATGAGGCCGAAACTCTAATATCAATTGGCATGATCATATGGCTTAAATCATATATTTTGTCTTGCATATATTTGTTTGACACTCTCTTGCTCGCTACTGTTAATACTTGTATGACGCAAATTTCCATGTTGTTATGTGGCTGAAAATCATTTCCTTTCACAATATAGTTCAAGAATTCATCATTTAGCCTTCCCAACAATTTATACCACCTATTTGGGCCAACTTTATGAATCCTTATTCTCAGTTTGTTCTGTTTGAGTGTTGTATTAGGTCATTTGCCAATTTTACACAAATTGCTTTGCACTACTACCTAGCTACCTTAGGTCTATCCTAAATTGCGTTTTGATTAGTATAAACCTGGATAATTTGAGCTCCACTTGTCCTATGATTCAGCACCAAGCAACAACCTAATATTAACAGCTGCCTTTTTTAATGATAGCCATGATAGCCAGAAGAACCAGCACTAATCATTTCATTCTCTAATACTATAAGTTAGGCTTCATTTGGGACGACTTTCTTTTTGCTTTTTAAAGTGGCTTTTTAGTACAAAAAATTTAATTTTTGTACTGAAAAACCGCTTTAAGAAGTAGTAAGAAAGCCGTCTCAAACGAAGCCTTACTGTTGGTTTCTGTTATCTTATATTTTTTGATTTGACCATCACATTGTCAGTAAGAACTCTCTCCTTTTGTTTTAACTGATTTTATTGTTAATTCAATCTTTTCATTAAATTTAATGTAGTTCAAAGAATTATAGTTTAAAGTGGATGGTTTAAAAGATCTTAACATTGATTTAAATAAGCCTTAGCATATGCTGCAATTAATCTGTAACTTTCTTTTAATCCAGGTCAAAAGATGGATGTCATTTGGCTTTCAGCATTCGTACAGATGAGGTGAATATCTAATGATGATTTGACTAAGGCTTTGTTAGGGAGGGCTTTCTTACTGCTTCTTAAAGCAGCTTTCTAGTAAAAAAAATTAAATTTTTGTATTAAAAAGCTGCTTTAAGAAGCAGTAAGAAAGCAGCCCCAAACGAAGCCTAAATCTTTTTCTTTTATATATATTTTTGAAATGTATTCATATGCCCATATGAACTAGGAAGACAACAACTGCAGCAAGTTGAGAGTATGGGTTGCAGATGTTGATTCGGGAAAGGCTAGGCCACTCTTTCAGTCAGATGATATATATTTGAATGCAATATTTGAGAAGTTAGTATGAGCTTATATTCTCATCCCGCACAAAAGATTTCTCCTGCATTTGGTAACATCTTTTTATGCTGGTTATGTAGCTTTGTTTGGGTTGATGATTCAACAATATTAGTTTGCACCATTCCCATTTCTCGTGGATCACCACCGAAGAAGCCTTTGGTTCCTTCTAGCCCAAAAATTCAATCAAATGAGGAGCAGAACATTGTTCAAGTTAGAACTTTCCAAGATCTTCTGAAAGATGAGTATGACAAAGATTTATTTGACTATTATGCCGTTACACAGCTGGTATTGGCCTCTTTAGATGGAACAATGAAACCAATTGGACCTCCTGCTGTTTATACATCAATTGATCCATCACCTGATGGGAAATACCTATTAGTGTATTTTATCCACCGTCCATATTCATTCATTGTGCCCTGTGGAAGGTTTCCCACGAAAGTTGATTTATGGTCAGCCGATGGGGAGTTTATTAAAGAAATATGCGACTTACCTCTTGCTGAAGATATTCCGATTGCTTTTAACAGTGTGCGTAAGGGAAAACGTTCTATTAATTGGAGGCCAGACAAGCCTTCAACACTTTACTGGTAATTTCAATTTTTGCACCTTCTCTTTATCTTTTTTTTTGCTTTTTCCAAAAGCTGAATTGTGAGAATTATAGAAAATCAATCGTTATACATAATTATAGCTTATTGGTGCTGTCTGCCTCTTATTCCCCTCTTCTCTCCCACCAATGGCTCCCAATATGCATTATTGTGCGTGTTGCTAGTGGTCCTGGAATATATCCAGCTGTTACTTGGAAACAAGTAGGAAGCAATTGAAGGTTTTATAGGTATAATAAGTTGCAATCTTCCTGATTCCTCATCATTGGCTGTTGTGACAAATTATCTTATTGCATTAAAAGTTACAAAAGGTGATTCTGATAGTTTGAGGAAGCTTTGCTGATGCCTAGAGAAGGCTGATGGTTCAATGCTCTTTAAACTGTCCAGTGTTCTTGATTTTAAATTATCACAAAGGTAGAGAAAGTTCATATATTCAAAATGCTTGTTTCTTTTTTTTTTTTTTTTTTAAAGGGTTAATCAGGTCAGGATATTTTATTCAAGGAAAAAAAAGAAAGAAAGGATTTCCATTGTTTCCTTAAGAAAAAAATAGAATTTAATGTTTGTTTTTTCAGTAGTGTTGAATCACGCAACCAAGGGGAGGCCACGTTAGCAATCCATTGGCAGCAATCCGAGGGCTGCAGTTGGAGATCCGTGGGCAGTAATCCGATGGCTGTAGTTGGAGATCCGTGGGATATAGTTAATTAAATTAGATGTCTTTCCCTTTTTTTTCTGTTTATGCTCCTAGAATATATATATATATATATATATATATATATATATATATATATATATATATATATATATATATATATATATATATATATATATATATATATATATATATATATATGTGTGTGTGTGTGTGCGCGCGCGCGCGTGTGCGTGTAATGATTCCAATGAATAGAATATAATTTGAATTTCTCTCTAAACAATTTCTTCACGTAGTAATGATTCAGCAGTGATGGAAGCACTTATCTGTTAAATCTAGAAATTATATTAAATTCGTCTTATCTGAAAATTGTAAACCTCTCTGCTGCATTTAAATGACCACTAAAATATTTTCCACTTGATAGCAACAAAAGCCAGTATTTAAATACCAGATGATGGAACCAACAATGTAGATCACCACTTAAATACTTAAAGCAAATTTATTTAGGGATTATTTGGTTGGCTTAAAAATGAATGAAGTGTAAAATGAATGTTGTGTTAGAGGAATACAATTTAAAAGGAATATTTTCGAGTTTTTTTTATGAATGTATAGTAAATGCAAGTGAATGATTTTTTTTGTTTGGTTTGAAGTAATGAATGTAGTATAAAGTCCAAAAATGATGGCGACGATGGTGGTGGTGGCCGATGGCGGCGACGGCGGTGGCCAACGACGGGTGGTGGAGCTAGCGGTGGGTGGTGTTGGCTAGCGATGGTGGGGGTGGCAACGGTGGTTGCTGGCAGTGGGCGGCACGCGAACGGTCAAGTGAGCTTATTTGTGGTGTAAATGGGTCTCGCTCAAAATTAGGAGAGTTTGGTTTAGTTAAAAAATGAACTAAAATGGTTTAAACAACATTTATTTTACTTTACTTTGCTCAACTTTTTATTCCAACAAAACACCAAAATTTCAAAGCCAATGCATTTGGAATATTTTACACCACTCTTTACTCAAACCAAACAACCCCTTAGACAAGCGGAGAAAATTAGTGTCAAAAGATATGAAAGGAGTGTTCGAATAAAAACAAATAATATAAATATAATAAATATAAAAGAAAGTATATACTCACGTCAGCAAAAACGAACCACGTGGCCTCCATGTTTGTAAGATAACCACCACCTCAATTCCAATTCATATAAAAGGAAACGAAAGAAGAAACATAAGAGTTACGCTTACTTACGCTTAAATTGCTTGGAGACTATGTGGATAAAATTCGAATTCCTGCAATCCTGTTTTTGTCCGATTCTCGGCTTGCACCCAAACTTCCTCCCTTTGTCTCATGTGAACGACTCACACACCTAACCTCCATGTGGTTTCACACAAGTAGGGGTGTCAATTTCGGGTCAAGTGTTGGGTCAGTTCCTAGTCGGGTTCAGGTCGAACCCGGAACTGACCCGACACTGTTCGGGTCAAATCAAACCCGACCCGTTTATAAAAATGGGTCGAATTTTGGGACCCGAACCCGACCTGCTTCGAGTTCGGGTCAACTCGACCCGACACGGATTTTCCGATTCGACATGAAGGAACGTCGTTGAGCTCCCGTCGCTACTTCCAGTTATGGCGAGGTAGTGAGCTGGGCCAGCTATCCTGATTTTCGATTTTAGAGGAAAGAACATCGTCGGAGGAAGATATGGAGCTCCCGTTGCTAAAGGAGGAAGAACTGGAGTGAGCGGCGGCAGCTGCGGCAGGCAGCCACGTTGCGGCCAGGCAGCAGCGACGGCCTTGAAGGAGGCAAACTGGCGTGAGCCGCGTGACTGATCGTGACGCCTGACAAAGTGACGGATTGACGCTCCGCTCGACTCGACGCGCAAGCTCGCAACGTCGAGTCATTTCGCGGGTAGGGCAGGCATGTCGGGCATAGCAGTTTCCGGGTCAATCTTGAGTTTTCGGGTCAACCCAAACCCAACCCGAAACTCAAATTGGGTCAGATTTTTGAACCCGAACCCGACCCGTTTGCTATCTGGGTCCACCCGAACCCGGATTTTTTCAGGCCGGGTTCGGGTCATGTCAAAATTTGACACCCCTACACACAACTCTGCATGTAAGACCACTGTCCCAAGCTTTGGCAGCCTGATCCGCTGCACCCTGCCTCTGACTTCTTGTGAACAAACCAGTGACCTAGTGTGCCTCCCTCTTTCATCCGATCCACCTCTTCACGCGAAGCCAGAAGCAAGCCCTATCTCCTCTCCCGTGACCTATTGGTCCACTCCTTCAAACGGGACACCAGTTGCAAGCGGCTTGCTCGATCGCGACCAAGGCGCGACCTCCGTCCAACCTGACCGACTTCAGTCCTGCATCCGACCTGCGACACACGCCGACCACATACAATTGAGTTGCACTCCACCTCCATTACCCGATTGCACATCTGATCTCCCTCCAGGTATGATCGAACTAGTCGAGCTTCTCTGCTTGTGTTCGATTTTACCTAGCATCATGTTTGATTGGCCTTATTTCTTTACTGATTGAAATTGTATGAGTGAGAAAAAAGGGAATTTATTGAATGCTATTATGTTTATTATTAAGAATAATATTAGTAATAATAATAATTATAATTAATAACAATAATAATTATTAATAATGATAAAAAGGGGGGAAAATGCTGTGAGTGCCGCAAATGCCAAAATGGAAAGTCAAAGGCGTATATTGGGGTCGATTTGCTCTTTCGAAGCTCTAGGCTGTCAACTTTTAATTTAGCCGAGCGGATCCAAAAGGGCGAGTGCCCTACCCAACCTCCCCTCATGGGAAGGGGGCGTCGAAAGGTTGCTGAAATGTCAGAAAATATTGAATTATAAACATGTGCTCGAAGATCGATGTCGAGGTCGATCCGCTCCCTTGAAGCCCTCGACCGTCGATGTGATTCGACCGAGTGGACTCGAAAGGGCAAGTGTCATCCCCAACCTCCTCTCGCGGGGAGGGGACGCCGGGAGGTTGCCGAAACTACGCCGGGAGACTGCCAAACTTGTAATCTGAGAGCTTCATTAACTAATCAACTAATTAACTAGTTAATTTAAAATAAAATATATTCAATTAAAATTAAATTAAATTTCTAATAAATCAATTTAATTAAATTAATTAATCTAATTAACAAACTAATTGATTTAAAATAAAATTTAACTTTTCAAATAAGATAAACTAATTAATTTAAAATTAAACCTTTCAATTAATTTGATGATTAATTAACCTAATTAATCAACTAATTAACTAGTTTTAAAGTAAAATCAAAATTCAATTGTAAACTAAAATTTAATTGAATAATTGATTAGTTTAAGACCTAATTAAAACTTTAATTTAATACAACTACAACAACATCAACAACAACAACAAGCTTTTGTCCTACTATGTGCGTAAAACTTTAATTTAATGAAAGTAATTAATTTAAAAGTAAAACTAATATTTTTAATTAATATTTAATTAATAAACCATTTAATTAAATTTAAAATCTTTGAAATTAATTAAATTAATTAAGCAACTAAATCTTAAATTTAATTAATAATTAAATTAAATTAATTGAATAATTATGAAATATATTTTAAATTAATGAGCCAAGCGGTTAATTTTAATAGAAAATTTAAATTTTAAATCAACTAAATTAACAAAGAAATTTAAAATGCAAGTAGAAAACACTGATAGGAGAGCCACTCTACTACCAAAACAACAACAACATCAAGCCTTTGCCCCACTACGTGGGGTTGGCTACATGAATCCTTTTTCGCATTTTGTCCTGTTAAAATTCAAATTCTCATTTAAATTTAATAAAGAAAGATATTTTCTAATATTTTCTAGCCAAGTCTTTTTAGGTCTACCTCTACCTTTCTTAACATAAGTCAAATATAATACCTCAACTTTCCTAACCGGGTAATCGGAAGGCCTCCATTTAATGTGATTAAATCATCTAAGGCGACTCTCTCTAATCTTATCTTCCACTGGAGCTACTCCAATTTTTTTCACGTATATGCTCATTTCGTATCATATCTCTAAGGGTAAAGCACTAAAGCCACTCATCCACCTAAGCATCCTCATCTCAGCAACACTTAACTTAGTATTATGCTTCTCTTTTAATGGCCAGCATTCAGCACCATAAATTATTGCAGGTCTCACCACGATCTTATAGAATTTTCCCTTAAGTTTGAGGGGCACTTTTCTATCGCACAACAAGCCCGATGCATTCCTCTACTTCAACCATCCAACTTGAATTCTGCTGATAATATCCCCATCTATTTCACGTTCACTCTAAACAATAGATCCAAAATATCTAAAACGTGTAATCTTATTAATGACTTGATCGCCCAAAGTCACAATCCCCTCACTAGGTCTATTGCTACTAAAATTACACTCTATATATTCAGTTTTAGATCTACTCAAGCGAAAACCTTTAGACTATAAGGTTGACCTCTATAATTCGAGTTTACCTTCAACTCCATCTCTAGTCTTATCTTATCAACAAGAAGAATATCATCAACAAAAAGCATACACCAAGGTGCATCCTCTTGCAAATGTCTAGTGAGAACATCCATGACTAAAGCAAAAAGATATGGACTTAAAGCTGATGCTTGATGTAATCCAACCGAAATAGGAAAATACTTGGTCAAACCACATTGTGTTTGAACACAAGTAATAGCTCATGCATACATATCTTTAATTATTTGAATATAAGCATTATTAACTCCTTTCTTTTCAAGGACTCTCCATAACATTTCTCTTGAAACTTTATCATATGCTTTCTCTAAATCAATAAATATCATATATAGATCTTCCTTATTCTCTCTATATTTCTCCATCAAATCTCTCAATAAATGCATGGATTCCATAGTAGACTTACTCGACATGAATCCAAATTGATTTTGAGAAACATTAGTATCACGCTGCAACGTACGCTCCATAACTCGCTCCCATAATTTTAAAGTATGACACATTAACTTAATTTCTCTATAATCCGCACACTCCTGTGCATCACCTTTATTCTTAAAAATAGGAATTATTACACTCATTCTCCATTCATCTGACATCTTTTAATTCTTCAAAACAGTATTAAAAAATTTAGTAAGCCAAGAAATTCCTTCATTTGCTAAGCATTTCCACATTTCTTTTGGAATATCATCAAGTCCAACAACTTTTTCACATTTCATTTTCTTTAAAGCCTCTCTAACTTCAGTTTTACTAATACGTCGATAAAAACAAAAATCTTTAATGTTTTTTGTATTTTTATTAAAACAAGTAAACATAGAAAACAATGTTCACACTATCAACATAAAACAACTCACACCAACTAAAACACCCAAACTCCTACAACTAAAAGATAAATTAAACAGAAAGAAAAGCTTTAAAAATCCTAACCACCAGCTAAATTCCCGCTAAGCTAAATTCATTTTGCAACTTCTAATAGAAGTCGTAAGTCCGACTTTAGGGAAAATATCTAGATAAAAGCAACTTAACCCTAAATCCCGCACTCGAGCCACCCTAATAGAGGCCGTAAGTCCCACTTTAGTTAAAATATTGTGGAAAACTTTCTCAGAACAAATAACTCATCCCTGATAACCTTGAAAACCTCTAATAGAGAATGTAAGACATGCTACATGGGCTACTTTCAATAAAAACAGTAAGACCCAACTTCTTAAGCTATGGGCTACTTCTAAATGAACCCGTCATACCCACTATATAGGCTACTCCGAAGGGAAGCCATAAGACCCGCTATAAGGGCTTCTTTTAATAAAAGCTGTAAGACCTGCTACACAGGCTCTTAGGGGTTGATTTGGAGGGGATTAATTAAGAAATATTTCCTAATTGAAGGAGACAGATTTGAGGGCCAATTTGGGGGCTGATTTGGAGGGGATTTATTAGGAAATATTTCCTAATTGAAGAAGGCAGATTTGAAGGCTGATTTGACGGTTGATTTGGGAGGGAAATAATTAAGGAAATATGATAGATTTGGGAGGGAATTGGGGGAGAGTTGTTTGGGTATTTGTCATTTATTATATGCTTTAAGTAGGATATTTTTCCTAGGGTTAGGGTGATGTCTTGTTTGCTTAATTTAGTTTATTCTTAGATTATTTGGGCTCTAGTTAGCAGCTAGAGATTTGGGAGAGCCGGATCTTTCTCTTCAATTGAAGATTTGTATCTTGCATTGCTCTTTATAGTTTTTTGATGTTGTCAATACTTTATATTTTCTGAATTTTACTTTTTTGAACCTATGTATTTTATTTTGTATTGCCCTATAATGGAAAACAACCCATGATCATGCTGGGTTCGGTGCTCTTAGGTTGGTTCACATCATTGTCCTTCCACTTGTGTTGATCTTTCTTCCTTGCTCCTTGGTGACTGGTTGGGTATTTAAGGGTTGTTTTTTCCTTATTGGGCTTTGCCCATATTTCCCCTTAGGTTGGTGGCTGCTTGGATTCTTCCTCTTGCTTTATGTTCGGTTTCCCTGTTGGCTGTTTGGTTTCCCTTGCTGGCTGTTCAGTTTTCCCTTGCTCTTGCTGATTTCAATTTAGGATGCTTTGGATTCTCCTTTAATGAGCTATTTTGGATGTTTTTTTTTTGCTGTATTGAAGGCACATTTATGTGAGCAAATAAATGCTATTTTTCCCTCTTATATATAGTGCATGATTCTCTATTGAAGGTAGTTTTGGAAGAAAAAAAATTAAACATGTGGGTTTCTTCTTAGCTTGCAAGTTGGTCTTCTCTCTACTCCCTATTACTTCCTCTTGGGTTTCTTTCTACTTCCCTCCACGATTTTCCCTTCCAGCAGTATCTTTCTTTTCTAAATATTATGAGTTGTGTGGTGGTGTTGTGCCATGTTCTATTGGTATTTGTCTGAGTGCAGACTTATGTTTTATCAAAATTTCAGTGGTGGATTACTGGTTAAATATTCCTCTGAGCATATTTTCCTAGTTTTGTGAGTTGCATGTGCGGTGACCAATTGTGGTTGTTCTGAGAGTTTTTATAGTTTGTTTTTTTATATTTTCTTTCTTACAAGATTTTCTAATTATTTTTTCACGTTTGTTTACTACTAAGTTTCTTTCTGTTGGTGTTTGCTTATGTTTAATTGAAAGGAAGTTCTTAACTATATGCCTAATGTCTCCTAAAATGTTTAAGATCTTAGGTTGCATCATTCTTTCAATAAAAAAATATATTTTGGCATTCTTCTTCCCAATTTTTTGTGTTTCATCAGTTGATTTGGTCAAAAGAACATCCACTTCTTATCAGAATACTCACATATTAAAACTTCGAAAACATTACTTATATCTTAATATACACCATTAAGATTGATTAATGGGTCCAAAGTATATTATCCTAGACTTTATGCTGTGTTCAAAATGTATAGTTTCAGATCAATATCTTGTAATGATTAAGTGTTACGATTCATCTCATATTGCTTATCAATCTGCAGACGTGATTGCTTAATTTTTGGGATTATCTTGCTATCTGTTCCCTCCATTTTTTGACTGATAATAAACCCGAACCTCCCTTCTCTCTGTGTTCCTCTTTTTGTCTCATTAAGCATGGCTAATCTTCTAGGGTGGAGACACAAGATGGAGGTGATGCCAAAGTGGAAGTTTCACCACGTGATGTTGTTTATACACAGCCAGCCGAGTTTAAAAACGGAGAAGAACCTGAGATCTTGCATACACTTGATCTTCGCTACGGGTATTCCTACTAAGTTTTAGTAAAAACTTCATATCCAAATCAAATATCTCGACTTATATGTGCTTTATGTTCTTTATATTTAATCCTCTTTTCTCTGAATAAAATTTAGCATATCTATTCTTCTCTTATTTTGTGTAGTGGTATCTCCTGGTGTGATGACTCCCTTGCCTTGGTATATGAGTCTTGGTATAAAACTCGTCGGACAAAAACCTGGGTCATTTCTCCAGGCCGTAAGGGTGCAAGCCCACGGATATTGTTTGATAGATCGTCAGAAGATGTCTACTCTGATCCAGGATCTCCAATGATGCGAAGAACACAGGAAGGAACCTATGTTATTGCCAAAATAAAAAACCAAGATGAAGGGACTTACATATTGCTAAATGGAAGTGGTGCAACACCAGCTGGGAATATTCCATTCCTAGATTTATTTGATATGTACGTTTCTGTTGAATTCTTATGGTATCTTGAAAAAATTCCATATTTCTTTGAATGCTAAGAGAGTCATATTGACAGACACACAGGAAATAAAGAACGAATATGGGAAAGTGACAAAGAAAAATATTATGAAACAGTTGTTGCATTGATGTCGGATTATGGTGAGGATGAGTTAAACATCGAGGAACTGAAGATACTTACTTCCAAAGAATCAAAAACTGAAAACACGCAATACTTCATACAAAGCTGGCCGGACAAGAAAGCTGTTCAAATTACAAAATTTCCCCACCCATATCCACAACTAGCTCAGTTACAGAAGGAGATGGTGAGATATCAGAGGAAGGATGGCGTTCAACTTACTGCAACGCTTTATTTGCCTCCCGGTTACAGCCCATCAGATGGGCCTCTCCCATGTTTAGTCTGGTCTTATCCTGGGGAATTCAAAAGCAAAGATGCAGCAGGGCAAGTTCGTGGCTCTCCAAATGAGTTTGCAGGCATAGGATCCACTTCAGCTCTTCTATGGTTGGCTAGAGGGTATTCTTCTATAAGATTAACATGCGAAGTTCGAACATAAACTTTCACTAATGATTTTATTGTAAGCTTTAAGAATTGAATTCTAATGCTTTGCTTTCTGACTGCATTTTAAGGTGAAAGCAGCTATGACATAATTGTTGACTTTACTGTTGTTTTGCTTATTTCAACTATGTCATCATTTTTAGCTGATTCAGCTACAACTTTGTTCAATTATGTATTAAATTATATGTTCACATTTTGTTTTTATCCAGCATAAATAGAATTTTGCATCATGTCGTCTGGAAAAGTTGAAGATTTTTGCAGCTAGTGATCGCTGCCTCTTTCAACTATTTTTTGTCTGATTTGTGCGTCCTTTTCAACCTCTCGTCATATCTTTTCTGACCTATCAGTATTTTTGTTCAATTAGTTCATATTGATGAATATAAGGTCCAGAGTGAGTATTCATCTATTTCCTATTCATTCCTGTTGATTTAAGTGGATGATGTTGTTGGGGATGAGTTAACATCACAACGACGAAACAAGCAAGAAAATAGAAGCAGTGAAAAATAAAGGACACTAGGATTTAGCGTGGAAAAACTCAATTAGGGAAAAAATCATGGAGTCACACCATTCCAAGAAATCCCCTATGAAAATTGGGAGAAATAAGTACAGATCTCTCTTCTCCCTCACTCTCTCTTTGCTTCTCTTATCACATGCACCATTTTCACTCTCTCACAAAAATACAAGAGAAAGCCAAGGAAAAAACCTCAAGGGATGCAACCCTTCAAAAAAATGAGAAAGAAAACCGTCCAGTCAGTCTCGCAGTGCTGCGGCGCCAGTTTGGAGCGCTGCGTTGCTTAAACCTCTGTTTTGATCCTTTGAGGCATCATATCTAGACTACTATGGTATTCCGTTCTATGTCGTTCAGCGTTGGGGCGTTCGGGAACACATCATTGGGGCACTCGGGTACACGGCACCGGAGTTTTTGCACCCGAACCCAAGCGGTGGTAAGCCCCCTGCACCCCCAAGCAAGTACGATAAACTTGAGGTCCGAGGCAATAGAACAACCCGATTTATCAACACAATCATATTCCACACATAACAGATGTGCTCAAAAATCTTTTTTAAACCTTCAGCTTGTTTTGTTAAAAAAAAGTGGACTACCGGACCCAGAACATGAAATTTGATCGGGGGAAGTGTCAAGAATAAATGTTATGCCTCCTAGTATCTTTAGAAAAGGAGATTACGTACGTTATTTTTTTCAAATATTATGTCTATTAGTAACTAGTTAGTCACAGTTATGTCTGGTTGATTCTTTGCTGGGCTTTCATGTCAGTCAGGTCTCCTAATTTCAACTTATTGACAATTTTCAATAACAATACTTTCATCAGTGTTAGATTAAAGGTATGTGCAAAATATGTATGAAGATGGACTGAATGTGGTAAAGGTGCAGAACCAAGCTTTGAACTTGGTCAAGCAACAACAACAACAACAACAACAAAAAAAAAGGAAAAAAGAAAAAAAATATGGGATGTTGATTAATTGACTTCCATAGGAGTGTTATTTGCCATGCAGATTTATAGATGTTTGGGTAAGCTGAATAGATTAGTCTTTTTTCAGTAACATAGAAAGAAAACAATGCACTCAGATGATTAGGATGGCATTTTCAAACTGTTGACCTACAACTGCCAATCGAACCCAACCATCAACCCAAGTCGACCACGATCACACGATCTCATACAACCGTCCCGTTCACGTTGTCTAAACCTCTCAACCAAACCATTCAGACATTCATGCGCACATAGAAAAAAAAAGTCGGAGGATTTGGGAAACTTACAGACAGAGACGAAACTTCTCCCTCTCGTGTCGTATGCAAGCAAACGAAGCCGGTTGCCGACCTCCTGCGAACCCGACTCCGACGCCGAGCCGCACTGCCGACTCCATTTTACAATTCATGCTTGTGACCAAACTAGACCCGCCGACGTGCCATAGCTGGCCCACCTCCAGCTCCTGTCGACCTCTTGCTCTTGTTGACCTCATGCTCCCACCGACCTCCAAAATCTCTATCCATGCCTACACCCAACGCCGAAGCCAACCTCCTCTTCCATCTCCGGCCGTGACTCCAACCCGCCAACCTCAGTCGTCGAGTGCACCTCTCACTCGTGTCGTAGAGCCACTAGCAATCTGCCTCCAGCCTGACCAGTCACCGATGTCCGACCGCCGACCTCACCTGCCGAGCCCGACTCTGCTCCCGTGAGTGAATCTCATGCCATCTCTGCCCTAACCCGATGATGTCTCTCTCTCTCTCTCTCTCTCTCTATATATATATATATATATATATATATATATATATATATATGTATTACACATATTATATAATAATAATAATAATAATAATAATAATAATAAAATGAAATAAAATTTAAAAAAAAAGAGAGGAAAGGAGAGAGGATTTTCAAATAGGTATTACAACAAATTGGAGAAGACTGAAGGAAGTCCCAGGGTTGATTCGGTACCCCGAAGCCCTTGGCCGTCGAGCTGATCCGGCTGAGGGATTGAAGACTTGAAGACTCTTTATGGGATCGATTCGCTCTCCCGATCTCCTCGCCGTCGGTTTGATCCGTCTGAGTCGAGCCAAAAGGGCAAATGCCCCTCCCAAACCTGTAAAACCCTTAAAAAGCTGATTTTTTTTAGTGCTGTTAGTCTGGATGAACTGGCCTTAGTCCCGGACGAACTGAAAAAAATTGTGAAGAAATTTGCCTGGATCGTCTGGACGAACCTGTAAGGGTCGGGACGAACCGTCAGAACGAACCGTTGGGACGAACTGAACCCGAGAGTTTCGTCCAGGGACGAAATAAATTGGAATTAATTTCGTCTGGATGTTTTGAGTCCAGAGGAGTTCGTCCCAGGATGAATGGGAATCGTCCGGGATGATCATGCTTGATAAATATCCGATTTGAGATATTTTGGATCATTTTGAAGAGAGAGAAAAAGGCAGGAGAGAGAAAGAGAAGGAAAGAGAAAGAAGAGGCTTGATTTCGGAGGCCGCGGAGCGCTTTTCGTCTGACGACGCAGTTGGAAGATTTGTTTGTCTCGAAGTAAAGACTCCGAATCCTATTTCTGATTTCAAAGATTTCGAGTTTTGATAATTCTGTGCTCAGTTTTGTGTTTCCGTTACCGAATAATGCGCATAATTTTGTATTGACGAAAGTTTTACCGCACCACTTTTGATATGTTTCTGATATGATATTTTTACACGATTTAAGTATTTTATGTAAAGTTTCTACCGGTTATTTTGAGTTCTGTGCGATTTTTATCAAATAGAAAATTATCAGGATGTTGAAAAATGTTGCTTCAGTACAAGTAAAGCTTTGAAACGTTGTTTTATTCGATTTCTGGTAATTTGGTGAATTTCTGAATTTGTGATTTCTGTGTACATTCCGTGTACTGTCGTTATGTTGCTGATTTCTCGTACGATATCTGATTTTCTGAATTGATGATTTGAATGATTGAATATGCATACGAATGTGAAAATATGATTGAATTATTGTTATTGTTATTGAAAGACAAGTGCAGACTGGTTGAACCGTTGGTTGGAGATTCTTCAGCCGACGGGCACAGAGTGACGACTCTTATTGAGCCAACGGATATGGATATGGATATGGATGTGGATATGGATATGGATATGGATATATGGATATATGGATATATGAATATATTTATGGATTTCTACAACAACACAATGGATTATCGACATTGAAAAACGCCTTAATAGCCAGTGATTGTACTTTTCGAGTAAGACTATGGTATTGTATGGCTTGTGCAAGTACTGTTCTTATGATCTCATTATGGATTTATTGATTACTGTATGCATTTATTTATACCGACGGATTTATTGATTTTATTGATTTTGAATGGATTTATAAATTTATTGATATCGACGGATTTAATGTATTGGATTGATTTCTTGACGAATGGATTTACTGACGGATTTACGGGTTTACTGTTATTGTCGGTTCATTGATACTGCATATTGTACATGTCACTGTACAAAGATACTGATATTGATATTGTATTGATTCATTGATACTATCGCTTTATTGATATACTGTATTGAACTGCTGCATGTGATTCATTGATCAATATGGAATAGGTTTTACTGTATTGATTTGATTATTTTATATGATTTCATACCGATTGATGTTTTTGATCAGAGATGATTGATTTGATTGATTCCATTGATACGATGTTGATTTAACTGATATTATCGAGACGACGATTTTTCTCTATCGATTTGACTGGATTCTTTCGAGATTTAGTGTTATGGATTTCTTTCCACTGTTTAACGATTCTTCTACCATTGACTATGGATTTTATCGATCATGCATTGATTACTGATTTTCGTATCTGCTGCATAGATTCACTGTTCATGTGCAACTGACTGTTATGGATTTGATTAACTGACATGCATATTGTTTCAGCACCATGCTTTGATTTCAGTTGTAGGTTTTAGGTGACATGCTGGGCTTTTTGAAACTTATTATATGTGGTTAATATTTTCAGGTCAGGGTATGGGAGCAGGAGATTGAGATTGATCAGGGATTCACAAGTTTTTGTTCTTTTTGGGTTATAGTGATTCTTTTGTACTCAGGACAGGATAGATTTCATTTCATATGATTATTGTGTAGAACCTGAGTATTGTATATGATTTTTTGGGATATGAATAGAATTGTATATTGATGTTTTAAATTATAGAATTTTGTTAAATTGTTTGCTATTGATTGAAGACTATAGATAGCTTTGGTAAATGATTAATGATTTTAATGGATTGACTGAAATTCTTTCCAAATTAGATCTTGGGGTGTTACACAACCTCTCCTCAAGGGGAGGGAGTGCCCGGAAGGCTGCTAGATTCTTGAGGGGAATAATTTTTTTTTTAAAATGAAATTAAATAACTCGATCAAATAATACCGCAATAGGGGAGAAGATTTGAAGGAAGTCTTGGTGTTGATTCGGTCCTCCGAATCCCTTGGCCGTCGATCTGATTCGGTCGAGGGATTGAAGACTTGAAGACTTTTTATGGGATCAATTCGCTCTCCCAATCTCCTTGCCGTTGATTTGATCCGGTCGCGCCGAGCCAAAAGGGCAAGTGCCCTCCCCAACCTCCCCGTGAGCGGAGGGGGCTCTGAAAGGTTGTCAGATATTAAACGATTTTAGATGGGATTAGTAAAAATAAATTATTAAATTTAACAATTTATATTTTTAATTTTTTTAAAACTTTAATATAGTTCTATTCAAGCTTCTTAATGAGCGTTAAACGATACTGTTCATGAACATAAATGAACCGAACACCAAGTTGTTCAAGCTCATTTATTTAGTTATCTAGTATTTATCAAAAGTGTTCAAGTTTGTTCATTTACATTATCAAATAAACGTGAACAAGTTCTTATCAAGTCGATCCATGAGTAGCTCGTCGAATGCTCGGTTCATTTGTAGCCTTGATGCTTCACGAGTGCATGCTTTAGGCTTTGCTAGGAAACATTTCAACATTTAATTGAGATCTAGCTCCCAAAAAACTTCTCTACTTTCTACTCCTTTTATCTCCTCGGAAATATCTCAGGAAATGATTTTTTGGGCTAGTTGCAAATTCCCAATTTGATATTTTATTAAGTTGTTACTTTCTTCTTCCTTTTATTTCTATAATGAATCCAATCTTATTACATCAATTTGTTTTCTGTCGTAAATTAAGTGCTTTCTTTCATGCAGCTTTGCTATATTGTCTGGTCCTACCATTCCTATCATTGGCGAAGGTGATGAAGAGGCAAATGATCGGTAATTTTTTTTGCCACGGTTGTTTATTATTTTAAACTATACTGCTGTTGTAGTTTCCTAGAGATTGTTTTATGCGAACAGCTTTACTTAATATTATTTTAAGCTGGCATGTAGAACAGTTGGTAAAATTATGTACTTAATACTTTAAACAGGTATGTAGAACAGTTGGTTTCAAGTGCAGAGGCTGCCGTTGAGGAAGTTATACGGAGAGGGGTAAGTGCGCCTTGAATTGTTTTCTACCGAAATGAAAATTAGTTTTGCATGTGAAAACGAAAATCATCCTTAAGGGTCTAAGGGTATTATAGCTCAACCACATATCTAATCTCACACTTAAGATCAATAATAAACTTGTTGGGTAACTTTCGCTCCCGATCTATGTGGTTGGTCTTATTTATCAAATCCTCAAATTATGACACAACTCACCTTGGCCTGTTGGTTGAGAGCTTAGGCTATCAACTAAAAAGTTTTGGGTTCGAGTCTTTGTGTATGCAATGTGTGTGTGAGTTTGCCTTAATTGGTCTAAATATAAAAAAAAAAAAAAATCCTCAAAGATGTTCATATATTCTACTACTTGTATATTGCCTTATCTAAGGGTCGTTAATTATTCACGGAGCTTTTTATTACGGTTTCTTGGACAGTACTTAACCCATAGCATTTCCTTAAATTTCTACCCATGTAAGATGGTGTCTTCCTAACCTTCTTCTTTAGTTAAAGCATCAGTCAAATAGATTTTTGCATGCGCTAGAAGTTTCATTTTAGCAAAGGATGATTCTTTGATAATCATTCATTTGGTACTAATCAAAGAACTCATTCATTTGTATAAGCTAATCTACAGTTGTTATGCTTGCTAATTTATTTAGGTGGCTCATCCAAACAAAATTGCTGTTGGAGGTCATTCATATGGGGCATTCATGACAGCTAATCTTCTTGCCCATGCCCCCCATCTTTTCTGCTGTGGAATTGCTCGGTCTGGGGCATACAATAGGACACTCACCCCTTTTGGATTTCAGGTTTTAAATTTGTCTTTATTTTGAAGGCCCTGCCTGTTTCATACCCACTTTCTTTCACTTTGCTTCACCCTCTCTTCCCTCGAAGCTCCTTTTCTGCAATAGTAGAATGTATGTGCCATTCAGTTTTTTATTTTTTTCTCTGAATTTCCGCATAATGACTGATTAGAATTTTGATATAGAATGAAGACAGAACGTTGTGGGAGGCTATCAACACATATGTTGAGATGAGCCCTTTCATGTCAGCAAACAAAATCAAGAAGCCACTTTTGCTAATCCATGGAGAAGAGGATAATAATTCAGGAACACTGACAATGCAGGTAATGAAAGGCTTCTTTTCTTTGTTCTTTTAGGATTTTTTTTATTAGAATGTTTGAATGAACTGTTCCTTACTCTTTTTTGCCAGCTAATGTTACTTATGGTAGCCTTATAACTTGTTTCAAACAATGTAGAACTTCTCATAGAGGAAGGGAAATGTTTTGCTTTCTCCATATGCTTGCCATCTAATAGCTTATATACACAGGCATTGCATGTGCCTTATCTTTTTATATGATATTCCAAGTGCCTTCATTATAAGGTTTCGGGTTTGATTTTCTTGATGCAATTAGTATAAAGCAATATATGTAAATCATGGAAGGTACTGATAATTTACAGCTGACAAACCACTAAATATACAAACAACTTCATTTAGATGCAAATTAGTAAAACAAGAAATAGAAGCTAAATAATAATGTAATAATCAAGTAGATTTGAAGTTAATGAGAAACTTGACCACAAAACTAATTAATAATAACAATTTATTCACCTTAATAATAATTCTATTCCTAGTTGTATGAAATTAAAAGAAAATCTGGAATATTAGTAAGCCAATAACAAGATATATACATAATAAATTATGACAAGGAAAGAAGTCACCCAAGTAAGAAATTCTTATCTCACTCTTGTCACGATCCGGCCTAGTAAGCTCGAGTAAATAAGGTGGAAACAGATTTCAAACAAAAATTTAAAACATAATTCAGATATCATCTCGTAAATATTAACATATCTAACATCCAAAACAATTATAAAGAGCCACTAAAACTTCCACAACACAAAAATTATTTTATATTATAAAAAATTTACACATGTGGATCATAACTAGACGTGAGATCCACAACAAAAAGAAAAATCAAAAGTACATTCAACAAAAGAACCTGTCTCCCCTGGTAATCCTACGCTAGTAGGTATACTGCTACCTATCCGCCATCCTTAAATAGTGGTTCTCCTAAAAATATCTCAAAGTTAAGGAGTGAGCTAACACTCAGCAGGTAACAAGTAAATCTATCAAATTCAATTACAATGTAACGAAGATCAATATGCATGCTTTAATATGAGACTGAGCAACATGTAACTAAAAAAGTAAACAATATGATGTCATGTAAAGATAGTCGTACACCTATCTCTTAATGAATTCCTATGATCATTTTACATTTCATAAGTTTAATACTTCTTTCATTTCATGCTTTTCAACTTGTCTTTTTTCTGTACATATATATATATATATATATATATATATATATATATATATATTCGTATTTTATACACTCGTATCGGACTACCGAAATTATACTGATCGGGTATACATACTTATTGGTCTTATCATTTTTCTTTATCATATTGCCCGAAGAACCTGATAGGTACCACTTGAGTATTTCAAGTGATTCCTATCGGATCTAAGCCAAATCGCAACTAATCCGCTGTTTTCAATGAGAAAACAGCCACCAAACACGAAAACAGTAGAGAAATCTGAGAGAAAACGTAGAAAAAATAGGAAAAACAATGGCAAACGATTGGATTTCACTTGTCGATGCAAAAGAGAAGAAAGATACAAGTTTCCTTCAATTCGAGAGGAAGGAATAACTCTCCAAATCTCTAGCCGTTGCCTAGAGCCCAAAAGAAAAACTTAGATCTCACAAATCACTTTCAAAATCAACATCACCCTAATTTCCCCCTCATCTCCCTAATTAAACATGAAAGGACGATTACAAAAGACCTAATTACCCTCTTCTAATTCAAATTTTCCCTCCCAAAAGACTCCACGTGGCCTCCCTGGAAGTTCCGCCCCCTCCCTGTTCGCGTGGCCTCCGTCGGGTGAAGAACTGGACCGGTCCAGGTTGGACCGGTCCAGCCGACTCAAGTGCCGGCCTAACATTACCCTCCTCCCAAAGTACCACCTTGTCCTCAAGGTGGAAAGCAGGAAACTGCTCTGCAATCCTCTCCTGTGGCTCCCAGGTGGCCTCATAGTCAGGGAGGCCGCTCCACCTAATCTTTACCTCCTTTTCCCCCTTCTCATTGGTGCGCACTCCTTCTACCGCTAGAGGCTCCAATGTCACTTCCATGTCTTCCCTCAGTGTGCTGGGCAGCTCTGGGCTCACAGCATGCTCCCCTATCACTTTCCTCAATTGTGAGACATGAAAAACGGGGTGTATTCTGGCTGTTGGAGGAAGCCTCAATCTGTAGGCCACCTCTCCAATTTTCTCCTTCACTTCAAAAGGGCCAAAATATCTTGCTGCCAGCTTCTCATTTCTCCTTTGGGCCATAGTTCTCTGTCGGTATGGTCGGAGCTTCAAGTAGACCTTGTCCCCAACTGCAAACTGAATATCTCTCCTTTTGCTGTCCGCCTGCTTCTTCATCAGTTGCTGTGCTCTAAGTAAATGCCTCTTGAGCTCTTCCAACACCCGATCTCTTTCCTTCAAATGCTGATCTGCTGCAGATACTGGAGTAGTACTATGGATGTAGTGTACCAAATGTGGGGGGTCCCTCCCATATAACACCTTAAAAGGTGTCATCTTAGTCGCCGAGTGGAAGGAGGTATTGTACCAATATTCTGCCCAGGCTAACCATTTGGCCCACTGCTTTGGTGTTTCAGACACAAAACACCTCAAGTATGTCTCTAAGCTCCTATTCACCACCTCTGTTTGACCATCAGTCTGTGGATGGTAGGCTGTGCTTCTCTTCAATACTGTTCCCTGCATCCTGAATAGCTCCCTCCAAAAATGGCTCAGGAATACCTTGTCCCTATCCGACACAATAGACTCTGGTACTCCATGCAGGCGGACTATCTCTCTCACAAATGCTGCTGCTACAGACACCGCTGTGTACGGGTGTCTTAAGGGAATGAAATGAGCATATTTGCTTAGCCTGTCGACCACTACAAGTATGACTGTGTAGCCTTCTGATTTTGGGAGCCCATCAATGAAATCCATAGTAATCTCCTCCCAAACTTTCCCTGGTAGGGCCAGAGGCTGCAGTAATCCCCCTGGCGCCATTGTCATGTACTTGCTCCGCTGGCAGGTATCACACTTAGCCACCATCTCCTCTATGTCTTTCCTCATCCCCCTCCAGTACAATTCAGCAGCTATCCGGCTATAAGTTTTCTGCACCCCTGAATGCCCTCCTATGGCACTCTCATGAAACTCCTGTAACAGTTGGGGAATATGGATGGAAGACCTAGGAATCACACTCCTTCCCTGATAGAACAGTCTTTCTCCCACAACTGAATAGCCCGGGTGGCTGTTCTCATCTGATAACACCTCTTCTTTGATTTTCCTCAACTCCTCATCCTGAATGCTCTCCTCTTTGATGGCTCCCCAATCTATCAATACTGGCACTGATACAGCGATCCCCTGGAGCTCCCCCATACAGCGTGATAAGGCATCCGCTGCCTTATTCTCTAGCCCTGGTCGGTAGTGGATCTCGAAATCATATCCCAACAGCTTGGACAACCACCTCTGGTGCTCCTCTGTGACCATCCTCTGCTCTAACAAGTACTTCAGGCTCCTCTGATCAGTTCTGACAATAAAGTGTCTGCCCAATAAGTAAGGTCTCCACTTCTGGATGGCCAGTACAATCGCCATTAGCTCTCTCTCGTAGACTGACTTCAGCCTAGCCCGGGATGACAGGACTTGACTGAAGTAAGCTATGGGTCTGTGCCTCTGCATCAACACTGCTCCCAATCCATAGCCTGAAGCATCTGTCTCCACCACAAACACCTGACTGAAGTCTGGCAGAGCAAGCACTGGCACCGTCGTCATGGCCTTCTTCAGCTTCTCAAAGGCCTCTGAAGCTGCTTCTCCCCATAAAAACCCGTCCTTCTTCAACTGCTCTGTCAAAGGCCATGCTATGGTGCTGTATCCTCTCACGAACCTTCTGTAATAGCCTGTCAGTCCCAAAAACCCTCTGAGTCCCTTCAAGGTCTTGGGTTGAGGCCAAGCCAGCATTGCCTCTATCTTGGATTGATCTGCAGCCACTCCCTCCTGGGATATCACGTGCCCCAGGTACTCCACCCTTGCCTGAGCGAAGTCACACTTCTTGAAGTTGGCCTTCAACTGATGCTCCTTCAGTACACCCAACACCACTCTCAGGTGCTCTAGGTGTTCCTCCTCAGTCCTGCTATAAATTAGGATGTCATCAAAAAAGACCAACACAAACCTGCGGAGGTGTGGCTTGAAGATCCGGTTCATCAAAGCTTGGAATGTTGCCGGAGCGTTGAAGAGGCCAAAAGGCATCACTAGAAACTCGTAGTGACCCTCATGAGTCCTGAAAGCCGTTTTCTGCACATCTTCCTTCCTCATCCTGATCTGGTGATAGCCTGACTTCAGATCGACCTTGGTGAATAAAGCGGCTCCATGTAGCTCATCCATCAACTCATCAATCACCGGGATAGGAAACTTATCAGGCACAGTTTCCTTGTTGAGAGCTCTATAATCTACACAGAACCTCCAACTCCCGTCCTTCTTCTTCACAAGCAGAACTGGACTAGAGAAAGGACTCACACTGGGCTGAATGATCCCTCCTTCTAGCATTTCTCCCACCAACCTTTCAATCTCATCTTTCTGCACCTGAGGATATCTGTAAGGTCTCACACTGATAGGAGATACTCCTTCTTTCAGGATAATCTGGTGCTCCTGCTCTCTGTCAGGTGGTAGTCCAACTGGAGGTTGGAACACATCCACAAATTCCTGCAGCAGGGGTTGAACCAAAGCGGGGATGGGTCTACCCTCCCCCTCCTCCTGCTCCTCCAAGCTCTGCAATTCCACCAGGAATCCTCCTCCTTCCTCCTGTATGATTTTCACCATGGATCGGAGTGACACTCCAGCTCTGGACAATCCTGGTTCTCCTCTCAGCTTCACCTGCTTCCCTTCTACTCTCAGCTCCATCACCATGGTCCCCCAATTCACCTTGGTTTCACCCAAGGTCTGTAGCCACTTCATACCCAAAATGACATCTGTGCTACCCAACTTCAGGGGTAGAAAATCCTCTACCACCCTGATCTCCTGTAGCCTCATCTCCACCCCTTTGCAGATCCCGGTGCTGGACTCAATCTTCCCCGTCCCCATCATCACCCCATAGCTGCCTGTCTCAGTAGGCTCCATCCCTAGCTCCTCCGCCACCTGGGTGGATATGAAATTGTGGGTTGCCCCACTGTCAATCAGAACCACAACTTCTCTCCCCCGAATCTCCCCCTTCACCTTCATCGTATGGCTAGGAGTGAATCCCATCACAGAATTGAGGGAGACCTCGGCTACCTCCAACTGTGGATCAATCTGCTCCTCATCAGAATCATCACCCTCTTCAGGCGCCTCGTCTATATAGACGGTGAGAGCCCGAAGAGCGCGATCTTTGCATCTGTGCCCTGGAACAAACTTCTCCTCACATCTGAAGCAAAGGCCCTTGGCCCTCTTCTCCTGCATCTCCTCCTCAGTCAATTTCTTGAAGCTCCCTGCAGTTCTAGTCACCCCGCTCTTCTCCTTTCCACTCTCTCTAGGGACACTAGGGCTTGGCCCTTTTGGAGCCAAGTACGTGGTAGTTGTCCTGGTGGGACCTCCTGAGTGGTTGTTCCTCCAACTTCGAGCGTTGGTCTTCTGGTTCTCCACCAGCTGAGCCAACTCCATTGCCTCCCTCAGGTCTCTCGGTCTCATGACCTTCACAGCATCTCTAATTTCTGGCTTGAGCCCCTTCATGAAATTTCCCCCCAACGTGCTGTTCGATAAGCCCTCCATGTCTCCCACTAGACTTTCAAATTTCTTTCTGTATTCCTCCACTGTTCCCTCCTGAGTGAGGGCATAGAACTGCTCGGAGATCTCCCATGGGCTGCCCCCCCTGAATCTCTCTCTGATGGCCTCCTTGAAATCCCTCCAAGTTCTCACCGGATCCCACTTATCCATGTATTTGAACCAGGCGAAAGCCGCCCCTTCCAAGCCATGCTAGCAGCCATCAATCTCTCCTCCTCCATAAGGCCATTTACTGCAAAATACCTTTCCACCTTGTGGATCCATTCATCCACGTTTCCCTCTTCGAAGACAGGCATTTTCAGCTTTCTGGCTCTAGTGTCCATTCCATATGCTCTGTTCCCCCCATGGCCTCCTCTATCCCAGGCAATGGGGTCTTCCCAAGTTCCTCTTTCTCCATATCGGGGCACATCCTCCCTCCTCGGCCGTCGATAGCCATCTTCCCCTCGCGCTCCGCCATGGTGGTTATGAATCCCCCATGGCCGGTCCACTGGGTCGGGCCTCTGACGACGCCAATCATCCTCTCTTTCTTCCCTGAAGTCTCTCATTCTTTCCTGCTCTTCCCTCCTGATGGACTCCCGATGTAGCATTCTTCCGTTGCTACCAAGCAGTTCCACCTCCTCTTCCCCTTCCGGATTTGCCTTCTCTTTACCCTTGCTCCCACTACCTTCTCCTCTTTCCTCCGTTGGCATAGCTCTTGCTTGCCCTTCCAACAACTTTTTCATCATCTCTTCCAATGCCATGAATTTTCCTTCCATATTCTCACTCAACGTCGCCATCTTCTCCTCCAGATCCGCCTTAAATTGACCCACTTCGGTCTCCAAGACTTCTACACGTTTAGATGCCATGGGAACCCAAAAATGGTCTCCGGATCCCTTCCAAAAATCAAAAATCTGCAGCGACAAAGTGAAAAACAGCCCCCCACCGGCCGGATTTTGGCTCTGATACCAATTTGATAGGTACCACTTGAGTATTTCAAGTGATTCCTATCGGATCTAAGCCAAATCGCAACTAATCCGCTGTTTTCAATGAGAAAACAGCCACCAAACACGAAAACAGTAGAGAAATCTGAGAGAAAACGTAGAAAAAATTGGAAAAACAATGGCAAACGATTGGATTTCACTTGTCGATGCAAAAGAGAAGAAAGATACAAGTTTCCTTCAATTCGAGAGGAAGGAATAACTCTCCAAATCTCTAGCCGTTGCCTAGAGCCCAAAAGAAAAACTTAGATCTCACAAATCACTTTCAAAATCAACATCACCCTAATTTCCCCCTCATCTCCCTAATTAAACATGAAAGGACGATTACAAAAGACCTAATTACCCTCTTCTAATTCAAATTTTCCCTCCCAAAAGACTCCACGTGGCCTCCCTGGAAGTTCCGCCCCCTCCCTGTTCGCGTGGCCTCCGTCGGGTGAAGAACTGGACCAGTCCAGGTTGGACCGGTCCAGCCGGCTCAAGTGCCGGCCTAACAGAACCATATTGCTCTAAAGAGTCATATTGTACCAAGACACTATATTGGTACTTCGCCTCAACATGCACAAAGCCACATGTAATAATTATTATAAGATATATGACTAACATACATAACAATCAGTTGCTTTTATCTATCATATTCTTATGCATGGTTATATGAAGATTCTTTTTTTTAATAAAAACATGGAACTTACTAAATACTTTAAACAAAATAATAATTACTTTTGACATGTCAAATAAAATAATTAACATATTATTCTAATGCTAAAATGTATTACATTGTATTTAACTTAAAAATAGTATAAACAATATTGAATTTTGAGAATTAAATGTAACCTATCTAACGAACATGTAAAATTTATTATTTTCCTTTCAATGTCTTTCCTCTCCCACTTCGAAATCCTACAAATAATGTAACTTCGATTATCCCATATAAACCTTAAATAATGTTTATTAAAAGAACAAGTCATGCAGTTTAACATTAATCCTAATTTTTAATTGTCATTAGCATTAAGACCTACATGAATATCATTATAATATTTATCAATTGTCATTTATCATTAACATAAATCTTTAATTCACTTTAACATTTTCTTAATTATAATCGTCATTATAAGGTAATTAGTTTCAGATTTAATTATATTTTAAATTTTAAAAATCCATATTATTATTTAAATTCATAATTTACCTAATTCTAAATTAATTTCAAATAGCTTTAATTTTCGGTTTTATCCTAAAGCCCTAAATTTGAAAACTTAATTTTCCATATTTCCATCACTAATTTATGCTAAAATCTTCCCCTTTCTCCATTTAATTATTAGGCATAATAATTTTCAGATTTTCTTAAATAAAAATTTAGGAAAAATGAAAATTTGTGATAAACCCTAATTTTTACCTCTTAAAATCTTCCTAATACTATTTGGAACAACATTCGTTTAGGAATTTCCAAAGAATATGAATTTTGGGCAAAACCCTATTTTATAGAAATCTGATAATTTTGGGGAAAACTTAAATTTTATGGTTAGAATCCATCATTAAATCTTCTTTCTACGTTTTTCTTTTAAAATTTTAAGTTTTGTATAAAACCTAAAATTTTTATCTTCAGAAATCTAAGTGAAAAGGAGGAAATCCTTGCTTAGGAAATTACCTTCTTTCTCCCTAAGCCTTTCTCTTCACCTTCCTCCAAAAAGGGCTACTAGAAACCGCCGCCGCCCTCTTTCCCTCTCTTGTGTTTGGCGGATAAGGAGGCTCGAAGGAATGAAAGGGACCGAAAGATTTTGGTCCCTTATAGGCGGTTTGGGCAGTTGGGGCCAAAAGATGCATGTCCCCCTTGCATGCTTTTGCTTCATGAAGAATTAGAAGGGCTATTTAGTAATTTGGCCTTAAATAACCTACGTTGATTTTTTTAATTTCAAAATCATGTAAAATTAGCCCTAGTTTCTTTATACCAAATCGCTCGAAATTTTATGTAAAATTTTATAAAAATTATTTTATCAAATTTTGACAACTTAAAAAATTTGTCTATTTTCGTCGCAGTGCATCAAAATGCGTGCGATGTTTACGATCAACATTTTTGGATTTTACAACTGTTGTATCATGTTGAATGAATAATAAATTCAACTTGCATGCATGATTAAAAACTACAATATGAAATTTTAGTTGATCAAATTTATTTAATTGCATGCCTCATATCATCAATTTATGGACTCCTCTTCACTAAATTAATAGATATTATTAGTGAAAGATCAATCCAATTTAATTCCTGATTACCTTCAAATTCAAACTTGATTTTATACAAAACCTAAATATGAAATAATAGAAATATAAGCCCTACATCAATGCAACCACATATTATAATCATTCAAATGAGTAATCAAAGTTCTCAAGTCAACTCTCATAGCTAGAAATGCACAATTAGTGACTGTTGGCTCAAGAAAAATGGTGTGTAGGCATGCATCCCACTTTACAGATATAGGATTCCATCTTTCTTGAGTCAGATTGTAGTTAACCAGATTTTCCTTGATTTGTGTCAGGGTTTAATTACATATGGGTCCTTACTTCCTATAAGCACAAGAACTCATAGTTAATTACCACTTTTAACATGTAAGAGAGAACTCTCGATTAAGGATGAATAAATTTTAGGTATTTTAGTCCCAATTATGGGAAAAATGGAGGTAAACCCGATCAAGATCCCATGGTTCCGTCGTCCCGGGTATACCATAGGTTTCAGTCTACTAACACTAACAATCATTAACCGTAGTGTCCAGGGAGTCTGATTAGCAGCCATAGGTTGCCTCCTCTCAGGGATCCCAAGTAGATTGAGGTCATTAGATGTGGATTTTAGTTTTATTAGATTTTGGGGTTTACATCTATTAGAATACTTGGTAGTCGATTTGGTTTGGGGATTTATAACTTCGTTTAGAAGTTACACAGAAGTTTGATTTGAAGAGGGCCTTACGATTTCTCTTAAAAGTAGCCCAGGTATTCAAATTTGGGTTCGGACTTACGACTTTCATTGAAAGTAGCCCGTAAAGTAGCTCTTACGGCTTCTATTAGAAATAACCCATTTGTGGGTTTTACAAGTTGGCTCTACAGCAAGGCTTCTCATTATTTAAATTTGGTTGACAGGTCTCACGGCCCCCTTAGAGGTTGCTTGTAAGTTTTAGTTGGAGTGAGACTTAGAGCTCTATTTATGAGTTGTCCAAAGATTGGTCTTTCAATCTAGGTCTACAATAAGGCTGTCCAGGGATTTAATTGTTTGGGTATGTCTTACAACTTCCCTTTGGAAGTTTCCTAAAAGTGGGTTTTATAACATAATCCTTACTTCTCATTATAGCGAAAACACAAACCTTTTTCTTTCTTGTTTTGCGCCTCTGACTTTGTGAGGCACTTGAAATTGGCCCCATGGCGAACTCCCCCCCTCCCCCTTCTCCGTCGGTGCTTGTTGTTGAAATTATACCGTCTGGGTCCTTGGCGTCAATGAAGTTGAGGTACTTCTGTAAAAACCTCCCGCAACCCCGCTCTTATTGCTTCTCTCCATCCACCTTCAATCATTTGCTATCTGTGCTAGCTCCATTAGCTCCTTCAACCCCCTCAGTTTCAACAATCGAAGGTCCGCTCGTGCATGGGGCTTGAGGCCCTTCATAGATTTTTTCTCCAATACTGCCTCCGAAATTCCCCTCAACCTCCTTGACAACAACTCAAACTTCTCCTTGTACTCCATGACAGTTCCCTCCTATATCAAGGCATGGAATTGCTCGTGTAGGTCTCCTTCCCCAATGGCTCAGAAACGTTCCAACAAACAATCCTTAAACTCCTCTCATGAACGAATCAGATATCTAGCCTCTCTCCACTAAAACCAAGCTAAAGCTTTCCCCTCCAAACATAATGCAGTGACTATAAGCTTCTCCTCTCTTAACCTATTCACCGCAAAATGCCTCACAACCTGGTATACCCACCCATGGGCATCCTCCCCTTCGAATACCGGCATCTTCAGCTTCCTCACCTTCGCTTCTTCACCCCAACTTTCTCTCTTGTAGATAGTTCCCCCTTATATCGAGGGTGGCAATCCCACCTTTCTTCCATCTGCCTTCCATGACCCCATCCCCATGGCTTAGCTCGTCCACCTCCCTCTCTGGTTGTCTACTCCCCTTGCCCAAGCAACCTCCCTTAGTGGTCGGTCGTCCTACCACCTCCTCCATAAATCCCACCATAGCACTTTCTTCCTGCTGTACTTCCATTCGGAAACCCTGATCCGCCCATTCTCGGAGCCCGGGGGGTGGTTCTCTATGAAAAAAACTTGCCTCGTCGAACTTCTCCCGTTCGATCTCCTTTCCCTTCGATTCAGCCAAGGGAACCCCGATCAAATCGTGTTGAGGGTTAGCAATCAGAATTGCCGGTGGGGCTTTGGATTGAATCTTCATGAGCTTCTTTATCATCTCTTCCATCCCTCCCAATCGTCTCTCCATCCGATTTTCTAGAGTTGAAAATCTTTCTCCATCCCAGATTTGAGTTGCTCCATTACCCTTCCAACGCATCAACCTACTTTGCTGCCATTCACGGATGTAAGTTCCAAATTGCAAAAAACAACAAAAATCAACGACTATGGTCTTTTAAGTAGCAAAAATTAGCAATGGGGAGGAAGTACGCAACAAAAAGCAATGTAGAGAATTGTGATTTTGTCCAGGACACGGCTCTGATACCAATTTGATGGGCCTTGGTATAAAAAATAGCAACAAACTCCAAGAAATTCATTTTAAAATTGTGTTCTTAGCTTAATATATATTACATTTTATGATGCTAAAATTAACAAAATATGGTTATTAGAAAATCATTAACTTATATTAAATACTTAATTATAATTTAAGAACACAAAATTAGATTTTTATTGATAGAAAACCAAATACGAACAAAGCAAGATTCAATGGTCCCCTTTTGAGAGGAGGGCATTCTCTCTCAAACCCTAAACGCCGCTTGGACCCCTCACAAAAAGAATACTACAACACTCTTAAATCCAAATTTTCATACAAACATAACATAAATCTTACTACTTATATCAAATTAAAATAAAACAACAAATTCCAAAACAACCCTCCCCCAATTTCCTCTCAAATCAGTCCCAACCTCTAAATCATCCCTCTCTAATTATGAAATATCTCATAATTAATCTCCTCCATTTCAACCCCCAAATATGTCCTTTTTAATTAGGAAATACCTCATAATTAATCTCCTTCATATCAGCCCCCAAATTAGCTCTTTTTAATTAGGATGCATCTCCTAATTAATCCCTTTCTTAATTCCTCTTCTCACATATGTAATGATAGGTTAATGGGCTCCACAAGGAGGGCAGAATTGCCCTCGCGTATCAGTTTCATGCCAATTCATGTTGATTTTAATTCACTTTAGAATGCTTCACCAAAACAATTGAGCATGTCTCACTAATTTGGTTTTAAAATTTTAATTTTTTTCAAAATTAAATAAATGCTAATATGAAAAAAATATCTTCCAAATTATTGACCCATCTTAAATATTCACAAGTTTGACATATAATATTGAACTTCATGATAGTTATGTTATTTTTGGACATAATCGTGACCTACTTTAGTTCATTTAAATTGCATTATTGATTGAATCTTTTGATTGCCAAGTTATTTGTCCTATAATTAGTTGACATGATCATACAATTATAAGCTTTGATATCAATTTTATGCTAGTTAAGTTAGACTTAAAGTTTTTTTAGTATGGTGCAATGCATGCTTATCATACAAGAAAACTTAGGATTTGTAGATCACAGACCACTGATCAGTAAATGCACAACTCAGAACATTATTGCTTTGTCATGTGATTGATTGGTAAGGGAGAGAAAAAAGATGTAGATAAGGAGAAAGTGAGTTTTGGACATTATTAGGTTCAAGTGGCATATTCAAAAAAAAAAGAAAAAAAAAAGTGGCATATACAATGCTATTTCCATGTCCCAATTTTTTTCTACTATTGTTTGGAGTAGTTCAAAAATCAAGTGTGAAATTCTTAAAGAATTTGATATTAATCAAATGGCATATTTGGTGGTCTTTTGAGATGTCCCCCGGTCCAGAAAGTGCAGGAAACAGATATAGCTGTCCTCTAGCATCCATCTTTTATAACTATGAAGCATCAATTGATATAATTTTCAGTTTTTGTTTAACGTAATTGTTTCGGGTTTGCAAATCTGCAGTCAGATCGCTTCTTTAATGCGTTAAAGGGCCATGGAACACTCTGTCGTTTGGTGATTCTACCATTTGAGAGTCATGGTTATTCGGCTAGAGAAAGCATCATGCATGTTCTTTGGGAGACTGATAGGTGGCTACAGAAGTACTGTATAGATACACCTGACAAATTAGCTGAACTACATGATTCCAAAACTGAAGCTCCAAAAACTCCCCAACCAACTGGTGGATTGACTGCCACTGAAGCACAGGAAGATGATGGATCTAATCACACAATGAGGTCTCTATTATGGTACTACTCACATTACTTCTTCACCTTTCTTGTGCATCCCTTTATTTTGCATAATTTTATTGTGATTTATATCTTTGTTGTCATGTTCACAGCTCACTTTAATAAAAACATGTTTTGCATACTTCTGCATAAGCGTGATGATGTATGCTTAGGGGCTGTTTAGCAGAATCTAGGATTTCATTTAAGTAGGATTTCTTAAATCCTCCAAATCCGGATGTATGAAATCTTGAGGGGGTTAAATCCTCAAAACTGTTTGGTAACCTTCATGATAAATCCAATGTGACTGTTTGGCTATTCCATTCAGGATTTAAGAAGGTTGAAAGATTTGGACGGAGTTTCTTCCTTCTCGCGCCGGCAATAGAGCCAGAGGATTTCGGAAATCTGCCGAACGAGAGGATTTTCGAAATCCGGGATTTACGACGAAAAGGCGGAATTTTTCATCTACGGCGACTTTGATTTTCCATGATTTGGTTTTTGCATTTTAGGCTGTTTGGCTGGATTTTGAATACCAAACAGCCCCTTAATGCATGCTAACTGTTAAACTATTTAAATATGAGAGTTATTTTATTCTGGTTAATGATTTATCTTTGCACCACAGAAACTCTATGTCTTTCCATGAATTAGACCTATATTTGCTTAAAAGCTTCCAACTAGCTTCTAGTTATGTTCTCTCGTATATGAGGATGAATGGGCCGAAGCTAGTGGATAGAGGAATCTGGCTTAGAAAATGGCATTACCTTTTTAAGCACAGTAGATGAGATAACAATCTTGTAGGGATATGGGATGCTTGGATATGGACATAGGTAGTGACGTGATGGATGATATATGCCTTGACATGTATGTACATTTGCATGTCATGATGGTTTCAACTTTCAAATCAGTCATTAGTCCACACTAATTCGTCAATGTTAAAAATTTCACGACAAGTATTATCAGGCAGTAAGTTTTGTTTGTTTGTTTGTGTGTGTGGTGTAGCTGTTCCACTGATTATTCTAGGGTGCTGTTGCTCTTAATTTTGGTTTTATCTATTTCAGTTGCCTTCAATTGAGAAGTTAAATGAGTTGATTAATGCATTGGTGATGATGGGTCAACTGTGTAAGAAGTTTTATATTACTAGTTGTTGATGATGCAAAGGAAGGCCTATAGCCATGGTTAGATTGCTTCTATTATTGTCTGGTTTTGAATCGGTTTAACAACCACTTTGCGGTGAAGGGGTAAGCAGAGGTGTAACCAGTCTTAATTTTCAGGAGAGGGCAAACTTATAAGTAACTGTTGGGGTTCCAAAGGGGGCAGCGCCCCCTAGCGGGATTCGCTGTCATCTGAAGTGAAACCTTGCCTTTTGCATTTTGCATGCTCCAATCTTTCATATTTTTTCCCCTTTTCGTAGTTTTTTTAATTATATATTTACTGTTTCAACCTTTTGAATGTTTCTGTCATTCATTTTCTAGCTCTTGATATGAAGATTCACAACATAAACAAACTAACATCCATGAATGATCTGCTTCAGATGTTTAAATGAAAACCAAATGAATGGAAGCTGCCAAAAGATAGAAATAATGAGCACAACGACTGCAAAAATAAACAGCTTCTTGAAGCATCAATATTCATATTTTTTCGATGAAGCCATAGATATCTTTCAAGTTCAGGACATCAGGAGCTTAATTCTGTGCAGGTATTCCAGCTATGTATGCCATGTTTAATGAAGATGCCACTCCATTGATGTTCTCTCTTGATACTGATTCGTGTGGTGTTCAATTATTTATGGCTACTATGTTATGATTCTATTGAGGGGTCAATAAGCTTTTCATATGGTTTGATTGCTGTTATTTTTGAACTTCTATAATGTTTTCTTTGACTTCTAAGTATTTTATCAATTATGCATTGTCTTTTTCTCTATCCTAAATTAACATTAGGACTATAGGTGAATGAGTTGTTGGGGAAGTGAATCACGCAGCAAACACAAACAAGAAAGATAAAATGCTATGAAAAAATAGAACACCAAAATTTCTTCTCTCCCTTTTCTTTCAAATTAAGCTTTCACTCTCTAAATTTCTTCAGGCATGAACTTCCTTCCTATTGAAATTTAGATATTGATGTTTTCCATCAAAATAACATATTTGAACAAAAAAAAATAAAATAGGAACTCTGAAGTTCACTTATTTTTCCTTTGGCTTTCGAAAAGAGTGAATTTTCATTCCTTTTCTTTCTTTCCAAAATTTCTTCCTAAATAACAATCAAACTGTATTTCTTAATATTTCCTCAATTAGAGAAACGATAAAATGAAAGTGTATAACATCGAACCTAAATCACTTACTCTTCCTTAAGAAGAAATTTCAAACCCCAAATTCTTCTTTCACTAAACATTCATCCTTGCTTAGATTAGAAATCATGGGATGATTTGCACATAAATAATAAAAAATTTGACAAACATACCTTCCTCTTTTGTCTTCTTTCTCTCGGTTGATCGGTTCCCTTCGACACAGAACTTCTTGTGATTTTCTCCTGCGAGAATGAGCGAACATAAGATATCTCTTGTGAGGAGTTGTTTTGTTTTCACCCACATATGTGATCTTTTGCACAACTATGAACAGACTTCGTCTGGAGTTTACACACTCAGACGACCTATCCGCTTGGTCCGCCTAGTTTGTTGCACGTGGAAGCATTCACGCGGCTGTCAAAAGGGGTTCGGTTCTGTTGAATTGGTAAGAGAATATGTAGACTTAGCTTTTTTTTATTAATATATAAATTTCGCAAAATAATTTAAATAATATTTTATGAATGTTTTTAAATCTAATTATACATAGTAATTAAACAATATTTTTGTAAGCTATTAATAAATAATAATAATTAGTTAGATTTTATTAAAATTGTTACATTTTAAATTTGATAAAAAAGTAATGAGTTTGAATAATATTTTAAAGTTTATGTTGTGTTTAGCTTGCATTTGATAAAAATGAATAGGGCAAATGTTTAAAGAGGAGCTCGTTATTCAACAATCTACTGTTGTTGTTATAAGAAAAAACCAATAAATCTTGAACAAAATGCATTAGGAGAGCCAAGAACTTGAAATTTTTTTGTAAGATGAGCGTGCTTTCAACCTCTTATAGATAAAAGATTCATTTGGTATAGCTTTTAGGCGATGGTTTTTCATTACTTTTATCATAAATTTTAAAAAGCAATAAGAAAGTTGTCCAAAACGAACCCAAACGAAGTCAAAATTAGGCATTTTTTGTATGAGTGGAAGGCAAATTGCCTTTCTTTGGCCAGTAGATTTTAGCTTCTTAGATTATCTATTTTGTATGTTATTGCATAATGATTTTGTGCTTTTTAATTCCCAAAGGTTTGAACATTAACAATAGATGTGAAAGCATCGGTAGCCTATTGATTAAATAAGGAAGTCGTATATTTTATGCTTTTCATTCATATTTCAAAAATATAAAAAATAATACTGAATATGTGTTGTGACATAATTTTTTGATAGTCTACGTATAGTTTTAGGACTAGGGCATGAGACTTCACTCATTTCTCTCGGTATCCAAAGGGCTTATGGTTAAACTTATTTGGAAACGATGACATTATAAAAGTTAACCTTTCTTAGAGAAATTTATTGTTGTTCGCTAGGATAGCCCTCATACGCAACTCAACTTGGTATGTTGGTTCGAAGCTTTGGCTACTAGTCTAGAGGTCTTGTGTTTGAGTTTTGTGTATTTGATATATGTATAAGTTTGCCTTAACTATCCTAAATGTCCAAAAAAAAAAAAAAAAGATCGCCCTTATGATTTTATTTAGATTGGAATAAAAACCATGATTTTTCTTACAATATTTACACATGGCTTGCAAATGAGAATGGTCTTGAAATGGAGATGGTTTATCTAAGTGCAACATCTTCACTTATCCACTTTGTCAGTTTGGCCATAGTGGTAATGAAATTCTAAACCATCTCTTCTTATGCTTTTAGTCTAATACTTGATTAAATAGTAGCTTCTTCGGACTATTACTAAGCATATTTTGAAGTACAAAGAAATAAGCAATACAATTTTTCATATCCTCTCTATCAATTACATTTTCTATCTCAAACATATAGAAAGAAATTACAATAAGTTAGAATAAAAGTTTGCTAGCATTTCATCTGTTATTATTAAGATCAGTGTTTCAGCTGTCTAATTTGCTGCGTTATTTGGATTAGTGTTGCAAGTCAAATTATCGTCTATAAGCTATAGAGCATTAAAATTTGTATAAGACTACTTAACAATTCAATATAGGCTTCATTTGGAACAGCTTTCATACTGCTTCCTAAAACAGTTTTTTAGTATAAAATTTTCTAATTCAAGAATTTTTTGTACTAGAAAGCTGTTGTAGAAAGCAACAAAAAAAATTGTCCCAAACAAAGTCATAATCTTGGACATGCTACTTGATGTTTAATTTTTAAATATTAAAAAAAATGGTTCTTTATTTTCACATCCTTAGACCCTCTTGCATTATTCCACTATTATATACAACTTATGTATCTATTTTGGTTATGAAATGATTATTATTCAAAAATAACCATATTTGATTAATAGGTTTTATGAAATGATTATTAATATTTTTTATAGTTAATCATAATTTAATTTAGTTGTTTATTATAATTAATATAATATTTTTTTACTAACTAATTTTCCAACCAAAGAAAAAAGCTTGTCTAATATCCCAAATTGACAAATAAATAAATATTAGCTAAAGGAAGATCAACTAACTTTGAACAAAAGGTGCCCAAAGGCACATTAATAACTAAAGTTATCTTTGTAAAGTTGTCTTCATATAGCATTAAAACATGATTTTTTTTTTTTAAGTTTATAGCTCTAAAGAACATGCATTCCAAGTATGATTTTAAATAAAAATAAAGTTTTTTTTTTTTTTTTTTTGAAAGATTAAGTAGAACAAAGGCAGAATCAAACAAAATCATACACCTCATTTTGTTATCGCTTTTTTCGTTTAAAAAATCACAATATAAATTGCTAAGCAAACGCCTGATGGAAAGCACTATAACGTGTGCATCTCTTTTATAATTTTATAATCGTAAAAAACTGCAAAGTAGTTAGCCATCTCTATAAGAATGAATAATGATACTTATATTTTCATCAAATGACAACATAATGTCACGAAAAGAAACCTAAATGAATACACATTGAATGTCCAATCTAAGGATAACAACAATAACAACGACAACATCAAGCCTTCAACCCACTGTGGGAGTCGGCTATATGAATCTTTTTTCTCCATTGTGTCTTGTTAAAAGTCAAATTCTCATTTAAATCTAATAAAAAAAGATTACTTCAAATTTTTTTCTAATATTAAGTAAGCATAACAATAAAGGAAAAAAATAAAATAAAAAAGAAGAAAATATAAAATCTTAGCATACCAATATGTGCAATAAGCTACTATTAATACATAATTTTGAAAGAAAATGGTGCAAATAATCTTATTTAATATAAAAATAAATATTTTCATGACTCAAATTTATGATTTTCATATTATAATGCAAGAGACCTATTGATTACTTGAAGACCCATTCCTTTTGCTTTTGCCCTTTCATTCATTCTATTGCTTCAAATGATGAAAAAGTATATAACAAACAGTACAAACTAAAAAGCCAAAACCAATAATAGAAATAAAATAACAGTACAAACTAGAAAGCCAAAACCAATAATAGAAATAAAATAATTTGTATCTGCGTCGAGTAGTCGCATTAGGGTTATGATATCAATATATTTGATATGTCAACATAGTGTTCACATTCATAATATTCTCTAAAGCAACTACCTAACTTTGAAGGGTCCAATGGTGAAGGAGAAAGAGCTTTGATGGGGCTTAGGGAATAGAGAGCTCTCTGACTATGGAAATGCACTATGATAAAATAGCTATCTTTATCTTGCTCTGTACCACTGAGAATTGAAAAGAAGAAAAGGAAAAGGGATCCTCACATGCACTGAAATGTATGAGGGCAAAATGTCGACATTTCGGCCTTCGGGCAACCAGGGTTACTTCCATGTTCTATTATGATTGCCTGAGTCCAGTTTTATTCGGCTTGGGAGCTGGGTATTGCTTATCCTTTTTTATTTGCAGACATCGGATATTTTGGAGCTGATTCATCCTACATGTCCTTAGTGGTCTCTTTCCACTACAACTCCTTCGGTTATCCTGCTGCTGCAAGGCTTCAATTTCTTTTATGTGCTATTTACCACTTTTTTGGTTCTCTTATAGTCTTTGTTTGTAATGGGTGGTATAGTTGGGGTTTCTCTCTTCTTTTGTCCTACATAAGTTTTTGTATTTGCTTATGTTGGGAGTTTTTTACATGTAATCTCCTTTACTTGTAACCTTTTCTTTTCATAGTAATATATGGGCTTTGGCCTCAATTTTCCAAAAAAAAAAAATGTCGACATTTTTGGTTTGTTTTAGGTATTATGATAAAGTTCTATTTAGTTGGGGTAATTAGTTGGCGCTTATGTGGGGCTTAAGCACTTAAGTCTAATCTAATAATTAAGATTTAAGGGGGATTTAAATAAATATTATAAATTTTTTATGTTTTTATATTTATTTATATAATAGTTACGTTAAAATATATGTATGAAAATGTATATTTCACTTTAAAAATGAATGTTAATGATATATTTAATGTTATTAAGAGATTTATCTGTTTTATAAATAAATATAAAAAGTTAGAAGTTAAATGGGTAAATATATTAGAATTTTGCATAGGTGATCATAAAGATGGATGATGAGCTTTATGTTTTATCATTTAATCTTATCTCTAATAATAATTAAGTTATTTTAAAGATTCATTAGAATCAAATTTAATTATTATTAAATTTAAATTATAATTATAATTACATTTTTCATAAACTTTGTTTAGGCTAACTTGGATTGCAACCAAACACGCCATAGGAGCTAGCACACACACATTGATTTGACACAATAGTTAGAAGGTATTTATCTTCATTGTAGTTTAAGGCTTTGTTTGGGACTGCTTTCTTATTGCTTCTTAAAGTAGTTTTGTTTTAAGAAATAGTAAGAAAGCCATCCCAAACTTAGTCTTAAACTACAATGAAGATAATTACCTTTTAATCACTGGATTGGATTTAATTTTATTTAGACAATAACTTGTAAGGATTTAAAATTTGAAATGCTCAGATCATTGACAATTATTTATGATCATCAATGATTGAACAAGAGATTAGCTGATTATCACGGAGGACAATCAACTGATGGAATTATGGCTTGATTTTGATTTAGGTTTTGAATTGATCCATAGAGATCAATGATTGAAGGAATTTTAACTTTGCAATGATCATATCACTAACAATCATTTGACGATTGTCAGCAAATAAATCAAATGATCATATGACAGTCAAGGGTGATTGTCAAAGGATGATTTTAAGTGTCCATGATCAATGCACTATGCCAATGCACAGTTAGAATATGATTTAGGGTTTAAAGTAATGTTCAATGATTGATGCTTGAAGATTGGTGTTTTATATAAAGAAATTGACCTCATTAAAAAAAGGAGGTCAAGAAGGGTTGTTCTTTTATTTTCTTGGTATGGATGTTCCTGGTAGGATTGAGAGAAAGAAGAGAGAGTGTAGATTATTAATACTATTATTTATAGCTTTTTTTTTTTCTTTTATTTGTTTTTAGTTTCTTTTGGTTGGGGGGGGGGGGGGGGGAGATTACCGTGATGATGTGATTATGATGTTGTGGTATGGATATGAGAGCCATTTACTATTTTGATGAGGGAAGACATCAAATCTTGAATGGAGAAGGATTGAGAGGATAATGCTTCATGCACTTATTATCTTATTATGTACGTTTTCTTTCGGTTGTTTGTATTACATTGCCTATAAGCTTGGTGGGTTGGTGGGGGGGGGGGGGGGGGGGGGGGGGGGGGGGGGGGGATTACCGTGATGATGTGATTATGATGTTGTGGTATGGATATGAGAGCCATTTACTATTTTGATGAGGGAAAGACATCAAATCTTGAATGGAGAAGGATTGGGAGGATAATGCTTCATGCACTTATTATCTTATTATGTACGTTTTCTTTCGGTTGTTTGTATTACATTGCCTATAAGCTTTTTACCATTCAATGAAAAGGCAAGCTATATTTTTACGTACCTAACACTTAAAACTATTCTATTTACTTATTTAACACCCAAATTTTACTATTTACTATTCTACCATCTAAAAACTCTTGCTCACATCAAAACTACCACTCTGTAACATTCCGTCAAATAACTCACCCCGACGCTCGTCAGGGGGCATTTCCTCTGGGCGGAGACTGAGTGTGAGGGAAAAAAAACTTCCTCCGGCAGTTTACAAAGGCGTCCTACCTTCCTCCGGCGTCGAAATCGCCGTGAAACGCATCTCCCACGATTCCAGACAGGGAATCCGGGAATTCGTAGCGGAAATCGCCGTGAAACACATTCCGATGGAGCAGCGCCGCCGCCTCCGTCAATCTTGTGGGTGCAGCGCTTCTACATCCTCCGCGGCGTTGCCTCCGCTATGCTCTACCTACGTGAAGAGTGGGAACACGTCGTCATCCATCGCGACGTGAAAGCAAGCAATGTGCTTCTCGACGGGAACTTGAACGGTCGGCTCGGCAACTTCGGGCTGGCGAAGCTCCAAGAGCACGATGAGGGTGGTGGGGACACTGGGGTACCTTGCACCGGAGCTGACGCGAACGGGAGAAGCGATGACGAGCATAGACATCTACGGAGCTGAACCTGCGCGGAAGATCGAGGGGAGATGGACGGAGATTGTTGATCCACGGCTCATTCATGGTGGCTATAAAGTGGAGGAGGCTGAATTGGCAGTTAAGATCGGGTTTCTTTGCTCTCAGCCGGTTGCTGCGATGGAGATCGGCGATGCTGGGTGAACGGAGCTGAACCTGCGTGAAAGATCGAGGGAAATAGACACCGACTGAGCGAGAAAAGATTGTCACCTTGCCGGCGGATAGAGGCGAGTTCGGAAGCGACGAAGACCGTTGCAAAGGCACAGTGAAGGCAGAGAAAACGTGGCCGCCACCGGCGATACCCAGCGAACAAGGGCGGAGAGGGCGGAGAGGGCGGAGTTGCGACGTCTACTATGACGGGAGCGAACGGGAACGAACGGAGTGGTTTTTTTTATTAGGTTAAAGGTTTTGACGTGGTATATTAGTAAATAGATAACTTTATATGTTTAATAGGTAAATATGGTAGTTTTAAGTGTTATATATGTAAAAACACCTATTTTTTTCTATCATTTACATCTAATTTAAATTCCAATTTATGCTTAATTTTTGAAATCCTCTATATAGCGCTTGCACTTTGATTGTTTATTTAGCCAAAAAAAAATAAATATTATGTAAAATTAAGATAATAATAAAATCTTAGATGATAATATGAAAGAACAAAGCATAGTAATTCATAATTTGAAAATTTTAATAATTAACTTAGGAAGATCATTTAAGTTATTGACTTGTCTTGAACTTAGAAACTATACAGTCTTGCATTGACTACTGAATTTGAGAATGAATAATTGAGTTTGGAGAGAAAAAAAGTGTGTAGCTTAAATTATGAAGATCATAGTAAACTTAAATATGTAATTAGTGATCTTAATAAATCCTTACATAAAATCATTTAGAGTTGTTGAAGGGATGAAAGCAAACAAATATTCAAAATCGTTAATATGTACTCTAAGTATAAAAAATAAGTGTAAACATGAAAAATCAAAAGAAAATTTTGAGAAAAGGAAAAAAAAAAAGATGAGTATATTAAAAAATTAATATATGTTAAAACTCAAGTCCAAAAAGCACCCCGACACTTAAGTAAAATGGGACTAGATAAGTGAACTAATACATATGATAGTGTACAAATGTACTTTCAAATTAACTGCAACCACAACTAATTTCTAAGTGATATATTATTCATTTCTGAAACTAGAAGTCAATCTTACATATATATTGATAGTGGATAAGTTCAATTCAAGCAATAACAAAGATGATTACTTAGTATCGGATAATTATTTATGATATTCTCAAATTGGCATTACAACTTTAATCATTCAAAATTAATTTTAAATTGTAGTGTATTATCTTATATTTTAATAAATTTTAATTTTAATTTTTTTATTTAGGCTATTAAATTAATCAATAGGTGATTACACCATTACTTGAAGATAAGTAAAAGTTTATGCTAGAAAAAATTTATTAAGTGTAAATTATGTATTATTTATTATATTTAAATTCAATTAAAACATGTTATTTTAATAGTGTTTTTGCATGAAATATTTAGAAAAATGAATATATATATATATATATATATATATATATATATATATATATATATATATATATATATATATATATATATATATATATATATATATATATATATATATATATATATATATATATATATATATAATTATTGAACTAGTGTAATAACATTCTAATTATGACATTGCAGCATCTACAATGCCTTAACACCAAACTGGCGAAGTATAGTGTCAGCATCTCGAGAAAATGGTAAATAATTCAGATAGCTAATGGAGCTAAGATCAGTATCGCAACACTTAATAGAACCGCAACATTAGAAATCTATATTTCAGCACCTGATTCTTGAAAATTTGAACATCAGAGCATTGATCATTACAACACTGTAGCACCAGATTATATATTCAAGCATCGTAATGTTCAACTTTTAAAGCATTATGGCAGAGCAATTGACGAAAGATGTATTATTGATTTAACAAAGTGATGCATTGGTTTAACTAAAAGACATATCGAGTCAATGCAACAACACAATGAAGCACTAGTTCATCTGATAGCATCATAGTGCCACCATTTTAAGTGCCATAGTGCGTGAGGTAGTTTATGTACTCATTATAAATTGTTTTTTAATTCTTTTATTAAAAATTTATGTCACTTTTAGTATCATTGTAGTTTTTAGTTCCCCTTTGAATAAAATCTATAGGAGGCTAAGAAAGTGCAAGATACTTCCTTAGAGATCTTAGTTTCTCTTGTGTAAGAAACTCTAACATTGGAAGTAGGAGTGTAGAGAAGCCAGTTGTACTATCCTTGTGAAATCTTTCCTTATTAATTCTCCCATATCTTTTCTTCTATGAGTGAAATAAAAATATGTTTGCTTTCTAATTTATCTATGGCTACTTTTAGAGTTTAGGGCTAATGATGTGAACACAAAGAAATTACTAATACATACTCTCCTGTTTTAAATGAAATTATGGATATTTTTAATATCCATCATTCTTCATTTAATGCAAACAATGGTCATGTATGTAGTTAATATCTACTATGATATATTGACTAAACTTAGGAACATTGGTACAAATAAGAGTATTGGAATAGAATGTTGGCATGCCTAGACATAAGATGTTAAATCTTCTAAGTTTTATGGGGGCATTAAAATTATATGAAGGTCTTGAATATCCTTTTGATCTAGGGATGCATATGTTTTGATCCATATCAACATATAAGAGTCTCATTAGGAAAACACTATTGTTTCACAAGCATTAGTCCATAATAAAATTTATATATTTGTATCACATAATCTATTTACATTCTCTATAAGAAGTAGAAGCTCAAAACCCTTCATTCTTATTTAGTAGGGTAAATGGTGCATCTATAGTAAATAGTATTAATTTTATTATAATCTAGCAGAACACTCCCTTATGGGATCAACAATCACTCAATCACTTTATTACTTGATCACATAAGTTTCACATCATTGGCCCAAAATAATAAATTAGCTAGCCATGGAAATAAAAGAGAATAATCTAGAATTCATTGCTTGCATATTAGAGAAAGTATAAAATTAAAAAGGTAATTATATATCATCATGATAATACAAATTCACTTTTCACACTCATTTTCCCTCCAAATGTCTAATTGCTTACAATAAGATAGGCTAACAATCTCTAATGTACTATCTTTCTTTCCCCTAGCCTTCTTAAACTTGACTCTAAGGGAGCACTACACTTAAGAAAACAAAACTACATGATCGTGATAGCCCCCTCCTAAAAATGATAGAATCTCCCACTAAAATAAACTAAAAATTATTTATAGTAGTACATAAATGAACATAGGCACTGCAGAGGTCAATAGATTAGTGTTGCAGCATTATAGAATAAACTAACACCTCAGTCTCTACTATGTCATTGGAATGATCCAACACATCTATTGGCATAATCAGTGTATCTTTCGGTTGAATCGATGTGGCTCCTCATTTCGATAATTTTTCCACTGTAGCGCTAAAAATGTTGTGCACTCTGATGCTTGAATATATAATCTAGCACTATGATATTGTATAATTTGTTGCTCCAGCGCTCAATTTCCCAATACTATAATACTGCAACGTTGACTTCTAGCCCTACAACATTGTGAAGTGCTACAACACTGACCTTGGCTCCATTGGAGTGCTAAATTAATTGACATTTTTCTCGAGGCACCAATGATACGATGTCTAGATTTGGCACCGGGGTTTTGTGGACATTGCAGCACTCCAACTAGTGCTGCAGTGTTGGTTCACCACTTGTGAATTTTTCTCCTTTTTTTCTAAGACATTCTTGCATCATAATAATTTTAAATAATATTTGTACTAATATTTAAGATAGTAAAATACTATTAAATTTACACTTAACACAATGCAAGTAAATAAATATATTGAATGCATGTATGACATCCTAGATTATATGAAAAGTAAATAATCATAGCATCAGATCTACACCTTCAAAATATTTATTGTGGATGGCTATCTTATAATTCTTACTTATAATCTAGAGTAGCTAGTACAATTTGATGGAGTTTAATAGGTGTGATTGTACAAGTAACAAGACTAGTCTTAGCTTTCCTTATTATGGTTAAGATATTCAAAGAGGGATTGGAATGGATGTAAGGTTTTGCATATAATTTTATGATCGGATGACACTTATGAAATGGAGGAAGATATGAGGAAAGCTTAAAATAGTTGTAATGGAGAAGTAGTAAGCAACTTAAAAGAAATCAAAGGATACTTCTTTACTTGTTAAAGATAAACTACACACTTAAAGCTACTACAAACAAATAAAAAATAAAGAATATTATTCCTAAAAAAATTATTCATCTATGGAAAATTACAATGAATATTAGTCCATATTTATAGGCATTACATAACTCTTCAACTACACATTTTGGAGGGAAAAAAGGGAGGGAAAGGAGCATGGTGGCCAGTAATGGAGGAGTTCAAACCATTTATTTTTTAATACTATTTCAATTCCAACACACGCCAAAGAAAGAAATTCATGCACCTAGGTGAACAAGTAAAAATTAAAAAAAAAAACTTTTAAAAATATTCAAAAATTTGGGCCTCTATAGTAGTCTATTATTCATAGAGATTTGTTAACTTGGTTTTTTGCTTGCCCTCATAATAGGCCTAATAGGATAATTTATTTGAAACAATTAATGTTCAACATATTAACTAAATATATCGTTAAAATATTAATTTATCCACACTTCTTAATTATAAAATAGAGCACATGTTATAGTTCCTCACACTCAAATTATAAGTTGCAATCAATGCATATTTCATTACATCTAGTTTTATGTATATGTTTGTCTTCCTCTATAAATCAACCACACCATTGATGAGTGTAAATAATGTTATATTTTATATACTTAAATTTTAGTGAAAATGTGGTATTTTAATTGTATTTGTGTAGAAAAAATACATAAAAAAAATATAATGTTTTAAGTATGGTACACCGTCGTGATGTCAGACATAATATCATCGTGGTGCCATTATTGACACCACTTGTCACGACCCGACCCGACGGGGACGGATCCCGCCCGAGCCGGATCGCGACGAAACCTTCTTATCCAGGATCTGGCTTTAGAATTTGGTTACTGAACTGATCTTCCAAATACTCAAACTCAACAGGCACAAAAAAAAAACACAGAACAACAGAGCTACTATAAATCATCAAACACAGCGGAACAAAACATCTATCTTTTCATTTCCTCAAAATAATCATCTACAGAACAGTACATGGCTTTCAACAGAAAGAAAGACAGAACAGAAAAGCCATGACTATACAAAAATCAAAAGTATACCTATACGAATCAGAACTCTGAACTCTATTCCTGGACTTCCTTCCCTTTCCCAGAACCTGAAAACCACCAGAAAGCAAGGGTGAGCTCAACAGCTCAGCAAAGCAACAAACTACCAATCTAAATGCTCAGAAACCAAAACTAAATTTATCAGACAGAAATCAGATCAGAAATTGGAACAGAATCGGATCTCGAATCAGAACAGAATCGAAAATCAGAACTTATACTGACATATATCAAATCAGAATCATAGTCATACAGATTAGATCACAGAACAGAATAAATCAACAGAGTTAGAATTATACAGAAATCAGAAATCAGAATTTGCAGATCATATCATATCAGAATCACAATTGCGTACAGAACAGATACAGAAAACAGAACAGATTCATATGTCATTCATAGCTTGCCCTGACACTGACGGAATCTCTACGGATTCCGGCCCCTTATGCCTCCCTTCCCAGACACTGACTGAATCTCATAGGATCCAGGCCCCTTATACCTCCCTTTGTGCTCACGGCACCAGAACAGATGTGCTTATAGCACCAGAATAGAATTCATCGGATCCGGAACAGAACAGATATCAGATTTCAGATTTGAGCTCATTTCAGATTTCCCCGACACTAACTGAATCTCATAGGATTCAGGCCCCTTATAACTCCCTTTTTATAGCTTATACACATAGCATTTCAATTCAGAAGAAATCCGAAGAAATCAGAAATTACCCAAAAATCGGGCAGCACAACGGCAGTATACAGAATTTACACAAAATTTCCTGCAAAGAAAATTTACCGAATTCGCACAGAATATAGATAATCATATTCCAGAACATTTATTCTACTGCACAGAGAATTTACAATTTCACAGAAAATTGTAATCTACGAAAAACATTGCCGAATCAAAAATACCCGGACAAAAATCTTCGGAAAATAACCAAAATGTGCACACTCGGCACGTCAACAATATACGGAAAGTTACGCGGTAAAAACTGAACCAATCAAAAGATACGGACGAAAAACCGTAACGGAAACGAAATCCGGACAGAAATTATCGCCAAATGCGACGGAACTGAAAATTGAGAAAGGCGGAATGTGCCTTACCTCGAGCACAGCAATTTCCTGAACAGTCTCGTCGGACGAAAACGGCTCCGCGTCGTCCGAAAATCAACTTTTCCAAATTCTTCTTCGACTTTCTCTCTCCTCAGAAAAATTAGATATTTTTAAAAGATTTTTCTCTCTCTTCAAAACGACTGAATTCCCTTAAATCATACTCAGATCGGCCCGGCCGATCGCGACATCGTCCCGGGACGATCTGACCAAAAGGATCGTCCTGGAATCTTCCCAGGGCTGTTGTCTGGCCGATATTTTCTACAGTAGCTATCGGCCTGGCCGATGTCTCCAATCGGCCTGGACGATGCTTACAGAAAATCACCTGGAACACTTCTGGACAATTTCTGGAGCTCATCTTCACTGATCGTCCCAGGACGATCCCAGATCGTCCTGGACGTTACTGGAGCAGATTTTTGATATTACAATCTCCCCAACTCAGAAAAATGTCGTCCTCGACATTATCCAATCCAAACTCAGTCAAAACAAGTACGGGTACGACCGTCTCATGTCAGACTCCTTTTCCCAAGTCGCTTCCCGTGCAGTCCGGTGCTTCCACTGGACTTTAACCATCGGAATCTCTTTATTTCTTAACTTCCGGACGTCGTACGCCAAAATCAACTCTGGCTCTTCCTTGTACGCCAGATTCTCCTGAATCTCAACCTCATCAGCTGATACTTTCTTCCCAGAGTCTGAAACCCACTTCCTCAAAGTGGATACATGAAACACATTATGCACATCAGGCATAGAATCAGAAAGTAATAACTTGTAAGCATCTTTTCCAATTCTTTCCAAAACTTCAAAAGGTCCAACATATCTCGGACTAAGCTTGCTTACCTGACCAAATCTGCTCACACCTTTCATCGGGCTGACTTTGACATACACAAAGTCACCAACCTGAAACTCAACAAATCTGTGCTTCTGATTGTAATACTTCTGTTGTCGATCTTGAGCAGCTTTCAATCTTTCTCTTATCAAATTGATCTTCTGAGCAGTTTCATCAGCAAAAGTGGCCCCCAAAGCCTGCCTATCTCCGACCTCCGTCAGAGTCAAAGGAGTACGACACTTCCTGCCATACAGAGCCTCGTACGGTGCCATACCGATACTGGACTGAAAACTGTTGTTATAAGCAAACTCAATCAGCGGAATATGATCTTCCCAGCTTCCGCTAAAGTCCAGAACACAAAGTCTCAACAGATCTTCCAGTACCTGAATAGTCCTCTCAGACTGTCCGTCGGTCTGAGGATGAAAGGCTGTACTGAAATGCAGTTTCGTACCCAAGCCTTGCTGAATGCCTTTCCAAAGTCTGGAAGTAAAACATCCATCTCGATCAGAAACAATCACGCGAGGCACACCGTGCAATCTGACTATCTCCTTCACATATATCTGTGCCAAGCGTTCAACTGAATTCGTTTGTCTGATCGGAAGAAAATGGGCTGACTTCGTCAATCGATCTACAACTACCCAAATAGCATCGTGCCCTTGTCTAGATCGAGGAAAACCCATCGCAAAATCCATCGTTACCTCCTCCCATTTCCACTCAGGGATAGGCAACGACTGCAACAGTCCACCTGGTCGCTGATGCTCTGCCTTCACCAACTGACAGGCTTCGCATCTCGACACAAACTCTGCCACATCTTTCTTCATCCCAGGCCACCAGAATAAAAGCTTCATATCGGCATACATCTTACCACTGCCTAGATGAACAGTGTAGCCTGAATGATGAGATTCGTACAGAATCTCCTGCATCAAATCTCCAAACACAGGTACCCACAACCTGTTCTTACAGAAAATAGCACCAGAATCAGAAATTCGAAGTTCAGGAGTCTTACCAGATCCAATCTGTGCAATCAACTTCGAATAATCAGAATCTGACTTCTGGGCTTCTTGAATCCGTGCTTCCAAAGAAGACTGAATACTCATCTGAGCTAACTCCAAACCACTGGAGGAAATCACCTCCAACTGCAATCGCTCCAAATCACAAATCAGGAAGTCATCACAGGTAAGCTGCAAACCTGACAATCTAGAAGATTTCCTGCTCAGAGCGTCTGCTACCACATTCGCCTTCTCCGGCTGATACTGAATAGTCAAATCATAATCCTTGATCAACTCGAGCCACCGTCTTTGCCTCAAATTCAGATCCTTCTGAGTAAAAATATACTTCAGGCTCTTATGATCAGTAAAGATCTCACATCTGACGCCATACAGGTAATGACGCCAAATCTTCAAAGCAAAAACTACTGCAGCTAACTCCAAATCATGCGTCGGGTAATTCTTCTCATGTGGTTTTAACTGTCTCGAAGCATAAGCAATTACCTGACCATGCTGCATCAGGACACAACCCAGTCCTTTCAGTGAAGCATCACTGAACACCTGAAAACCTTCCGTACCTGACGGAAGTGCCAACACTGGAGCTGAAGTCAGACAATCCTTCAATCTCTGAAAACTAGCTTCACACTCCGGTGTCCAAACAAAAGGTACTGACTTCTGAGTCAGTCTCGTCAGAGGAGTAGAAATCTGTGAAAATTCTTTCACAAATTTCCTATAATATCCGGCCATTCCCAAGAAACTACGTACCTCAAATACCGTAGTTGGCCTTGGCCAATCAGCAACTGCCTAAATCTTCTGGGGATCTACAGAAATGCCTTCTCCGTTAATCACATGCCCCAGAAAAGAAATGCTCTTCAGCCAGAATTCACACTTGGAGAACTTGGCATACAGCTGATGCCTCCTCAAAGTCTCCAACACAATCCTCAAATGTCTGGCATGATCATCCTCAGATGCAGAATATACCAGAATATCGTCGATGAAGACGATCACAAACTGATCCAAATACTCCCTGAACACTCGGTTCATCAAATCCATGAAAATCGCAGGCGCATTGGTTACCCCGAAAGGCATAACCAAAAACTCGTAGTGCCCGTACCGAGTACTGAAAGCAGTCTTCACCACATCAGCCTCCTTCACCTTCACCTGATAATATCCGGATCGCAAGTCAATCTTCGAAAATACTGAAGATCCGGAAAGTTGATCAAACAAGTCATCAATCCGAGGCAAAGGATACTTGTTCTTGATCGTAACCTTGTTCAAATCTCTGTAATCAATACACATACGGAGTGTACCGTCCTTCTTCTTCACAAATAAAACAGGTGCTCCCCAGGGTGAAACACTAGGACGCACAAAACCTCTGTCAACCAACTCCTGAAGCTGAACTTTCAACTCAGAAAGTTCTTTCGGTGCCATCCTGTACGGAGCTGTACCCGAAAAAATATCGATAGAGAACTCCACATCTCTATCCGGAGGTAAACCAACCAACTCATCAGGAAAAACATCAGTAAACTCCCGTACCACAGGGATCTCAGAAACAGAACCAACCTCTAGGTTCAGATCCCGCACCGAAGCCAAAAATACTGGGCATCCTTTCTTCCACATCCTGCTTACCTCCAACGCTGAAATCAGACTGGAGAGAACACCTCGTAATCCCTGAAATACAACTCTCTCTCCAGCCATAAACAAACTCACTTGCTTCTTCAGACAGTCAATCTGAGCCTCATACAGACTCAGGCAATCCATTCCCAGAATCACATCATACGAAGAAATCGGCAACAAAATCAAGCTAGATTTCCACTTCTTGCCAGCAATGTCAATCTCACACAAACAAAACTTGCGGGCAATCAAATTACTTCCAGCCGGTAAAATCACAGACAAAGAAACCGGCAAAGAAAACAAAGACATCTGGATTCGGTCAAAACAATGCTCGGAAAGAAACGAGTGACTAGCTCCAGAGTCAAACAAAACACGACAGGGCTGATCAGAAATGTGAATCGTACCTGTCACAACATCCGGAGCATCGCGAGCCTCCTGCTGACTCAAACTATAAACTCGTGGCTGAACTGGAACAGGAGCTGAAGCAATAGAACTACTCTGCTCAGAGGGAGTCGTAGGTGGTCTCCGTGGTCCCGAACTAGTAGTACCACCTCTACCAGAAAATCCTTCAGGGCGAGGAGGAACAGTCCTCGGTCTTCCTGCTGAACCGGCAGGTCTGACAAAACCCTCAGATCGGTACTCAGAACGCCGATCAAATCCAGTCTGTGGACATTCTGCAATCCTATGTCCCGGCTGACCACATCTGAAACAAAGACCAGCTATCCTGTAGCACTGGCCATGGTGTCGCCGTCCACAACTCTGGCACACAGGTGCCGTACTGACAGATCCAGAACTAGTCGTACTGGTAACAGTACCAGACGATCCTCCGCTCCTTCTGGAATCTCCAGATCCAGATCCAGGAACAAATCTCCTCTTCCCAGAGGAACCGCTGCCAGAAGTCTCACCTCCAAATCTCTTCCTACTCGCAGTCCACCGCTGCTGAGTAGCCGTCATGTCATTCTCAATCAGACGAGCTCGCTCCACAAGCTCAGCGAAGTCAGTGATCCTGAATGGTATCAGAGGCTGCCTCAAAGTGTCTCGTAATCCTCTCAGAAATCTGTAGCACCTCTTAGCAGAAGTGCTGACCAGCTGCGGAGCGTACCTGGCCAATGCAGTAAACTCAGCCTCGTACTGCATCACCGTCTTGCTCCCCTGAACAAGCCTCAGAAAACTCTCCTGCATCTGCTGTCGTGCAGAAGGAGGAACAAACCAGTCTCTGAACACCTCAGTGAACTCTTCCCAAGTGATCAAAGAGTTCAGTCTACCCTGAAATCTGGCTGCCTGCTGGCCGTCCCACCAGTGCTCAGCCTCTCCGTCTAACAGAAAAACAGCTAACGGAACCTTCCTATCTGCAGGACACTGCATTCCATCAAAAGTCTTTTCCAACCTCCTCAGCCACTCCTCAGCTGCTCTGGGCTCAACAGCGCCCTCAAATCTCGGAGGCTTCAACCTCAAAAATAACTGCAGATGTCGATCAATGTCCTCAGATCTAACAGTAAAAGCTCTGCTCTGAGTCTCGCTCATCATCTGAGCAACAAGTGAAGCAAACTGAGACAGTGTATCAGCACCGACCACTGGGGCTGTACTCCCCACTGGTGCTGCCTGATCGGCACTCTGCCCGTCTGTCATGTCTGGGTATGGCTGATCCATACAGAAAAATCCAGAAAATCCGGAAAACTATCACAAAAACAACACAATAAAAAGCCAAACGACCCAAAACTACCCCCTGACAGACTCACTGATCACTTCCTAGAGCTCTGTTTTACAATCCAACCAGTTTCCAAAACCAGTGCTCTGATACCACTAAAAGTTTATCACGACCTGACCCGACGGGGACAGATCCCGCCCGAGCCGGATCGTGACGAAACCTTCTTATCCAGGATCTGGCTTTGGAATTTGGTTACTGAACTGATCTTCCAAATACTCAAACTCAACAGGCACAAAAAAAAACACAGAACAACAGAGCTACTATAAATCATCAAACACAGCGGAACAAAACATCTATCTTTTTATTTCCTCAAAATAATCATCTACAGAACAGTACATGGCTTTCAACAGAAAGAAAGACATAACAAAAAAGCCATGACTGTACAAAAATCAAAAGTATACCTATACAAATCAGAACTCTGAACTCTATTCCTGGACTTCCTTCCCTTTCCCAGAACCTGAAAACCACCAGAAAGCAAGGGTGAGCTCAACAGCTCAGCAAAGCAACAAACCACCAATCTAAATTCTCAGAAACCAAAACTAAATTCATCAGACAGAAATCAGATCAGAAATTGGAACAGAATCGGATCTCGAATCAGAACAGAATCGAAAATCAGAACTTATACTAACATATATCAAATCAGAATCATAGTCGTACAGATCAGATCACATAACAGAATAAATCAACAGAGTCAGAATTATACAGAAATCAGAAATCAGAATTTGCAGATCATATCATATCAGAATCACAATTGCGTACAGAACATATACAGAAAACAGAACAGATTCATATGTCATTCATAGCTTGCCCTGACACTAACGGAATCTCTACGGATTCCGGACCCTTATGCCTCCCTTCCCAGACACTGACTGAATCTCATAGGATCCAGGCCCCTTATACCTCCCTTTGTGCTCACGGCACCAGAACAGATGTGCTTATAGCACCAGAACAGAATTCATCGGATCCGGAACAGAACAGATATCAGATTTCAGATTTGAGCTCATTTCAGATTTCCCCGACACTAACTGAATCTCATAGGATTCAGGCCCCTTATAACTCCCTTTTTATAGCTTATACACATAGCATTTCAATTCAGAAGAAATCCGGAGAAATCAAAAATTACCAAAAATCGGGCAGCACAACGGCAGTATACAGAATTTACACAAAATTTCCTACAAAGAAAATTTACCGAATTCGCACAGAATATAGATAATCATATTCCAGAACATTTATTCTACTGCACAGAGAATTTACAATTTCACAGAAAATTATAATCTACGAAAAACATCGCCGAATCAAAAATACCCGGACAAAAATCTTCGGAAAATAACCAAAATGTGCACACTCGGCACGTCAACAATATGGAAAGTTACGCGGTAAAAACTGAACCAATCAAAAGATACGGACGAAAAACCGTAACGGAAACGAAATCCGGACATAAATTATCGCCAAAAGCGACGGAACTGAAAATTGAGAAAGGCGGAATGTGTCTTACCTCGAGCACAGCAATTTCCTGAACAGTCTCGTCGGACGAAAACGGCTCCGCGTTGTCCGAAAATCAACTTTTCCAAATTCTTCTTCGACTTTCTCTCTCCTCAGAAAAATCAGATATTTTTAAAAGATTTTTCTCTCTCTTCAAAACGACTGAATTCCCTTAAATCATACTCAGATCGGCCCGGCCGATCGCGACATCGTCCCGGGACGATCCGACCAAAAGGATCGTCCTGGAATCTTCCCAGGGCTGTTGTCTGGCCGATATTTTCTACAGTAGCTATCGGCCTGGCCGATGTCTCCAATCGGCCTGGACGATGCTTACAGAAAATCATCTGGAACACTTCTGGACAATTTCTAGAGCTCATCTTCACTGATCGTCCCAAGACGATCCCAGATCGTCCTGGACGATACTGGAGCAGATTTTTGATATTACACCACTAGAGCACTCAAATATGGATATGGAAGTGCACAATCTTTGTTTAACAGTGCCACTATGTCAAAGGAGTCAGCACTGCAAAATCCAATCTTTGTCTACATACCATCACGACGTTAAATTCCAGTGTTGCCAAGCCAAGGGAGTGCCACATGGATGTTGCAGCACTCAATCATCAGAAATGCCATGGTGCTATAGTTGTAACCATTCAAGACATGGTATAACAGTGAATTGACATGTCTATTCACTAAATAATATATCCATGTAGGCAAGCGCTGTAGTGGATGAAATCCTTAGCGCTGTGGGTCGGCGTTAGTTTATTTTATGGGCACTACAGTGCAAGTATCTTGAGCTTTGCGGTGTCAAAATCTATTTTTGATATTTTTCTATAAATAATTTGTTTATAATGTTAGTAAGGGAGTTCAGTCACTTAGTTTATTTCAGTCTTCATTGAGTTTCTCTATAATTTCTTTAGGAGTAATAACTAAGGAAATTCATAGAGCACTAGAACCATTTCGTAAGAGTGTTTGATCAATGTTTATGGAAGTAGTTATGTAAGTTCAAGGAGGAGTGTAGAGGATATTATTGAGCCATCTTGTGATATCTTTTCTTATGTATTTTTTTCTTTTATGCAAATAATGAAAATGAGTTTGCTTGACTTATTCATCATGCCTGACTAAATCCTCTAATTTTGGTTGATTGTGCAAATGGAATGTGAAGTACTAATAAATTTTTTTATCAATGATTTAATGATATTTTCAATATATCATGTCTTTATGTTATGTCCATAGTGTCCATATGTGTAGTTAATATCATTTGTAATGTGGAGCCTACGAATATGAAAGCAGTCACAACTAGGTATATTGGATTGGTATGATGCAAACATAGGCATAATACTTGACATGTATCAAATTTATAGAGACGAATTATCATGAGGGGGTTTTAACAATTCATTATTTACTTATTCTTTTAAGATTTTTATAGAGTGATAGACTTTTGGAGTTTAGAGTGGTATTGAGGTTGGAAATGTTTAATTTATTCTTTGTCTCTTCATACTTGACTGAGCTGTTGTTGATGCATATGCTCTGAATAAATATAAAAGAGAATTATTAGGAAACATATTATATTTATATTCCATCAATCCAAAACATTTTATCCAGCTAGTGTTTCATTTAAATTTTCTTTGATTATAAATTAAGTGATTGAATCTCCACCAAAACGTATTTTTATTGAGTAGGACAATTGTTATAATTATAGTAGACATTAATAATATTTGCAAGTAAATATTATTCCTCGTGGGATCAATACTCTATTCTATCACTATATTACTTGATATGACACGTCTACTTGTGTAAATTAAGTGAGGTTTAGGGTTTAATTTTTATATAAAAGAAAACCTAAGCATTGTTTAGGGATTGATATAGTCCTAAATCATTTTCACAATTTTTAGGTTACTCTGTGGCTCCCATCAAGTTTTTGGCATCGTTGCTGGCAAAAATTTTGTTTTTCTTATAATTTTACTATATTATTGAGTTAATTTTATAATTAGTTTTATTATATTCTTTTTTTACTAAATTTCTAATTGAGGTTGGTTGCTCTTAAGCCATAGAGATGAACCTTGAAAATATTGTGAAAGGAATAGGAATGAATCCTTTGAAAATATTGTTCTCCAGTACTTAGTAATGCAATTGAATAATCAATCTAATGCTTTTAAAAAAAATTGAAGATCAAATAGGGCAATTGGCTAGGTTGATTCATTATCAAAATTTGGTAGAATAATGTTCTAATATCCAACTTAAAAGTGGAAAGGGTTAAGAGATCCTTATAAAGAAATAGACCAACCCCAAGATAAGGATGATATAGAAGAACAACAAGAGAATAAGACCACTTATGAACAACCTAAACCTGTTAAAGAACTTGAAAAGATTTATAAAAAATTTGTTGAGAGACCACCACCTCCTTTTTCTAAGAGGTTGATCAAAAGAAATCTTGACAAATAATTCTCAAAGTTCTTAGAAGTGTTTAAAAAATTAACCATTAATATCCCATTCTTTGAAGCTTTAGAACAAATGCCCACTTATACTAAATTCATGAAAGATATTTTAAGTAAAAAAGGAAGATTTGTGATTATGAAATAGTGGCATTAACTGAAGAATGTAGTGCCATTTTACAAAAGAAAATTCCTGAAAAACTTAAGGATCCTGGGAGTTTTACCATTCCTTTAATTATTGGAGATAAATTTTGCGTGAGAGCTTTATGTGACTTAGGATCTAGTATTAACCTCATGCCTATCCATCTTTAAATGATTAGATATATGAAATTTTCAACATACTTCTGTTACTCTTCAATTAACTGATGGATCTTTTACTTATCCAAAAAGAGTAATACAGGATGTTCTAATCAAGGTTGATAAGTTCATTTTCATGTTTATTTTCTTATTTTAGACATGGAACAATATAGAGAAATATCTCTCATTTTAGGAAGACCTTTCTTAGCAACAGAGAAAGCTATGATTAATGAGAGTTCAAGATCATGAGGTGACAATTGATTGATTAAAATCTATAAAATTTCCTCAAGAAAGGAATGAAGATTTCTTTAGGGTGAATTTGGAGGATGTATTAGGAGAAGATCTCAAAGAAAAATTATTAGAAGGAGAACAGATTAATGAAGATGAGCAAGAACAAAAAGCATCTTATGGGCCCATTGAAATAAAATCTAGAAAAGAAAGTTGGAACAAAGGACATTTTGAATTGTTGGAAACTTCATCGTTAGATAAAACTCTGAAACCATCAATTGAAGAGGCCCCAACTTTAGAGCTTAAAGCTTTACCTTGTCATCTTAAGTATGCATATTTGGGCAAATATTTCACTCTTCCTATAATCATTTATGCAAATCTAGAACAACATCAAGAGATTGAAATGATTAAAGTTTTAAGTAATTATAAAAAAGCTTTGGGTAAACTATTGATAACATTAAAGGAATCAATCCTTCCATTTGTATGCATATAATATTAATGGAAGTAAATTCTATTCCTAAAGCTGATCCTCAAAGAAGACTTAATCCTTCAATAAAAGATATTGTTAAAAAAATAGATTCTTAAATGGTTAGATGTTGTGATTATCTACCCAATTTCTAATAGTTCTTGGGTCGATCCCATTCACTATGTTCATAAGAAGGGAGGATTAAATATTATATCCAATGAACATAATGAATTAATACCCATTAGAATTGTCACAGGTTGGAGGATTTGAATTGACTATAAGAAATTAAATAAAACAACTTGAAAATATCATTTCCCTTCGTTATTTCTTGATCAAATGCTTGATATATTGGTAGGGCATCCATTTTATTACTTTTTAGATGTATATTATGGTTATCATTAAATTCCTATTACACCTGACGATGAAGATAAGACTAGTTTCACTAGTCCCTGTGAAATGTTTGGTTTTAGGAGAAGCCTTTTGGCTTATGTAATTCTCTTGCTACTTTTCAAAGAGGCATGACGTCTATTTTTTCAAACTTAATTGGTAGTGTATTGAAATATTCATAGATGATTTTTATGTATTTGGCATTACAATTAAATCATGTCTAAAATACTTAACTACTATTTTAAAAAGATGTGGTTGAAACCAATTTAGTGCTAAATTGGGAGAAATGTCTATTCATGGTAACTGAAGGCATTGTCTAAGGGTATAAGATATATAGGAAAGGATTGTTAGTACACATTGTAAAAATTCAAGTGATTGATAAACTTTTCCACCCAATTCTATTAAGGGGATTAGAAGCTTCTTAGGACATGCTAGTTTTTATAGAAGATTTATAAAAGATTTCTCTAAAAATTTTAAGCCTAGATGTCATTTGTTAGCATAAGAGATTTCTTTTATATTTGATTATGCATGTCATAAAGCTTTCAGTACTCTAAAGCATCATTTGACTACTGCTCATGTTATTATTACTCCTGATTGGTCTTTACTTTTTGTAGTGATGTGTGATACCAGTGATATTGTTGTTGTGTAGTTCTGGGATAAAAGAGAGATAAGAAATTTCATGTTATATTTTATGCTAGCAAAACTTTGAATTTTGCACAATCTAACTATACAACCACTGAAAAAGAATTGTTAGTTGTTGTTTTGCATTTAGCAAGTTTAGATCTTGTTTGATTTTAACCAAGGTTATTGTTTACATTGATCATGCTACCATCAAATATCTTATGACAAAGAAAGATATCAAACTAAGACTAGTTAGGTATATTTTGTTGTTACAAGAATTTGGTGTAGAAATTTTTTATCAAAAGGATATTGAAAATCAAATTACTGATCATCTATCTAGACTTGAAAGCATGCATTAGTTGATGTTGAATCTAATGAAAAATTCACCGAAGAATAATTATTTGCTCTCCAGTTGAATAAATCTCCATAGTATGCTGTCATTGTAAATTTTATTGTAAGTGAAATATTTCTTTGTGAATTATCTATATCTCAAAAAAGAAAGTATGTGTGTGATACCAAATCTTACTTTTGAGATGAACCCTATTTATTTCAAACTTGCAATGATCAAATCATAAGAAGATGTGTTCATGATGAGAAAATAAATTCCATTATTAGTGATTACCATGACTCAAACTATGGGGGATATTTTGAAGGATTTAGAAATGCTGCTAAAATCTTTCAAGTTATATTTTATTGGCCCACCCTACTTAAGAATGTGAAGGAATATGTAGAAAGATAAGATCAGTGCCAAAGAGTATGCAATATAACTAAAAGAAATGAAATGCCAATAAATTATATTTTGGAATAAGAAATATTTGATGTTTGGGGATTAAATTTTATGGGACATTTTGTGCCATCATATAGAAACCAATATATTCGCTTTGTTGTGGATTATGTTTCTAAAATGATCAAAGGTGTGTAAACCTCTAAAAATGATATTCAAAATGTGATTAATTTCTTAAAGAGAAATATTTTTTTTTTTCAAGATTTGAGATGTCAAGAGTTTTATTCAATGATGGAGGAAGTCATTTTTGTAACAAAAGAATAAAAACTATCCTTAAGAATTTTGGAATTTTCCATTGGAAATATACTTCTTATCATCCTCAAACCAATGTACATGATGAAATTAGCAATAGGGAATTAAGAAGATATTGAAAAAAAAAAAACTATCAGTTCTAATAGGAAAGAATGGACAATTAAATTGGATGATACATTATAGGCCTATAGAACTACATTTAAAACTCCAATTGGTATGACTCCTTATGAATTAGTTTTTGGAAAAGCTTTCATCTTCTTGTAGAATTAGAGCATTAGGTATTCTAAGCAATCAAAGAATTGAATTATTTTGAAAGTGTTAAAAAAAGACTACTACACTTAAGTGAATTAAAAGAATTTAGAAATGAAGCTTACAAAAATTAAAAAAATTACAAAGAAAAAAGTTTTTAAAAAATGGCATAATAAAAATCTTCTTAAGAAAGAATTCACTTTTGGTCAAGATGTTTTACTTTTCAATTCTAGATTTAAATTATTCCAAGAAAAATTAAAATACAGTTGGTCAGGGCCATTCACTATCATAAAAATATTTCCCTATATGGGACTGTGAAAATACAAGACAAGAAAAGCTTGCATATATTTAAAGAAAATTTCCACATATTGAAACCTTATTTATGAGGAGATATTGATTATTTGCGAGCAATAACTGAATTGGTTCATTTTGAAAAGCAATGATTGGAATAGTCTAGCTGAAAACTTAACACTTATGGAAGACAATTTATGTGTGTTATGTTAGTACTCGTTACGTTATGAATGTTATGTTTATGTTCACCACATTTTTATTCACCTTTTATCACTAATATGAAAGCTTGTGTTTGTAATATTTGTTTATGTGTTTATTTACATATTCGCAAATTCTCTTCATGCTTAAATTATTATCGTCCACTAATTATTTTTATATTTTGATTATTTAATTAACCCTTATAAAAATGGTAATTAAAAATGATGTAAAATTAGGATAATAATAAAACCCTAGATCTTAGTTTGAATGAACTTTGTTTATACTTCATAGATTAGAAAACTTAATACTTAACTCATTCAATCATTTGAACTTTTTTTTTAATTTGAATTTTAAAGCTGTAACTTTATAAAATTGTAAGATGAATAATTAGTTTTAAAAATTAGATATGAATAGATTGAAATTAAAAATCATAAGCTAACATGAAGTTGGAATTAGTAATATCATTAAGTTCGTATATTAAAATTATTAAGATTGTATGAGAACCCTTAATTAAGTAGAAACTGATATTCAAAATTATTAACTTTGTAATACACAAAAAAACTACAAATAGTTCTCCAAAAGAAAAAAAGAAATAAAAAATATCAAAATGAGTACATTCAAAAATTGATATCAATGAAAATATAAGATTTGAAATACAATCTAATACAAAAACTATAAATGATAAGATGAGAGAGCTAATATAAGGGGTGGTGAATTAATGAATGTATAATTTTAACTACAATCATATCCAATTATTAAATCTACATTATTCATTTCAACATTCAAAAGTTAATGATTAAATATATATAACCTATAATTTCAAATTAGATAAAAATAAAAATGATTGATTAAGTTTAACTATTGGTATTTTTCCAAATTAAAAATATAGCCTTATTTATTTTCACTAATTCTAGACAGTGATGTATTATCTTATATTTTATTAGTTTTAGATTGTCACTTTTTATTTTGGTTAATCATTTAATCATAATTATAAAGTTTTATTTACTTAAGGATAAGAAAAAGTTTAAGCTAGGGAGGATATGATGAGTTTATATAATATGTTATGTTTTATATACGAATTTGTCAGTGAAAACGTGTTGTTTTAATTATATTTGTGCAAGAAAAATATAGAAAATATGTAAAATTTGAAGTATGGTACAACGCCAAGACATCGAATATAATATCACCGCGGCATTGTTATTGACATCGCTAGAGCGCCCAAATACGAGCATGGCGACACTTAGTCTCTGTTAATAGTGTCGTGGCGTTAGAGGAGTCGGTGTTGTAAAGCTTAGTCTCTATCTTCACAACACCGCGTAGCCAAATTCCAATACCTCCAAGCCAAGGGAGTCACGTGAATGTTGCAGCGCTCAATCGACAGCAACACCGCGGCGCTACTATTGTAACCGTTCAGGATACGATCTACAGTGAAACGACATTTTTATTAACTAAACGGTAGACTCATGTAAGCAAGTGCCACAACAGAGGAGATCCTTCAGCGCTGCGGCATTGGTTCATTTTATGGGTGTCACAGCGCAAGTGCTCCGAATAATGCGGCGCTAGAGTCCATTTTATGTATTTTTCTATAAATAGTTTATTTGCGGTTTTAGTAAGGGAGTTCAGTCACTTAGTTTATGTTAGTCTTCATAGTGTTTCTCTATAATTTCTTTAGAAATGAAAACTAAGAAAATTCAGGGAGCACTAGATCTACTTCATAAGAGTGTTTGGTTAGTTTTTGTGGAAGAAATTCTATAAGTTTAAAGAGTGTATAGGAGATTATTGAACCATCTAGTAATATTTTTTCTTCTGTACATTTTTTTTTCTTTTGTGCAATTAATGAACATGAGTTTGGTCAATTAATTAATGAATATATTGAATCATCATGTCTGGCTAAATCCTCTAGTTTTGGATTGATTGTGTAAATAGAATGTGGAGTACTAATGAATTCTATTCATTAATAATTTAGTGGTAATTTCAATTTAGCATGTCTTCATTTAATACACATAGTGATCATATGTATAGTTAATATCAGGTGTAATGTGGAGCCTAAGAATAAAAAAGCAGGCACAATCATATATGTTAGATTGATATGATGCAAGCAAAAGCATAGTGCTTGACATGTACCAAATTTATAGAGATGAATTGTCATGAGAGAGTTTTAATAGTACATGCTTTACGTACTCTTCTAAGATTTTCATAGGGTGACAAACTATTGGAGTTTAGAGTGATATTGAGATTGAAATGATTTAATATGTCATTTATCTCTTCAAGCTTGACTAAGCGGTCGGTGAAACATATGAGAGAGTTTTAACAGTACATGCTTTACTTACTCTTCTAAGATTTTCATAGGGTGACAAACTATTGGAGTTTAGAGTGATATTGAGATTGAAATGATTTAATATGTCATTTATCTCTTCAAGCTTGACTAAGCGGTCGGTGAAACATATGCTCTGAATAACATCAATATAAAAGAGAATCATTAGGAAACATATTATTTTCATATTCCATCAATCCAAAACATTTTATCCAAATTGTGTTTCATTTAATTTTTCTTTGATTTTAATTTAAGTGATTGAATGCGCACTGATACCTATTTTTATTGAGTGTGATAACTGTTGTAAGACAATAATAGTATTTACAAGTAAACATTCTTCCTCGTGAGATCGACAATCTACTCTATCACTATATTACTTGATTTTACACATATACTTGCAAATATTAAATGAATTTTTAATAATTTTTATATCAAAGAAAATCTAAACATTGTTTAGAAATTAATATAGCCCTAAATCAATTTCACAATTCTTTATATTACTCCACTGCTCCCATCAACCTTCAATATCACCATTAACTGTATATAATTTGAATTGGATAATTGGATAAATAATTGATCCTAGATAACATTAAAACACCTAGAAATATCAATGATCAATAAATTATATAAGCACTTTAGAAAGAAAGTATGAACCTATCTCTCAAAATTGACTTCATACTTTGACTAGCCAATTATGATAGAATTCTTATACTAATTTTGTCAAAATATCAATAGAACGAGGCCCTTATATAAGCTTTAGATTCCAAGTGATAATTTTCATATTAATTATCATTTTTTTTAACTTTTTTATGATATTTATCATAAAATGATAAGTAGAAGCTTCATGGTATGCCTTTGAAAATGTTGTAGATAAAACATTAACAATATTAATATTTTTATCACAGAAAGACTATGAACTCGCTTAATCTAACCAAAAAATATACCAATAAATCATTATTTTTAGTCAAGTATTATAGATACTAAATAAATTTTGAGTATTCACATTAGGCCACAACCATCAACAAAGTACCTCCATATTAGATCAGCCCATACACTCATAAAGATACAAATGAGGTGCATCTGAAAAAGTATGATTTTTCTACATACACAACAACAACATCAAGCATTTATCCTACTACGATATAAAGTAAAATTAATTCCCAAAATTTTGCTCAACATTTTTACCTTCGATGAGATTTTCCAGTGCATCGGCGGGGAGGCCGATCATTTCGAGAGATTTCTCCCACACGGCCTGAGAGGTTTCGAGATTGTGAGCTTCCTCTGATGCATTTGCCGGCCGACAATCATGCGAGATGTAGGCGCAAACAGGCCACTCATCAGCTTTCAGCATTGCGCAATAATCAGGAACCTGAGGATCAGTTGCAGCGAACAGGGCGCTTCTTGAACCTGCAATTTTTAAAAATGAAATATAAATTCCATTTATTTTCCCGCTGATGATGAGACTAAGGTTTTGTTTGGGATAGCTTTCATACTGCTTTTTAAAATGATTTTCTAGTAGACAATTTTCAAATTCAAAATATTTTTATACAAAAAAATTATTCTAGAAAGCAAGAAGAAAGCCGTCCCAAACGAAGCATAAGAGCTTACAGGAGGGAAGGGAATCTGAAAAACTAACCTTCCTGGGCATCAAAAATGAAGTAGGGAATCAAATGATACCCTGCTACCAAAACTTTTGGAAGATCCCTCGCCTATGTTTAGAGAGGCATGCATTAGCTACTACAGCGAATGGATGAAGCGAATGGATGAAGGAGGGTTTAGTAAAAAAAAAATTGAATGATAAATAAAGAGAATCTCTGAATGTCAATGTTGCAAACTTTTGATTGAAATACATAATTAGAGTAATTCTACGTGTCCCGACTATAAATAAATTCAATTTTTATTCCTCAGGTTAATGGTATATGGAATTTCAACTTTATGTGCCCCACAATTTTGATATTAGAGAAATATACCTACTATTTGTAAGAAAATGTGTCTAAAATTTTGCATTTAACTAAAATACTGCTGATTTATCAAAATAGAAGTCGAAACCCTTTGCAAAATCAACCATGCAAACTTTCAAACAAGAAGCTAATCAGACTCTCTTTTCGGTGATTTCTCCATCGCTAGCAACTGTTGTTCACATGTAATCAATGTGGGAAAGTTCCAAGCCAGAGTTTTATCACCAACATATTGTTCAAGATTAATGATTTTATATGTTTGGTTATTTAGGTTTGAAAATATCATTTACACTTTAAACTTTCAACCATGGTTTAAAATTGCGCAATATGAGGCTCGCCTTGAGGCCCGCCTTTGCGCAATTCCAGTAAAAAACGCCTCGATGCTTACGCCTCGAGCTTTTATTATGAGGCTTGCGCCTCAACTTGGTTGAGGCCCGGCTTAAGGCCCGCCTCGCCTCACGCTATATATATTAAAACTTACATAAATCTTGAAGTAAATGCCCGACATTGGACTCTATAGGAGATGAGGAATGGGAGAGAGCAGTTCATCATAACGATGATTCAAATGAAGAACCCCTTAGTGATGACAGTGCTGATGACTTATAAGTTCTTATGTGATATGTCATTGTTATTTATTTTTAGAAATTGAAATTATATGTTAATGAAAAGAATACTGGGATTTGGGAAAGATAGAATTTTGAGTTGAACTATATTTCATGTTGTCTTATTATTGGGATATTTTGATTTCACATCATATCTTATGCCTTTTTATGTTTTATATTATTCACTCATTAGTATATAAAAAATTTATCATTTTATGTTTACGCAATCTTTTGATTTTGAGGCTTACGCCTCAAAACGCCTTGAGGCTTACGCCTCGCCTCACGAATGAAAAATGCCTCAATACCCGAATACGCAATTTTAAACATTGCTTTAAACCCAGAATGATATTATTCATCATATAATCTTGTTCAAATCATGTTTGTATTTTAAACAAGATTTGAACAATGCTCAAAGAGGTTCAATCAAAGTTTGATCAAGATTCGAGCATAGTTTGAACATGATTCGAAGATAGTTTGAGCATTATTTAAATATAGTTCAAATAAAATTATCTAAGGTTCGAAAAAGACTCGAATATTTCTGAAGGAAGTTTGAGCAAGATTAGAAGATTGTTTGAAAGAGGCTTGAGCAAGGTTTAAAAATTATTTAACATAATTCAAATAAGGTTAGATTAAGATTTGATCAATGTTTGAATATGGTTTGAATATAATTTAATAGCTAGGTTCAAGATCATGTTGAACATGGTTCGAATATGATTCAATTTGTATTGTTTTAACAATGTCTCTTTGAAAATTGACTCATTTGAGTTGTCTTATTATGCATGTATATAATTGTTTTAATCACACCATTATAGAGGTATTACACTATTTGGTATTTTGGTTCATATATATGGTTGGCCTGTGGACAAAATATTTAAATAATGAGGTTAATGAACAAGTTGTCAACACCTATACATCCCCTTTTAGTCAGTTCTTTAAGTGTCGAGAATTGAAACTTTTTGGATTACCAAAGATTTTTGGTGATGATGAGAGTGAGGGCTACATTAGAGGGAAGACAGTCCAATTGACATAGCTAAATTTGCATTAATTGTGCTGGGGTTTGGAGAGTACCCATATGGGAAATCCCTCCAACAACTATTTGGGCATTCTTGTAGATCATTGAGAGAGATGATATTTGAAAGCTTTGGTAGTATTCCTTTGTAGACAATATCCTCTTCAACCATCAATGTATTTTTTTACTAAGATACTTGAATTGGTTTAAGATGAGAAAGCTTATTTTGGGTACCAATGGGGTAAGGAAATCATGGAAGAAGACACTAAGAGGGTTGAATAGGGATATGGTGCATTATAAGGCCTCTATCTTGAATAAAAATGCTCTAGCTCAATAATGTGACTAGATATGCCATACAATTCAAGTATATATAGCTCACAAATGAATTCAAAAAATCAAAAATACATTATTGTCATAAGTTCATAGAATTTCTAAATCATTGGTCACAACTTTCTCATCCATGATTATAACTTTAGTCATTTTTTAAAAGTTCACCACCTTGCAATTCAAAACTTCATAAATTGCATTCAATTTTTTCTCGAGTTTATTTAATCTATCCAATAATATTCTAAAACATCATGAATCATCTTCAGACCATCAATTCTAGGTTTCTAGCCTTGAAGCTCAAATGATAATCCAATTATCCAAATTATTTATTTTCTCTCTCCTAATATTGTTCCTATTATTTATACCTTATCATAACACACATTATCATGCATGAATATCTTGAGATCAAAATTTTCTCCATTAATTAATGGAAATTAATCAAAATATTTTTTATTAATTAACGATATACTTATGAATAATATTGGAGCACTTGCAAGCTAAAATAATTTTGATCCTATATTATTACAAGAATAATTAATTATTTTTATTAATGTAACTAGTTTTTAATGTTTAAATTTATTTATGATAAAATTACTTTTGAATATTTCAAATTAATTAAGCATACATTAATGGCTTAATCAATCATTAATAATTTTTGAAATTTTCTTTTTTGCAAAATTAAACTCCCCCCAAAATATCTTTTCTAAAATAAAATCTTTATTTTTATTATTTTGGCCGCTCCTCAATGAAATATTAAATATTATTTCTAAAAAATTTAGTGCTAGAATATCTTCCTAATTAAACCTACTAATTGAACACCCCGAATACATTAAATTAAATTAGATTAAATCAATGATCAAATCTTTCCAAACTATTATTCAAAATACATGGAAATTGTTTGGCCAAATTTTTCATGTACTTTAATTTGTTTAATCTTTGTAACCTTGATTTATTAGCTAATTCATTCACCTCTTGAATTGATGATGTGGTAATCAAATCAAATGGCATGCCTAAGCCAACATCCTCATGCTTGAATCCAAACCATATGCATAGTCATATTAGCTCCTTTGGTCAAAATTCATATGATTTATTTCCTATTCTCCATGGCTTTATGTAGGCTGATCTAATAAATATGAAAATTCATTGTAAGTTCAAATTATGGCCTAAATAATTTCCATTTAATTCACACTTGGCCTTGCCTAAATCTTCTCTATAAATAGAAAGGTTGGCTACATGTGTGCACTTACTCAGCATGTTGAAACTCTGGCGGAATTTCATTTCACTTGCTAAACCTTCTCCACCAACCTTCCTTGGCAAAGATTTTCATGATTCTTATGCTCATATCCAAGTAAAAGAGTCTCCCCTTCAATCATCTTCATCTTTTGCTCAAAAGAGATAATCTTTGGAGAGTTTATTTCAAGTGCTGAATTATATTTTCAAATCTAGCTTGCAAGTTTTCCTTTTTTTTTTATTTCATTGTTTCATTTTGTGATTAATTTCATGTATAACAAATTCATATATACATATCATTTACATTTAAGTTTGAGATTGTTCTTAATTAAAATAATTTAGTGATTTATTACATTTGTATTACTAATTGCTTTAGTTGGATCAGAGCTAAAATATTTTAAAATTGAGAGCTAGAGTTGGGTTGTTTTTTTTTATGATCTTATGATTGCTTGTTTGGGGTTATACTTTCCCAATATAGGAAAGTACAGTGTTTGGGGTTGTGCTTGCCTGGTATATCAGAGCACATAAGATGTAAGCTTGAATTGCTTAGTGAATTCCTAGTTGTGGTAGGTTAGATGTGGATGTAGGCTAGTTTTTTGGTTTTGATCAAACCACGTAAACAAGCTGCTTGTATCATTGTTTTTCCTTCTTGCACTTTATTTTATTGCTTGGTTGTTTGCTCTAATCATAAAATAACTAATTAAAGTTTTGAAAATATGTTTTCTATTAAAACAAAAATTAAATTTTAAACTAATAAAAAATTTTTGAAGCCATGCAATTGACACCCCCCGGCCTCCTAGGTTTCATAACGTTTTAACAAACATTAACTCTTTTGCACATCTGACTATTTTATTAATCAAATTTATGTACATTTACATTACTTCCCAATTCAGAACTTTTACATTATGGATCTTTAATTACACTCTTTTTGTTATGCTTATTGGGTTATATCGCTTAAATTGTATTATATTGTGTTATGATTATTATGTTATATTTCTTATATCTATTATGTGATAGTTATTATAATTGCACTCACTCTACTATATCAACTTTATAGTATACTATGTTAACACACTCTAATGTATCTACAATATATGTAAAACATATTAAAATCATGTTTAAAACATTGTTTGATCTATGTTTGAACCAAGTTGCTCAAACATTTACTCAAATTTGGTTATAATATCTATTTGAACCTTGTTCAAATTGTGTTCAAATAGTTCGAGCAAGGCTCGAACGTGATTTGAAAATAAATCTAAACCTTGCTTGAATATGATTCCAACCATAGTCGAATAAGGTTCAAACTAGTCCAAACCTTGTGGGAATATTGTTTGAATCTATTTCATTAAGGCATACTTTAGATGAGCATTCCATGATCAAAAGAGAGGTTATTTTGGCTTGAAATACACTTTTGAGCATATATCTCGAATATAAAAAGGAATAAGCATATTGCTCCATTTACAACTATAGTAAGGCATATGAAGTCAAATTTCTCATAATTTATGAGGCTACATTAGAATAATAAACCTTATATCAACATTAGCTTTCGGGGTTGTTAGGCTACAAGTAGGATTTAGTAAATCCTATGAATATTAATTTAATAAATCCTATATGAATTAAATACTAAAAATTGTCTAGTTCAATAGATGTTAAATCTAGTTAAATTTAGGTAAAACACAACTTGTTTCAGGATTTAGGGATTTATATGATTGGAATAACTTATTATATTTACTTTGTTTATATCAATCTATATTAGATTAATTAAATCATAATTAATTTAATTAGATATCACAACTTAAAATTTACTAATAGTTTACTAGGCTAATTAAATGGTAATTTATATTTAGACAATTTAAATTAATCAATTAACTTAAGAAAAATGAGTTTTAATTAACTAATATTAATTATCATATACAAATCAATTTTTTTATTGAATATACTTAATAAAACATTTTATTAATCATAAAAGTATTAGCAAAGATTAAATCCTAATTATTATTAATTAGTACTTTATAATATTAATTAAACATAATAAATAATACAACAACAACAACAATAAGCCTTTATCCCACTATGTGGGGTTGGCAATATGAATCATTTTTCTCCATAAATCTAATAAAAAAATATAATTTTTAATACTTTCTAGCCAGGTCATTTTAGGTCTACCATTATCTTTCTTAACATATGCTGAATCTAAAACATATACTCTCCAAACAAGATCATTGAAAGGGCCGATGTTTTATGAGACCAAAGCATCTAAAAGAACTCTCTAATCTTATCTACCACTGAAGCTACTCCAACCTTCTCACATATATACTCGTTTCACATTCTGTCTCTAAATGTAAAGTCACGCATCCACCTGAGCATCCTCATCTCAATGACACTTAATTTTTTACTAATAAAAAAATCATTTTTAATACTTTCTAACCAGATGTTTTAGGTGTATCTTTACATTTCTTAATATATGCTAGATCTAAAATATCTACTCTCCTTACATGGTCATTGGAATACCAACATTTTATGTGACCAAACCATCTAAGAGAACTCTCTCTAATGTTATCAGCCACTACAGCTACTCCAACCTTCTCACATATACATTTGCTTTACATGATTTCTCTAAGTGTAAATCCACTCATCCACTTGAGTATCCTCATTTCTATAACATTTAACTTAATGTTTTGCTTCTCTTTTAATGGCTCATATTCTATATCATAAAACATTGAGGGTCACATCACTATCTAGTTAAATTTTCCCAAGTTTATGGGGTACTTCCTATCACATAGTAGGTCTGATAGATTCTTCCTCTTCAACCATCCAACTTAAATTCTACTAATAATATCCCCATTAATTCATCATCGCTTTGAATAATAGACCCCAGAAATCTAAATGTGCACTCTTTTTAATCATGTGATCACCAAATGTCATAATCCTACCACTAGATCTATTACTATAAAAATTACATTCCATGTATTCGGCTTTAGATCTATTCATTATTTAAATTAATTTAATTTTTTAATTAATGTCATTTTTTATTAATACCAAATAGTATCAATTATTTTAAAATCTAATATCCTAGTATTTCTCCCCAGATCCCAATACTCCAAATTCCAAAGCCCTTGAGAACACGTGAAGAAATTGCAAGGAGCACTCGTTGGGCAATTGCATATATGGGCTCAATGCCATGTGACGAAGAAGAAGACTTCATGAGACTTGTGGATTTAGGTTATTTACTAAATCCAAGATATCAGGCAAAATGGAGGAGAAAGGGGATCTAAGATTCTATAGGAATTAAATAATCCTTTGTATCATTTGGTACGTTTAGCTTACATCCTTCCTAAATCCTGTGTAAATGGTGCAACCCAATAGCCCATTAGACAAAAGAATCAAAACATTACCATTTTAAATGTAAATTTAATTGGGAAGTGAAGCATTACTCAATATGATGAGAACAATGAAGGTAAAACTACTTGAATGCTGTTTTTTTATATACTTTCTAGGCTGGCATTCAAAGAAGCTTTCCCTATAAATTATGATCTTCCTAGAGCAATAAATCATATTGGAAAAGCACGAGCATTGATATAAAGTACCATCCTAGTATAATAGAACAAAATTTGCACGGACTTACAACATTAGTGTGGACAATTCCAGGAGAAACACAGATTACATTGATGCCAGCTTCAGCCGGTATTCTCTTTTGAAGGATGCTACTGAATTTTATCTGTCATCCAAAAGATTATTCTGACTTCAGATCAAGGAAACATAAACAAGACTGGAAAGAACTTTCATTATTCATCAACTTTCTAAATCTAGAAAAAAAAATGATGTGAAGCACATTGTATACCTACAACACACATGACAAGAAACAGCTAAGTAATTTGAATTTATTAGGAGAACGCTCTGGTACATAACTGGATAAGACTTTAAAAAAAATAAAATAAAATAAAATAAATGGATAAAACTTGGTTTAGAAACAGAAAACAATTGGGAAACAAATTTTCTAGGGGCAATTATTGCATCCGGTCACCGGACACAGAAAATAGGTTCGGACATCCAATAAAAATTTGCCACGTCACCTGCGCTTTTGACTTGCGCTTTAGTTGCACTTTGATTGCGCTTTACCTGCGCTTTTGACTGCGCTTTGACCTGCGCTTTACCTGCACTTTACCTGCGCTTTTGATGCGCTTAATTTAAAATAATATTTTATTAATATCCGGACCTATCTCTGCATCCGGTCACCGGATGCAATAATTTGCCATTTTCTAGACCCATAGATTGGAATTAACACTGCATAAGGAAAATCATATCGTAACAAACTTTGACGAAATTTCAACTATGCAAACAAAATAACTAAAAAAAATCATCAAAGTATAATCCAGACCTCGCATCCGTAAAGGAATGACATCGTCAATGTATTAAACAAGACTCATGCTAGTATAAGGATAAAGCTTCCTCTGGAAGTTGTCAGCAAAACTCAACGCACTCAAGAACTCTCATCCAACTAGAACACACTAAGTTTGAGCAGAAAACTGATATTTTATTAAGTCAATTCTGAATTTTGCATGCCTAGAGACCACAGATTTATAATTCAAACTAGGCCTGCAATTGATAGTTAAAAAATAATCCCAGAATCAGGCCTTAAGCATAAAGAAAAAAAAAAGCTTCAAATTCACCTACAGTTAAAAAATAACAACGCACGTTTTTTGTGTACTAAAATATATATGATTCAACAGATAAGGCTCTGCTTTTGCTACAGTGCATTTAGAATGAAAACAGACTGTAGTCGAACTCTGCCTTTGCTAAATAGCAGAATCGTAAAGGAAGCAAACAAGCAACAGTCCAGTTAAAGTGAAATATCAAATCCTAATTATAATAGGAAATATATATAGCATATTAAAGAAAAAAAGAGTGAGATGAATAGAAAAGCAGGCCAAATCAGTGATAATGGAGCAGTTAAATGTCACGACTCTCAAAAGACAACCAAATAAACACATGAAAAACACGAGAAAATATCCAAACCACTCAAATTTGCATGAATCATAGTTCCTCAACAAGGAAACAAATTTTGAAGCTAGAGAGAGAAACTCCGGGAGAGATTTGAATTTATGTTAGCAGGACTTCTGTGATTCCTCCGAAGTGGTGGGGTGATGTAGACAAGGGGGGGTCAACTCATGTCTAAAATAAATCAATTTTGGCCTCCCTCGAGAAGCTCAATAAAATTTGAGCTGGAATTTAGCTCATTTATGAGCTGATTTTTAGTTCATTTATTGAACTAAGAGTTAGCTCATTATTAGCTAGGTTTTAGTTCATTTATTATCGTATTTATGTAGCTTTTTATTATTGTTTTATCTTAAATTAAAGTTGTCCCTTGGGATTCCAAAATGGCTTTTGGAATCCCAAGATTTGTTTTGTTTTCCCATGCCTTGGATCCTTGGCTTCCACGGGTGGCTGATTTCCATGCATTGTCCCCTTGGTTCCCACGGTGGCTGTTGGTTTTCCGAGCTAGGGGGGGTTTCCCGTGGCTTTGGCGCCTTGGTTCCGTGCGGCATCCTTGGCTCCCGCGGTTGCTCCTTTGGTTCTTGGGCTTGGGATGTTTTTCCGTAAAAAGCAAGGGATTTTTATGGCTTGTGATGTTTGGGATTCCTATGGGAATTAAATGTTTGTGTCTTTTGGTATTCCCCTTTCATACCTAGAAATATTGGGTTATGTAATGTTTAAAAAAAGTGAATGATATGTGATTTTTGAAAATGTAAACCTGCGGGTTTCATGGAAAAGCATGCGAGCTTTGTCCGTCTTCTTACTCATCTCCTCCGAAAATCTTGCGAGCTCTTTCCAACCTTTCGTCTCGGCTTCTAATCTCTTTCGTCTCCCCGCAAGTGCCACTCCACCTATATCCCTCTTCTCTAAGTGAAGGAACTTTAGGGTGTCTTTGATTTTCGATTCGAATTTGTTAGATCGTCGTTTGTAGTCTTTTAATTTCTTCTTTTTAGTTTAATTTGAAATGTAAGAGTTTGTTCTTCCTCATCTTAGTCTTCATCTTTGTTTCGTGATTTGTTTCGTCGTCGCTCGGTTATATCTCCCGTGCGGGCGAGGGGTATAGGCTCCCTATATTTCTTGCCCCCACCAATTTGGTATCAGAGCAAGTTAGGAAGTCCTAGGTTTGTGAGTTTGTCAAATTTTGTTTAAGTTTGTCAAGTCAAGTCTTGTTGGTAAGTCTTAAAAGTATTTTGAAGCTTAAGTTTTTTAGTTTGTTGAGTCTAAGTTTAGGTTGAGTCATTTGAATCTTTCTTTGAGTCTTGTTTTTTTTAAGTCTTGTTTGAGTCATCAAAAAAAATGAAAAAAGACAAAAAGACAGAAGAAAGCAAACCTGAAGAAATTGAAGATCCTATGGATAGGTGGATTCAATCAAAGTCAACAAATCCTTTAGAGTATGAATTATACAAACTTCAATCATAGATGCACATACATACAGAAAGGTACTTCAAGAAAAAGCAGCGTTTACAAGATCAATTCCTGAAAGAACGAAATGAGATCATGCAGAAATATGAATACCTGATTAATGAATTGGATGCTCCGTCTTCTCCTCTTCGGAAGACAACCAGAACTGACTCATCGGGAGCTGAGCCCTCAAGAAGGGGAAAATCTGATGTAGACAAAGGGGGGGTCAACTCATGTCCAAAATAAATCAATTTTGGCCTCCCTCGAGTTTACAAGCTCAATAAAATTTGAGCTGGAATTTAGCTCATTTATGAGCTGATTTTTAGTTCGTTTATTGAACTAAGAGTTAGCTCATTATTAGCTAAGTTTTAGTTCATTTATTATAGTATTTATGTAGCTTTTATTTATTATTTTATCTTAAATTAAAGTTGTCTCTTGGGATTCCAAAATGGCTTTTGGAATCCCAATATTTGTTTTGTTTTTCCATGCCTTGGCTCCTTGGCTTCCACGGGTGGCTGATTTCCGTGCATTGTCTCCTTGGTTCCCACGGTGGTTGTTGGTTTTCCGAGCTAGGGGGGGGTTTCCCGTGGCTTTGGCGCCTTGGTTCCGTGCGGCCTCCTTGGCTCCCGCGGTTGCTCCTTCGGTTCTTGGGCTTGGGATGTTTTTCCGTAAAAATCAAGGGCTTTTTATGGCTTGTGATGTTTGGGATTCCTATGGGAATTAAATGTTTGTGTCTTTTGGTATTCCCCTTTCATACCTATGAGGGGTTATGTAATGTTTAAAAAAAGTGAATGATATGTGATTTTTGGAAATGTAAACCTGCGGGTTTCATGGAAAAGCTTGCGAGCTTTGTCCGTCTTCTTTCTCATCCCCTCCGGAAATCTTGTGAGCTCTTTCCAACCTTTCGTCTCGGCTTCTAATCTCTTTCGTCTCTCCGTAAATGTCACTCCACCTCTATCCCTCGTCTTCTTTCTCATCCCCTCCGAAAAAAAGTGAAGCAACTTTAGGGTGTCTTTGATTTTCAATTCAAATTTGTTAGATCATCGTTTATAGTCTTTTAATTTTTTCTTTTTGTTTAATTTGAAATGTAAGAGTTTGTTCTTCCACATCTTAGTCTTCATCTTTGTTTCGTGATTTGTTTCGTCATCGCTCGGTTATATCATTCGTGCGGGCGAGGGATATAAGCTCCCTATATTTCTTGCCCCCACCATGGGGGGTGGCCACCAGGCTTCAGTGCTAATCCTGATGGAGGTGGTATCAAGTCGTCTGTTGGCAGTGATAAGGTGAAGATGCTTGAATCTAGGGGTTTCAAATTATGTCCACGGGTCGGGTTCGGGTCCAACCCAATTTTGACCTGGAAGATTTTGATCCAACCTGATTTGGTAATCGGGTCACTTTTCCCAACACTAACCCAACCGGTTCGGGTTCAGGTCAACCTGACCCGACCAGTAAGAAAACGAACTCAAAATCGACAACGAGGCTAGGTGAGGCAGCACGGCGATGGGATTGAAGCTCATTTATTGCATCTAAAGGCTCAGCCCCTTGGCGATGCCGCCTACTCGCCGAAGTAGATGAAGAGGTGTTGTCACGCCCAAGGTGGTATCTTCTACAGGAGCAGAGCCTTTCTTCTTGATAGCCGGGATGGCCCTGGCAACGATGGGGCGGCGTACCTGATGGCTGGGATGGCGGCGACGGCTGAGAGGTGGTGGCAAGCGTTGGAACCGGTGAGGATTGGTTTTGTTGGTGGGATAGTGCCACTATAGCAGAAGAGAAAGAGGCTAAGAGTGGTGGTTACGAGCGGGGCGGGCTGAAGAGAAAGGGGCTGACACGGCATGGTGACATGCGAACGCAAAAGACGGACGGGCGGAGTGGCAGACTAGACAAGGTCACGCATGTGATAGCCATGTTCCCGGGTCAACCCGGGTTGATTTCTGGTTTTCGGGTAGGGCTGGCAAAATCGGGTCACGAGTCGGGTTTGGGTCCAACCCAGAACTGATCCAGCACTATTCGGGTTCCAAACCTGACTCATTTTTTGAAAAGGCACAGTTTTTCGAACCCAAATTAGACCCGTTTCTAGTTCGGGTCAACCCGATCCGACCAGTAACAGACAAATCCCGTAAATCTGCCTCCTGCCCGAAGCAGGGAGAGGCGCCAGCGTTGTCCAAAGTAGTGAGAGGCGGTGGCATTGGGAGTAGGGAGAGGCGTTGGATTCAGGCTGTAGAAGAGGGAGAGGCGACGAGTGTCGACTTAAGGCTAGGGTTTGGTAATCAGACTGACATCATCAAGGTTTCAGGAGAGGGAGAGGTGGCGAGGTAAACTAGATGAGAGGCTGGTGGCAGAATAACAAGATGGCGATGGGAGAGGGAGAGGCGGATCGTGCGGGACAGCAAGAGTTCGTGAATCGTGATTCGCGACAGGTGTAGGAGTGCGGGACAGCGGAGGATAACGGACGCCTTTTAAGCTTTTTCTCGTTTAAGCGTTCATTGTTTACATCAGGTCACAGGTTATTTTTCGATTTCTGGGTAAACCCAAACCCGACCCGATTTTACAAACAGATCAAAATCCCTAACCCGAACTTGACTCAATTTAGGTTCAGGTCAACCAGATCCCAAAATTTATGGGTCGGGTTCAGGTCGGGTTTTCGGGTCGTATCAAATATTGACACCCCTATTTTCGGGTCAACCCGAATCCAACCCGGTTTTGCAAACGGATCGAAAACTCAAACTCAGACCCGACCAGTATGGCAAACAAGTAGACCCGAACCCGGAATTTTCTAGGTCGGGTTAGATTTTGACACCCCTACTTGTATTTGGTTTTGTTCCATCATATCGAAGAGGAGGTAGAGGTTCTTCCCTGGTGATAAGAGAGCCTGTTCTTGTTCTGGAACATCATATTGTTTCTGTCTGTGTCGGCAAAGGTAAGCAAGTTCTAACAGAGGTAGAAACGGATTCTGAAGATATTAGTAATAAGGATCCTTAAGATCCTTATATGGGCGATGGAAGAATTATATCTCACATAGGTGAATCTTCTTCCAAAAACAATCTAGATCCAGATAGTGACGTTCTTGATGTCAAAGCTCCTGATTTTCCTGATTGTAATGAACACCTTCAAGATGTAATTGTAATGTCCCAGAAGTTGAACATGTTATTAAGAGTAATGGTATTGAAAGATCATGTTGTAATCTAAAACAAGTAATGGAATAAATAATTTTTTTCCATTTCTAAAACTTCCTTCTTTCCTCCAAACATCCTAGGGCTTACAAAAACACACGAGTTAAATTTGCACTAATCATAACTCCTACAAGTGCAGTCTGCACCTCCTACAGCCTTAGAATTAATCCAGCCTTATTTCAATTGCTAGAAACCTTTACAACATATATTCAGATGTTTTGCTAAAAATAGAAAGTCTACTCACTATTTAGGTTCAAAAAATTAACATTAACAGTTATCTCTTGATGCATTCCATATGAAATTCAATTTCTTTATACAACATACTTCCATCGTTTTCATAAGCCTTCATAGATCCAACTCCAAATTATATTTGAGCATCAGAATGCTAGTTCCAACCCTTAGAAATAATTTTTCAATGCTAAATTAATAACTGTAAAGGATATCCAGGTTATTTTTTGGAGCCCCTGAGATCTACGACTATGAAGAGATATATAGATAATTGAAATTCTTTTAGCATGAAAAAATGAATGACCAAACAAATCATAAATCAGATAGCCATATATTTGGTTGCCTTTTAAACTCTTATTATTAAGATAGCACAACCATCATCTGCTACAACACCTATCGAGACAAAAAAAGAGACATCTAATAAAAGTTAATAACGTATGGAGAAAAAGCTATCAACAAGAAGGGAAGCAAAGAAGAAAATTATAAAAAGAGAGACGAAGATCTTTCCTTCAATGTAGGAGTTGTCGGAATATTTAAAGCTCCAGTAATATGCAATTGAGATTCTAAGAACATATTTCAGAATTTATGCTTATCATAATAGGTAAAAATCACATTTGCTCATTTGAAGTTATCCTCACACGCCTTAGTGTGGTGAAATTTACAATCTAAAAACTATGATCTATCAATCTTGTCATGATCAAGATTTAAAAAATTGTTGAAAGCTCAATTCTATAACATTAGACATGAAAAAAAAATTTAGATATGATGAGAACATTTGACGCAGGCAAGAACAAAATGTGAATGAATACATGTTGAATTTAGAAATTTTATGCTTGTAAAGAAAGGAGAAAATTTTAGAACCAGTCACTCTGTTGTTAAACCTTTAAAGGAGCTGAAAAAGTGACACAAACTAGAGGATCCTAACAAGAAGTCAAAAGCTCTCTTCCTAATGAAGAGCGCCAAATATATAATCGCAGTAATTTATTGGAGAATGAACCATCCTAACCTAGTCAGATGCTTGTCACTACAAGGAAAGGGAGAAGAAACAGAAGAAAGAATAGGTTTAAGAGGCAAAACAAAAAAGAACTCGCATTTGCAGGAGAAAATAATAAAAAAACGGGAGCCATTATCAAGTTCTAAAAATATGCTAATATAATTAACCTTGAAGGTATTAATATACAAATATGAATTGAGTGGATATTTTTAAATTCCAAATAAGGCTAACCAGTTGGGCGAGAGGACAGATAAAAATAGTTGAAGAGAATTAGGAAAACTACCCTATATTCCCTTCACAAAATTTTAATTCTTATCCTAAGGGCTGGTAACATTTAAAGAGGAAATCTAGGAAGAAGTAAGCTACTTTGAGGTGTAGTTCCATTTTCTCGTGTTTCTTTTTCATTGGAATAGACATTTATACTTCTTGGATCTCTATAAATAGAGATCAAGTTGTAATATTAAATCATGAAAGAATGGAATAAAATCTCACTTTCCACTTCCAGAACTTCCTCATTTCCTCCATATACCCACCAACTTCCCTCTCCCTCTCTCTGTTTTAACCCTCCAACAATGGTAGAAGCCGTCATAGAACCCAATAGCCATAGGACATTAATTTGCAGCAATCCTAACTCCTGCAAGTGACGACCTTCAGCTCCTCTAGCTGTAAAATCAATCCAGAACAAGCCCAGCCACAAGAGACCTTTCCAGCACATTATGCTGCTGTTTTGCTCCCAATTTTGCTAAAAACAGAAAGTTTACTCCATATTTTGGTTAGGAAAACAGTGAGAATATCATTTTCCCTTGACCAATTCTATAGAAAAACTAATTCACATGTTCTAAATACGGCCTACAAGTTCCAGTAAGCCTTTAGCACATCAAAATCCAGATCAGTACTGCAGAAAGTTTGATGATGGGCTGGAGTTGCACTTGTCTAAATAGAAAGCTAATCGGCTACAATAACATGATCGTCGTTACCTGTGCCAGCTTACTATTGGAATATCCTGCCAAGCTTGTATATTTTCTCTTGCCTGAAGTTATATTCATATCTTCTGGATTGACAAAACCCACGGAGTGCATCTGGGAAAAGGAAGTTCAATGGAAATCAGGAAATTAAACTACAAAAAAGTTATATTTTCTAGATATCAACATGAAATACAGCACAAAAATGGAAAAAAAAAACAATAAAATGCCAGAGAATTAGCATGCCTAAAAGGTTATTACAAACAGCTTTTCTTGTTGGCAAATTGAGACCTTAGAAGAAATAAAAGGTAGTAATATCCCCTTGCTTGGTTCCATTATGAAGCTTTATTAAAGTCATCCATCAACAATTCAGCTTCAGGCAAACACTGCAGAATTTAATAGCTTACTAAGTGTTCTAGAATAGGTTTTAACTTAGCAGTTCTGAAAGCAAGAAAAGCTATGTTTAAATTAGCTAATCTTTTGACCCATCGTAAGATGTGCAATATGATCCCTTCAGATATGGCAAAAATTTTAAATTTTGGGCGCGCAGATCGAGATGACGACGCATGCGGGTGGCGACGCTGCAACCAACTTGATACAAGATTAAAACTTTTTATTATTATTTTGTGCAATATAATTTAAAAAATTTAGAAAGAGAGGGAGAGAAAGAGCTTTTAAAATAAAAAAAAATGAATTTTCTTTAAATAAAAAACCCCAAAAATACCCTAAATACCCCTCATTTAACTCCTAAACCCTCATATTCCCTCAACCGCCCCCCTCCCCTCATCTCACGATCATTTTCACGCTCAAGAGCCGCCCCCCATCCGAACTCCCTCTCCTCTCTTGCGATCCGACCGCCGGCCTCCCTCCTTCCTCCAAGCTCAAGATAATTTCTCTTCCTCCTCTTCTTCTTCTTCTTCTTCCTCCATTATTCTTCTCTTTCTTCCTTCCTTCTTCTTCTTCTTTCTCATTTTTCTTTCTACTTCATCTTCCCTCCATATTCCCCCTCATTTCCTTCCATTTTCTTCATCTCCTCTCTTCCCTTTCCTCTCCTTCATCTTCTTCTTCTTCCTCCAACCTCATTTTCTCTAAGCCTACACCAACCCTAAACCCTAATTTTTCATATCTCCAAATACATCCCATAAACCACCCACCACCCTTCACAAAAAACATTTCCCTACATCTTCTAAACCCTCCCAATAAAAAAATTCCATCATTCCTCACTTTCTCTCTCTAACCTAGGGAGAGAAAATTCTCTCTCTAGAATGAGAGTGAAATCTCTTCATATATGGCTCCATTTTCACCCCAAGCATCTCTCCTCTCCACCATGCCTCCAAATTCCTTTCCTAGAGAGAAAAATTTATCTTCTCTCTTTCTCTCTCCAAAAATTAGAGAAAGAGAGATTTTCTCTCTCTAATCTCACTCCCCCAATCTCCTACACACCCTATGCCTCTTCCACCAAAAAGCCCCATCAAATTCTCTTTCCCTCTCTTTCTCTCTCTAGAAAGAGAGCTCTATTCCCCTTTTTCTCTCTCTAGTTTTTGTTTTAAATAAAAAAATGGCATATATGATTAATTTTATTGCACAAATAATATTAAAAAAATTTAAATTGTGCATCGCAGGTTTCCCACCGTCGCCGTCATTTGTCGTCGTCGTCGCCTCGATTACTGCACACCCAAGGTAAAAAAACCCGACACTAAAATTTTACATTTCTATACATGAAATAAGTACTCGTGACCGCTTTTGTTAGCGAGCGAGGAAACATAAGTACCTGTGTGTGGGCTCCAAAAATTCGGCCCCGGCCTCCGCTCGCTTTTCTTTTTATTCGGCGAGGGAGTTTTAACTGATAAGTTCCGAGGTAAATTTTGCAAGGCAGATGGGTTTGTAGATAAGACACTACCCAGAGATTTCGCCCTCATTTTGTGAGGACTTTATGATCTGAGTTCTGGTTTCCTATAGGCGCAAGCCCCTATAGTTAATTACCCCTCCCGATAATGAGAGAGAACTTTTGATTAAGGCTAGTCGTCAATCAGATACGTAGAGAATACGTATTATCTGGCATATAGTAGCAAAAATAGACATTGGTATTTGAAAAATGTTTGGAAATTTGGGCATATTTGATATTTAAAATAAAAATTTCACTACTTTGCACTTAAAGCGGATGGTGGGGGAATGGATGATAGACCCGATCAAGATCCCATAGTTCCGTCGTCCCGGGTCATCGTGGCCCCTGGTCTACTTAGTCAGAGGTGGTAGTCGACCCAACCTGACAAAAGGATCTTTGTTGGCAGCCATGGGTTGCTTCGTCCAAGGAGACCTTGTAGACCTGGGTTGGATGTTTGCCTAAGGGGACAAATTTGAATCCACCTAGCTAACAGAGAACTTTGTGCCCTATCAATCATATCCTATTGATTCATATCTCAAGGACTTGATACCAATAAGGAACATATCGGCGCTGGCCATAACCGGTAATTTGTGGTGCCATTTGGCGGCAAAATCACTCGGTTCAGAGGGCCCCGGGTCATAACCGTTTATCCTGCGGTGCCGTTTGGCGGTGAAACCGCCGGTTAGAGAACACGTATCACGTCCTTACTGACATGAGATTATTTTGAGAATGGATCCTAGCGATATTTTCGACTAGACATTTGGCTCTTTGTGAGCTGAAGTAAATTTTAATTTGTCCACCTCGGCAAACTGTTGCGGAGGGCCGATGAATTTTGCTTTAAGTGTTGATGGATTTATTTCAATTTTTAATATTTTTGGGATTTGTTGAATTTTGGCATTGTATGTGGAGTTTGGAAGACATTTGAATATTTGGGAGTCATTTGGAAATGTTTGTGAACCCCTCCGGTTGAGATAAACAATCAACACGGCCATCATCGGAGTGTTTGGGGTCATTTTCATTTGTTGATTGAATCTTGTCAACTCAGACAAGCTATTGACTGAGGATCGGGTTTCAAAGGCTTCATGCCTTTGTGAGTGAATTATATTTATTATAGGCCTTGAAGACCTAATATGAATATATTAAAATAAATACACCGGTCCCCACAACCGTGTATTTATTTGATGGTCAGAACCCTGTCGACTTCTATTGATCCGTATAGAAAGATCGGATTCGGACTTGAATTCACTTGTTGACCCGCGCAGCATCCCTAGGCGTCACGTGTGTAACAATAACACACTCGTCGGGGCCCATGCGGGTGTTGATTGTATACCCTCTTTTAGTGTACCTAAGTGTGTACAAACTACAGTGTATATGCGAGGGTATTTTAGAATATTCGTGGAACACCTTCTGTTCGCTTGTATAGAAGTTGCGGATCTGGTGGCGGGGCTTAGCAGCTTCTGAATAGAGTTGTTCGCTGCTTCGTACAGATAAACTGTCGTGTACTACTCGTTGCTTTCTGCAGGTGGATCGTAGTGCACTAACTAATCTCCTGTCTTTTACTCGTAGGTGACAAACTTTCCAATGGTGGTGTGCCTACTTTAATTAGGGGTCGTACAACCCGTGACACATAAGAGTGCGCTACTTTGTTTCTTTTTGAAGTCATATGTTCACGGGCTGTACGAACCGCCTAATTTTAACAGCTGGCGCGCACGCTAGTTAGAGTACCCGTGACTTATAATGTGACGGGCATTTTTTATCACAAGGGGTTCAATCAGAAAATTACCGGGGATGTGCGAGGATTCCTACGTGTTTACGATGATTACAAAAGCATCTCGTAGGAAAGGTAATTTTTTTTTTACTTTTACTTTTACTTTTACCCCCCCCCCCTCTCTTTTTTTAAGATAATTACCAGCCGTATTCACTTGTATTTAAACTCGTATTTACTTTCGTATTTACGTTCATATTTCACCAGCTAGTGAATACTCTATGAATCCAATGCTAGTGCCTCGAAATGGCATCTTAGGATCCTAAGTAGATGGGGCCCGCAGGTGTACCTTCTTCGTCCTTTAGCAAAGGATCTTAGGCTGGTGGGGCCCACAGGTATACCTTCCCTGTCTTGTAGCAATGGATCCTAGGCTAGTGGGGCCCGCGAATAATTTTCAAACTCAATGTTATAAATAGGAGGGGGTTTCAACTCATTTATTGCCATCCCGTTTTTATAAGGAGCTTTTGGTGAGAGACTTAGGTGTGCAAGTCAAGAGTTAGGAGGAAGAAGCTTGATTCCTACCTGCTGGTGACGACTGATTCCCCTACGAATTTGGTATAAGTTACATCATATTATGATGGGGACATTAGTTGAAAAGTCTACCGTCGACGTGGCCGTAGATCTACGGCTACGATTTACCCGATGTATTTTTTATTTTAGTATGATCATTTTATTTTGATGTATTTTTATTTCTGCACTTTTCCCTTTTTACCCTTGCTTGAGGGATTGAGTCTTGTAGCCCCTCCAGGGTATTTTAGTCTTTTATGTTGTGTCTTTGTAGTAGGCTATTTATAGCCCTTTTCTTGTACTTGTGATGGTTAATGAATGAATGAAATAAAATTTCCTGCATTTTCTTCTTCTTGGAGCTTTTGTGAAGGCTTGAGAGAGAGGGAGTTTGAGAGCTTGGTGGAGCCTAGGAGAGGCCACCCGTCGTACCCAACAGTCACCGCCGGTGGCTCTTGGTTCTCCTCATCCCCTCTTTCCATTCTACCCCCACGACCGCCGCCGGTTATCCCCACCACCAATCACCACCTTATAATCTTTCCCTCCCCAAACCCTACCCCGCCATCACCCCAAACCGAACCCCCACCTTCATCCCGCCGGCCATCCTCTTAGCCGCCGGCATCCCTTTCATCCACCACCATTCCTTTGTCAATCGCCGGCCCCATCTCCTCTTCCCTACGAGTTTTCAAATTTTGAAATTCATTGTGGAAGTTTCCAAATTTGCCCGACGCCAAATTAGGAAAGTTTCAATGACGTTTCAAATTCAAATTTGAATTTGAGCGGATTTGAAATTTTCATCATCAATTAATCGGAGTGGATTAGGAAACGCATAATTACTTTTCCCCTAATCCTTCTCCCCCTCTCTATGCCGCCGGCCCCATTAATGGGCCCCTCTCCTTTAATGCTCTATTAAGGGGTGTTAATGCATGATATTTGAAATTCAAAATCCATGACTTTTCCCTCCAATTTTACTTAAATCTGAAAATAATTTCAGATTTGGGAATTAGACAAATTCTATTCCACCTAACCTAGCCTCCCCTAACCCTAGCCGCCTCCCCCTCCCTCATAACCCGCCGGCCACCCTCTCCCCACCGCCCCTCTCTCTTTCTCTTTTCACCCTCCTCTCAAGGCATAGCTCCTACTTCGATTGAAGATGGAAGATCAATCCGGAGCTTGAAGTTTAACCTTGCATCTCACGACGTTTCTTCGATAAAATTTCGCCTAGCCTTGGACGGAACAATCATTGGAAGGTACGTGGGATTTCTACGACGTCTCTCCGTGAAGGTGATCCTTTTCTTCCTTGATTCTTCTACTTTCGAATTCCAAGTTCTTCGTGAGAGTTTGTTCAAAACAAGATATTGTGTCTACTTATTGTCATCCACTAGTATTCGTAGGATTTGTTACTTCATTGCTTTTAGATCTTGTTGTTAAACAAGGATTATGTTGGAAACTACCTCGCATGCACTACTTTGATTTTCCTACGTGTTTTGATGCCGCTTAGCATTTTGTGTAGTTTGGCCTAAACGAAAGTGACCATTCATTAGTTTTATTTTGTTGTTTTAATCACTTATAACGAGAATCTAAAATTTCTCTTAAATATTTTGTGCAAATCTCCAATTTCGAATTTAGTTCTACATCATCTTGGTATCAGAGCATGGCTAGCATGCGATACTTGTGCTAGAATTCATCCTAGGCTATTAATTAGGCTTGCATAACTATTTTGGCATGCATTACATCTATAAAAACATTTTAATCTTCACTTACATTTGCTGTCCAGAAAATTCTGCATGCATTTAGTGAGCATTAGGTGTTGGTTTTGAGTTTTAGTTGATGCCCTCTTTGTTAGAACTCGTCTAGTTGTCTAGTAATCACTTTGCACTTTGTTTAGTGGCTGTCCACATTGTTTCCTGCAACATTTAGTATGCTGTAGGTTCATCATTTAGATGCCTAAGTGCTGTCAATCACTTCCCCACTTCAGCATTTGCATATAGAACCTTAAGCCTTACGTGTAGACTGCTGTCCTTAAGTTTCCTGCGCCTTTTCCCTTCAGATTAAGCGGGTTCCTGTAGGGTTTAGCTGCTGTTTTCCGACTAGAACCCCTCCTAAGTCACCCATAGTGTTTAGGAATGGACCCGGAACAACTTAGCAGGACTTTAGATCTGTTGGTAGGTCAAATGGGCGCGATTAGTCAGCAACTTAAGGAGAACCAGTCAAACCTAGCGGAACTTCGGCGACAGACAACTGATAGGTTCGATAACCTAGAACGAGGTAGGAACCAAGCACCCCTCTACACACCTTCTCAGCCACCTTCCATGTATAAGGATGATACTTTTCAAGATGATGGGCCCCCACGTGCCCCTTATCGAAATCCTCATTACATACACGACACCAACCATGACCCCGACATACACTTGATGAAGAATATCAAGGTAGAAGCACCCACTTTCGATGGCACCTTAGATCCGCAGCTCTTCCTTGATTGGATCAAAGGTATGGATAGCTTCTTCAAGTGGTATAACATTTCTGAAGCTAGAAAGGTTAGGTTTGCGGAGATGAAGCTTGTTGGAAGGGCTAGCCAATTCTGCTCGAACTTAGAAATTCTTAGGGAGTCCCGCAACGAGTACCACATTACTGATTGGGCGTCCATGAAATGTGAGCTTAAACAGAAGTACCTACCTCCGTCTTACTTCCCTAGACTCCTTGACAGATGGAACCGACTTACCCAAGGAAGCAAACCCGTGAAGGATTACATAGCATCCTTCGATGATTACTTGATTCGTTGCAAAGGGGAGACCTCAACCACCCCCGCGCAAATTTTGTCGATGTTTCGTACCGGACTGCGAGAAGACTTACGCAATGAACTTTCTGCCCGGAACATCACTACACTGGAGAACGCCTACAGCCTAGTGCTTGATCTAGAGGAGTCCCATTCTCAGCATCCGAGTCAATCTCATGACTCTAGACCTTCGTATAGATCAGCCGGTAGTTCCACCTCGCACCCTCCTGTTTCACGACCTACTCCGGGGAGCACGACCCGATCACCCATGGGTCCACCTGCACCTATATCTGATTCTAGAAGTAAACCTCCCACCACGGATGCCCCTCGGTCCAGTCCCGGGACCAAGTGTTTTCGATGTCAGGGGTATGGGCATATCGCTTCTCAGTGCTCCAATCCTTACAAGGTTTCGATCGTTGAGGAAGTAACTGAGGACGATCTCGAGCCCGAGGTTGATCAGGTCCACCAAGTTGAAGAAGAAGGCGAATACTTCGAGGAGGACGACGACACTACGGTCCTCAGTTGCCTTCGACAGTCGGATACCTCTTTCATCTGCGTGGTGAGATGTGCACTATCACACCCGACACCCACTGATGACTGGCGTAGGACCACAATTTTCCATACCTACACCAAAATCAAAGACAAAAATTGTAAAGTCATAGTGGATAGTGGTAGTTGCATTAATGCTGTTTCCTCCAGCATGGTATCCCAGTTAGGTCTGTCTGCCGTTCCTCACCCCAACCCGTATAAGGTATCGTGGGTCAACTCCAACGCCTTGGAGGTAAAGGAACGAAGCCATGTACTTATCTCCTTTGCCACTTATAAGGAGAATGTCTGGTGCGATGTGTTGACCATGAATGTTGGACAAATTTTGCTAGGTCGCCCCTGGATCTACGATAACGATGTCCACATTTATGGTCATTCAAACACCTGCGTGTTTGAACATGTGGGCAAAAAGATTAAGCTCTTGCCATCACAACCCCGGGTTACGGATACCACGAAATCCAACCAAGCCAAATCCAAAAGGGGTGTGAACCTTGTCACCGCCAAGGTTCTAATTACTGAAGTTTCCCAAGGCGCACCTCTGTTTGCCTTAGTTGGCCGTGAGATTTCCTCTGAATCTGACAAGCCCATTCCTGAGGAGGTACAGCTTATTTTAGGACAGTATGCTGATGTCTTTCCCGATGATCTCCCAGATCAGTTACCACCGCTTAGAGATATTCAGCATGCAATAGACTTCGTCCCTGGAGCCTCCCTACCAAACCTGCCCCACTACCGCATGAACCCCTCGGAACATGCTGAGCTTAAGAAGCAGGTTGACGAGTTACTGCAGCGAGGTTTCATTAAGAAGAGTCTTAGTCCCTGTGCGGTGCCGGCCCTTCTCACACCTAAGAAGGACGGAACTTGGAGAATGTGTGTTGATAGCCGTGCTATCAACAAGATCACCGTCAAATATCGATTCCCCATTCCGAGGCTCGATGACATGCTCGATATGATGACGGGTGCAACCTTATTCTCCAAAATTGATCTTAAGAGTGGATACCACCAGATCCGGATCCGACCCGGTGATGAGTGGAAAACCGCTTTCAAAACGAAAGATGGCCTTTATGAGTGGTTAGTCATGCCCTTTGGACTGAGTAATACCCCTAGCACTTTTATGAGGGTTATGACTCAGGTGTTGCGCCCCTTTATGGGTAAGTTTGTTGTCGTCTATTTTGATGACATACTTATCTATAGCCATTCTGTTGATCAGCACCTTGACCACCTTAGGCAAGTTTGCGATGTCTTGAGGAAAGAACAGCTTTATGACAATCCTAAGAAATGTACTTCTTCGTAGACCAAGTCATCTTTCTGGGCTTTATTGTATCTGCACAAGGTGTTTCTGCCGACCCCGAGAAGGTTAGAGCCATAGTTGACTGGCCCGTCCCTCAGAACATCCGGGAAGTCCGCAGCTTCCACGAGTTAGCTACCTTCTATAGGAGATTCATCCGAAATTTCAGCACCATAGTATCTCCT